>VXBT01005544.1:6262-16711 GCA_013400235.1 Oriolus oriolus
TCCTCAGCACGGGTGGGATTTTGGGGGTGCTGCAGGCCAAGCAGCCCCGGGTTGGGAGGCAGGAGAATGGCAAACTCAGCTCAGAAAACAACTGGAAAGTCCCCTGAGCCCAAATGTGGCAGCTTTGTGTACAACAAATACACGGAGGGAAGCAGATAAGGACACCCGGGTGCGCCGAGATGAACCAGAGCGATAAAACAGAGCCAAAACCAAGAACTCCCTGCTCAAGACAGCACTCAGCAGTGATCCAGAGGAGCATTGGCAACCCCTGGATCATTGCTGAGTTTCCCTGCAGTGTGAGAAACAGGATGGATTTGGCTGGCAGGGTCCCTGCCCATCTCCTGCCAGAGCCCCTCTTATTTTGGGTACCAAATTAGACAGAAAGGACAACTTGGTTTGGGGATTTTTTTCCCCCAAAGATCCCACTGGCCTGCTGCACTGGAGCTGCAAAGCCACTGTTGCCAAGACACTGGATCCTCATGTTACAGCCTGCCTTTGGCATTTATATTCCAAAATCTCAATTTCCAGTTTTTCTAATTATTTCTAATTCTTTCCAATTAAGAAGCTGGGTTTTGCCTTGTTCTGTTGGGGTGAGTGACCCACATCTCATTCCTGTACTCAAGTTTGCATCCTTCAAATTCCGGATGCGCAGGCTAAGGGCTAACAATTACAGTGACCTTCTGGGATTCCAAGGAAAACCAGAGAAGTGCCATCAAGCCAGCCAAGGACATCTCTGCTGTGTGACACCATCACTGCTTATGGGGGGAAAAGCCACCCAAAAATACTCAACTGCCATTCAAAACAACACAAATCCCAATTCTCTTACTAAAACCAGCGGATTCCTGGGAAAGCTCAGGCTGCTCCTGCCTGATGCCAGCCAGCATCACCCCCCCAGGGATTCCATGCAGCCCTTGCCAGCCTGGGCATAAACCACTTGGCTTTTCCACTCTCTGTTGTACCAGGGATTTTTATTTGTGGTTTTTTTATATTAATTTTATTTTCCAGCTCTCCTTCCTCCTGCCCTCAGCACTGAAACACACACAAGGCGGATTCACCTCTGGCCTTTTCATCCCATCAGCTCTCTAAGCCATTCCCAAAAATGTAAAGGAAGCAGCAAAGTTCCTGACTTAGTTGTTTGGGTTTTTTTTTTTTAAATCCCCATCCTTGTTGCTCAACACAACACATCCTATCCGGTCTGGCCGCTCCCCAGGCACTCATCAGGTTACAGCAGGAATTCCAGGGTGGCATCCAGGAAAGCATCACTTCATTACAACCAGGGAATGTAGGGCTGTGATGGGAAAAGCCCGATGGGAATTACTTGAGTCGCCGAATAAAACACCTGCAACATTTACCTGGCCAGTGCTCCATAAAAGCATTTAAAAAAAGATTGAAAGTATTAGTTTTATCCACCTTTGGGACCTGCAGGGCTGCTTGATTTCCCAGTGCCTGCCTTTCCCAGCCCTTTTGGGCCAGCAGCATCCCAGCCATCAACTTCGACCACCCAAAAAACAGACAGGAAAAAGGCTCATACCTCTTTTAAATTTTATTTGTCTCCCAGACCGTGTACAGCACATTCCCAAAAGGAGCAGCAAGCATTGTTCTCTTGGCTTAACTCCCCATAACCAGGCCCAGCAAAGCCTGGAGCTAAACAGCCATTTATATGGGGCGGTCAGCTCACAGGTGCTGCTGGTGCCACTCAGCTCACACCAGGGCTTCCAGCAGCTGCGTGGAATCTATAATCCATTCCCCCATCCTGGACCCTGGTGAAGCAGGTGCCCAAAAAACCTGTTCCTTGGCGCCTCAGGGCCCTGCTCCTTGCCTGGGTGCTGGGATAAGCCTTCCACAGCCACATGGTACTGCTTGGGCACCAACACCTCCCAAGGGACTGGCACCACCGGCGTGGTCATTTGCCCCCAGATCCAGCTGGAATCACTGTCTCACTGACGGGGCTGCAGGAAATGATACAGATCCCTCTGCTCTCACCGTGCCACGGTTTGAGCTGAAAAAGAAGGTTTTCAGTCACAGCGGGGCTTTACACAGCCCCAGAGCCACCCCCAAGCCCCCAGTGCAGCACCTGATGCTGCCAGCTCCAGCTCCCAGGCATCCGCCTGTCAGGATGACACCGGGCAGGAACAAAGCCCTGGACCTCAGTGCAAACCAGTTTCCCCAGTAGCTGCTCCCACACTCACCAGTTCGAGCTCATCCTATCCCTGGCAAAGCCCGTGCCAGGCTGGAGGGGTCTATCCTGCTCGGGCAGAGACCTAGGCAGAGGAAGGCAGCCGGTGCCCGTGCCAGGAGAACGGAGCCCAGTGGCAGGAGGGGTCATCGGCTCCCCCGGGAGACTCCAGCCCCACCTGCTCCCGGTCTCCCCCGTACCGGGTGGGAGACGCGGCATGCAGAGCCCCCACGGCCCGTCACCAAGCCACGGTTCGAGCGGGAGCCGGTCCCGTAGTAGGAATTGGGAGCTGCGGGGGACCCTCGGCTCCACCAGCTCCCCATCTCCCGGAATACACGGTGGGAGATACCAGGGACACCCGGCCCCATCCCGGGATGCTGCTGCTGCCCCCTCCCAGAGGGTCAGTGCCAAAACCCACTGTCAGAGTCACGGGAACCCGCAGCGGGGCCCGCACCCAGGGGAGGGAAACAAGCCCTCACCTGTGGCCGCCTGGGCAGGGTCCGGACCGCAGCTCCGGGCAGCGCCTACCGGGCACCGGAGCCCGCAGCGTGGGGAGACGGGAGCGAACGGCCCCGGTTCGCCCAGTTTTGCCCCGGTTCTCAACCTGTTTTCCAGCAGTTTTGCCCGGTTTCCCTCACCCGGTCCCGCCCGGGACCCCGAGACGCCCCCGCTCTCTCCCGCTGGCTGTCGGGATGGGAGCTGCTCCGGAGGAGCCCCGGGGAACCGGGAGGGAGCCCGGGACGCTGAGCTCGGCTCGGTCCCTGCGGGGAGACGCGACGGCGGCGGTGGCAGTGGGAGCAGCTCCAGCACAGCCCGGACCGAGACCCCGAACCCGGCAGAGCCCCTTCGAGCCGGGACCAGGACCTGGAGCGGGGGCGGGACGGGGGCGCCGCCTCCGTGGCCCCCTCGCGTGGCCAGCGCGGGTGTCGCAGCCGGGCCGCCCCGCGCGGCTCAGTGTCGCCGTCTGGCGGCCGCGGCGCGGCAGCGCAGCCCCCCCGGTACCGGCACGCGTGCCCTAAGGACATTGGCGACACGCGGACACCTTTCCGTCACCCCTTTATTCAAGCCGCTGCACGTTTTAGCCCTCGCCCATGGAGCCAGCCGGTGCTGCCGTCCGGGACCCGCCCGCAGGTACCGGGAGCTCCTGCGGAGAGAGCGGAGCCCGGCGGCCTCAGTACCCACCCCAGTGCGGGGGTCTGGTCACACCGGCTCGGTCGCCCCCCCGGTCCCCTGCACCTTCACGCTATGCCCGTTTCCCGCACGTCTTCGCTTCTGGAAGGTGTATCCTTGTTTAATGTCTCCATCTCTTCTGCCTTTCTCTTCCTACGCTGCCTCCGACAGTGGCTTGACAGGGTGGAAAAATAATAAAAAACAAACAAACAAACAAACAAACGAGGCAGAATGAGACATGGCAGTGATGCTCCTCCCTCTCCCTCGGCTTTTGCCCTGCAGAAGATCCATATGGGATCACACCCAGTTTCCAGCCCCAAAGGAATATCCCAGGCACCTCCCAGCACCTGCAGAGCCATGTGCCACCAGCCCGGGACAGCCCAAATTGAACCTGCCTGGAGCCAGTGGAGCTGGGCGGGATTTGCCCCCTCTTTGCTTTCTCTTCCCTTCCTTTCCCACCCTTTTCTTTCCCTTCCCGCTTTGTTTGCCTTCCCGCTTCCCTTCCCTTCCTGCCCCGTTCCCCCACGTACTGACTGCAGAGGCAGATGCCGATGATGAGGATGATGAGGGTGACGATGGCGGCGATCAGGGAGATGATGACGATCTGGCTCTGGTCCCCTCGCAGGTAGAACAGATCCACCCTCTCGCAGCGAGCCCCGGTGTAGCCTCGCTCGCACCTGCCCCGTGGCACAGGGGAGGCAGAAGGGGGTCCCAAAAGCTGCCATGGTGCCCGTGCCCCCCTCATCCTGGTCTCCCGAGGAGGACGGGCACAGCATCCCACCCCGTGCCGCCGTGTCCCCACTGGGGGCGACTTACACACAAGCCGGTGCCTGCTCGGCCACGAGGAAGCGGCACCTCCCTTTGACACAGTAGTGCTGGTACTCCTCCGGGCACCGGGAGAAGTGGCTCTGCCGCCGCAGCTGCGTCCCGTTCCCTGGGGGTGACAAGGACGACGAATTCCCCCGGAGGGGTGATAGCTCTGCCCGGAGGAAGCAGCAGCATCCCGGAGCGCGTCCATCCGCGCAGCAGCTCCGAGCCTGGCCGGCTGCAAACAGCTGCCAGCACGGCTGTCCTTGGCTTCCCAGCCCAGGGATGCCACACGGCTACGCTAGACACAACCGGCTCATCCTCCATCCTGGCCAGCTCCCCCGCTCCCTTCCAGCGCCTCGGGCTCCCCCGAGCACCCTCACACCACCCCCGTACCTGTGCATCCCTTGACGGTGCCGCAGGTGAGCCCCTCCGTGCCATGGCCGGCGGTGACGTTGGTATCGGCTCCCACGAAGAATGCCAAGCCTGGAACACAGCGGAGGCAGCTCGGAGGGGGAGCCCCAGCACCCCCACCACCGCCCCGCCACAGCGACAGGGAGGGGACCGGCAGCGGGCTCTGCAGCTGCGCCCACGGCCCCCCTTCCCTGGCAGCATCAGCTTTTCCCCAGGGCCAAGGAGAAGGGAAAGCCGGTCCCCGCCTGCTCCCTCCACCCACCAACGCCCCAGCACGGAGGTCTGAGAGCCGGCGTGGTGGGTTTTGGACCACACAGCCCGGCCAGCTGCTCCTCTGCCCAGGGAGGATGCAGGGAGGGATCCCCAGAGAGATCCAGAATCATGGAATCACTGATTGGTTTGGACTGGAAGGGACTGTAAAGTTCATCTTGTTCCAACCCTGCTGCTACGGGCAGGGACACCTTCCACTATCCCACGGTGCTCCAAATCCTGTCCAGCTTGGCCTTGGACACTTCCAGGGATGGGGCAGCCGCAGCTTCTCTGGGTAATCTGCGCCAGGGCCTCCCCACCCTGACAGGGAAGAATTCCTTCCCAATATCTAATCTCAGCCTGCCCTTTGTCAGTGTGAAGCCGCTCCCCTTTGTCCTGTCACTCCGTGCTCTTGTGGCAAGTCCCTCTGCAGTTCTCTTGGAGCCCCTTTAGGCACTGCAAGGTGCTCTAAGGTCTCCCTGGAGCCCCGCACAACCTGGGCCGGGCAAGGGGCCACCACGCTCTCCGCGGCCACCGGGTGAAACCGAGAGGCGGCTGAGGCCGGCACGTCACAGCGGCGGTAACCGGATCGCTGGCATACCAGCACTGACTCAGCACGGCCCCGCTCCCAGCCCGGCCCTCGCCAGGGATTCACCCGCCGTGGTGGCACCCAGGGAGCGGGGACAGGTCCTGCCTGACGGGGCAGGGTGCTGGGTGGCTCCAGCGGAGGTGGCTCGCCGAGGGGGGGGCTGTTGCCATCCTGGGCTGGGTGCACTTCGAGGCTTCCCAGAGAGGGGAGAGTTTGCGCGGCCAAATCCTGGCGGCCTCGTCTCCTGCTACCTGTTTCCTCATCCGGCCCTTCGGCACCTTGGAAACAGCGGTGGGAGCTGCCCGGCCAAGCCTCCGGAGTCCCCCCCGTCCCACAGCAGGGACATTCCCAGCACGCACGTCCCTCCTGGCTATATATAGCCACCACCGCGCTAATGACGTGCTTCGGGTAACAGAGCTCCAAGAGAGCCTGGCGGGGAGGAAACGGAGCCCCCCGCCCCGCCCGGCCCAGCAGCAGGGTGGGAGCTGCCTGGCGGGAGCCAGGGATGAGCCATGGGGCGGCTGCCCCCCGGGATCCAGCTGTGGGCGGTGTGGGCACGCGGCGGGGCAGGCAGGGAGGCTGACTTCACTCCCGGTGACCGAGTTCACAGCTCGGCATGGAAAGATCCCCACCAAGCTGAGCTCCCCACCCTTATTGGAACCAGATGTGGAGTTCTGGCATCCTCCGGGCTGGCAGCCCCTTGGCAGGACCGCCCTGGTGGCAGTGCCAGCTCCAGAGGGAGGGGGGCTGTGCCCCCCCCCCCAGCCGGATCGCGGCACCCAGAAGCCGCAGGTGCAAACACCCTCAGCTCTTTGATGCACGCGGAGACCGGCTTCGCTATCTAGGGCTGCACCCTTTCCTGAGCAGCCAGAGATAACCCAGGGAAGTATCCCAAACACTGGATTATTTTGCTGTTAACACCCCCATGCTTTCCCAGGAAAGCCCAAACTGCAGGAAAGCAACCACCCAGGACATTGCCGTAGTCTGGTGGGACACACCAGCCCCAAAACAGGTCGGCTACCCTTGGTTTCCTCCCGCCAGCACAGGTTTGGCAGGTTTTGCCAAGCGCTGTCACCAGCCCTGCCAAAGGGCCAAACCCAAACTGCTCCCTGTGGAGAGAAAAGCTGCCCCAAAATCCCAGCGCTGGCACTCTCTGCCAGGGAGGGTGTCAGCTGTCCAGCCCTATCTGTGGTTATTTCCTGGCAGCCATGAGCAGACACCTGCCTGCAGCTTCCTGCTTCCCAAAAACTTAGGAACTAACATGGGAATGCTCACACATTTGCTGAATAGGTACTGGCCCCGCCGCCCCCGGCATCCCACATTCCCGGCGCTGCCAAGGATGGCTGTGGGTACTCAGGCACCCATGAGCAGTGTCCCATCAACAGGTGGTAACAGCATCCCAGTCCTGGTCCAGGATCCAGCCAGGACATCCAGGCCCCCATGCTGGCCCCAAGAGATTCAGGGATTCAGAGGCGACGGGAGCACTGGACTGGAATGGTGGGGAGTTCCAGGATGGGACCTAGGGGCACATGGGGGAGCCCAGGGACAGGACTGGATAAACACCAGGCTGGGAATAGAGGAAGGGTTGGCATGAGATTGTCCGGGAGGGCACAGGGAGTCACTGGGATGGGACTGGACAAACACCAGGGTGAACACTGGGATGGGACAGGGACAGCATCAGGATGGGGTGTAACAGGTGGAATACAAGGGTTCAGCAGGACGGGACCGGGGGAGCAGCAGGACAGGCAGGGGGGAGCACCGGGATGGGATCGGGAGGCAGGTGTAGGATCATCAGCCTGGGACTGGGAAGCAGCGGGATGGGATAGGGGCAGCACCGGGACCAGGCAGAGGACGGTGCCGGGACAGGGGGTGACACCGGGCTGGGATAGTGGAGGTGACACCGTGCAGGGACGCGGAGCACCGTGCAGGGGCGGGGAGCACCGGGCCAGGACAGGGAGGAATACCCTGCCAGTCCCTGGGTATCCCGGGACCGGGCTGGTGGCGGGGCAGGGGCCCCCCGTGCTTACCGGAGGCGAGGGCCAGGCAGAGCAGCAGGGTACNGGGGCGGCCGCTCTGGCACCACCGCCCTCCTCCTCCTCCTGCGCCTCCTCCTCCTCCAGCTGCGCGGCTCCCACCCCGCCGGAGCCACCCCTTGGCGGTCTGGCGGTGCCCCCCCGGGTGTCCCCTCCCGTGTGTCCCACCTCGCACCAGCCACGCCCGGCCCCGTCCTGCCAGGAGGCGTCAAGCAGATGCTTCACGCCAGATTCCCTGGGGATTTGGGCAGCGAGAGGGATGCCCCATCCTGCCATCCCGGGTTCCAAGCAGGGCTCCAGGGCTCCCCTTTCCACAACGATAAGAGGGTGCGCGCCCAAGTCCAGCCTCACCTCCCCAAAGCCATTTATCCCTGGCCGGCTCGTTGAGAAAAGGTAGATTTATTCATAGCGAGTGGCTGTAAAACACCCTCCCGAGTGCCTTGGCCGGGAATGACGGCAGCTCCGAATTATTCTGCAAGGGGCTGTGCCTTCGCACAAGCCCTCGGCACGCCGGCCTTGGGGTGTACTTTTTGCCTCGGGGTGTGTGGGAGGGCGTTTCTCGTCCCCTGAATGACATCTTGAGGAACAGAAGAGACCCACGAGGGTGAAGGTGTCCCCCAGACGCTGGCACGTCCCCTCCTGCCATCTGGGGTTGCTCAGCGGGGATGCTTTGCCGTGGGCTGGCTCTGTCCTGGCTCGGAGCAAAGCACAAGAGCTTCTCCCGGCAAAGAGGGGCGCAGGCGGGGAGGAGGGGTGGAGCTGCTCCCGGCCCCGTGTTGTTGCAGGCTCGAATTAAGGTGGAAATGAAAGACTGGAAAGAACGGGTGACCTCAAACCGCAAGCTGGCAGCTATTAATGCGAGTGCTGGCAGCCACCCAGCCATGCCATTTGGCCGCTGGCCAGGGGGTGAGCAAACTCCCTTAGCCCTGGCCAGCCAAAAATTCCTGCTGCAAGCTCCGGCACACCGGGACCGCTGGCCCCTCGGCTCACAGCCACCCCAGCTCCCTGCCAGCGGCCCCCCAAAAAACAGGCAGGGTGTGATAAACCACTGCGATGGTGCAAAAGCTCTGCTGGGGACTTGGGCAAGGCCAGTGAAACTGGTAGCTGGCACCTGGATGTGGCATAGGGCCACCCAAGAGGAGCTGGCTTCATCCCTGTGGGGTGGGCAAAGGCAGGGAGCAGGCCAAAAAATCCTTGTGCCCACCAAAAGAAAAGTTTCCCTCCAGCATCCTTCATATCTGGATAAAATTGGTGGGGGAAAGCATTTTAAAGAGATTTTAAAAGAGCTGGAGCCTTAGGCCAGATGTCACCGGAGGCAACGGTTTCCAATCTCCAGTAGCAATGGGAAAGTGCTGGCAGAAGTTATCCCCAAGAAAGGACCTCTCGCTGGCCATGTGTCCTCTGCTGAAGTGACCGCCAATGCCGGGAGGACCAGACAGAGGTGACCAGCAGGTGGCAGCTGGAGCCCAAGGCTGGTGGCCCTCAGGGGTGTTCGGGCTTCCCACAGCCCAGCTCTTGGCACCCCAGCGCCCGGCTCGGGCACGGCGTTTGCACCCAAGGCCACGGTGAGGAGCAGCGGCTGTGCCCAGCCCCGCGCTCCCCTCCAAAAACTCCTGCCCGTGGAAGCATGCAGCACCATCAACAACAACAACAACAACAAAAAGGGTGGGAGACGAGAAGCAGGGAGATTATCACACTGTTCCCCAGCTCTTGCAGCAATAACAGCATTATTTTCCCTCCTCCCAAGCAGAGGGAAGGTTTCAAGGAGAGCTGAGATGCTGATATCGCCCAACACCCGTCTGCCTCAGGGATGCCAGCTGACTTGGATTTTGTGTCCTGCTGTTTTAGGCCCAGAGCCAGGATCCATCCTGAGAAAACGCCACACAATACAACAGAATAGAGGGCTGAGTAACCCCAGTTAAAGATAGCTCGGCCACAGCCTGGGCTCTGTAAATCCTTTGCCATAGTGAGCATGCAAAAGCCTGGAGAGAATGAGTTCAGCCTGAAAACATTTCACGCACAGCACAGCTCTTTCCAGAAGGAAAGGGGTGAATAAATGGTCCTCCTAACTCCTGCTGTGCCACAGGTGTCTCCTGGCTGGGTCCTTTGGGCACTGGGAGCTGCATTTTGGGAGATGTTTGTGCTGTGGAAAGGCAGGACCCTGGCTGCCTGGCTCCCCTAGATTCATGTACCTGGGTTGTCCCCTGCCACAGGCACCAGACCCCTTCCAAGCAGCAGGCAAGGGGATCCAGGGAGGTCCTGGGTCATGGAATCGCAGAATGGTTTGGTTTGGAAGGGACCTTAAAGCTCATCCAGTTCCAACCCCCCGCCGTGGGCTGGTACACCTTCCACTAGCCCAGGTTGCTCCAAGCCCCGTCCAGCCTGGCCTTGAATACTGCCAGGGATCCAGGGGCAGCCACAGCTTCTCTGGGCACCCTGTGCCAGGGGCTCACCATGATATCCAGGCAGGAGCTGGCATGGCCCTGAGGAGGAAGAGGGGCAAGTGACAGTGACACAGGGCACCCCCAGTGGGTGTCACTGGCTGGTACAAGAGCACCGCATGCCTGGTCCTCAGTGCGTGATGCCCACTAACAGCGTGTGACGCTTAACATCCAGTCCCAGTGCCTCATCCCAGGGTAGCCGGATTGGTCCCACCACCCAGTGCAGTGCTGAGTGCTCGGTGCCTTATCCCAGGGCAGGCCGACTGGTCCCACCATCCCATCCCAGTGCCCGCCCCCAGCACGGTCAGCCTGGCGCCCTACGGTCAGCCCCCGGTAGCCGCTGGAGATGCTGCCCGGCACCCCGTGCCCGTGCCCCGCATCCCCTGCCGTGTGCCCGCATCCCGGCGGTGCCGGTCCCGCATCCCCGCCGCGGTGCCCGGGGTCGGCAGGTGCCGCTGTGAGCCGGGCGCGGGCGGGGGGCGGTGGCGGGGGCCGGGCCGGGCCGGGCGGCGGCGGGGCCGGGCGGTGCGTCCCTCC
The DNA here is from genome assembly GCA_013400235.1 of Oriolus oriolus. Taxonomy (NCBI): domain Eukaryota; kingdom Metazoa; phylum Chordata; class Aves; order Passeriformes; family Corvidae; genus Oriolus; species Oriolus oriolus. Next base: position 16,679 of record VXBT01005544.1, read on the forward strand.
CGCCGCGGCTGCCAGCGCCGCCGGCACCATGGG
>VXBT01005544.1:17041-106513 GCA_013400235.1 Oriolus oriolus
TTGAAGGAGCTTTTATGGCTCTCCCTAGCCTTGAGCGGAGGCTCCCACCCCCCCAGCCCCCGGCGTTTCCCCCCCCGCCCCAGGCATCTCCCCCCGGCTGCACCAGCCTCCCCATCCCGCAGAAACACCCGATTTGACATCTTCCCCCCACCGAGACAGTCAGAGGAGACAGTTCTGTCCCCGGCTGATGCGACAGCGTGCGCAGGTCACCCCTCCACCCGCCCGGGCCGGGCTTTTAATAAACACGAGGAGCGGCTTGCTCAGAAACATGGAAAACACACTTGCATAACCGGGGACGCGCGCGAGGAGAAATCCATCGGCTGAGCTGTCACTGTCACATTGCTGCCGGCAGAGCAGCGCGAGGGGACGGGGCTGAGCCAGGGCTGAGCTCCCTGTGACAGCCCGCAGCCAGCGCCACGTCCCCACACCAGCAGCTGGGTCGGCCGTGGCTGCAGGACCCCAAACCATCACCCTGGACCACGCCAGCATGTGGGAGATCTTCCCTGGATGAGTGACGCCGGTGGCGCGAGGGGAGGGAGAGCTGGATGGATGCTTCTCCCGTAAAGGGGGAATTTGCCAGCGAGCTTCTGTTTCTGTGCTTTCCGAGCAAACGTGTTTGGGAGGGACGGGGATGAGCATTTTGCTTCACGGCGGTGCTGGGGATGCTCTTCTCCTCCTTCACGGTCTCCTGCCTGGCCCAAATTTGCCCCCAAAGCAGGCAGTCTCTGCTGGGAGTCAACCTTTGGGGTTGGGAGGCGGGTTTTTCCCAGCTCCCGGGCCAAACCCAAAGCTGTTCCCACGACCATCCCTCTCTAAAGCACCAATACCAGCGAGGCTTGACAGAAGAAACAGCAAATATTTCCCTGGACTGTGGTCCCATGGCTCTCAGGCTGCTCCCAAACAGCCCTAGAGCATCTTTCAGATGCTTCCTATGACATTTTTGTCCCCATTGAAATAACGCTTTAAAAAGAAAAAGTGTGTATATATATATATCACTTGGGAGGAAACACAAAGCATGATTTAAATATGCTTCAAGCTCATTCTTCAGGACTAAATGACAGCGAGGACGTCACTGGCCAGGAGTAAAATAAGTCTGGGCTTTGCCTGGCCACGTAATGAAATAACAGCGTCTCACACAAGGAAGTTTTTATCCTGTTATTACTCCTTACTCTGGATGTAAATTGAAACCTGCTTTGCTTTCCTGATGTGGTGCCCAGCTCCAAGCCCGCTCTCCCCTTCAGCAGTTCCCCCTGTGCTCCAGCTGAGACTTTTTAAAGTACCTTTTAGAAGCAGCTCTTGGCTTTTAAGGTTTTGAGTGCTTCTTCATGGAGACTCTGGGGTGGAAGAGCTGCTTTTTGGGGGTCTCGGAGCCTCATGGGCTGTTTTAAGCTGCCACTGAGGAGGCAGATCTTTAAGCACTCTGCTGCCCCGTGAGCTGAAGGACAGAGGAGATGGGTAATTATCCCCTCTCCCAGCCCAAACGAGCAATCAGCCTCTAATACCAGAGGATGCTCTAAAATTCCTTTGCTGAACCCAGCTGCTTCTCCCCCTGGGAGGGGCTGGAATGGGGCTGATGAATGTTGGAAGCACTAATTAGCAGCCAGCCAGGAAAATTACGGAGCTGGGGAGTTGTCACTTGGGCAGAGCTGCTGCTTGCAAAACTCCTGGCTGGCTCCAGAGCCGTATCCAAGATATGTGCCTGGGAAAAAGTGCTGTGAGGTGTCCCAAGCAGGCAGCCCCATCTGCCAGCTCCCAGCCCGAAGAGCCAACTGACAGCATCTCCTGCCACGGGATCCCTTATTCCCATTCCCCTTCCCCAGGGAAATCAGCATAGCATAACACCTGTTTGCATGTTTCACGTGTATAACTTGCAGTACTTAATGCGTTTTTTACTTCAGCAAGCAAAACATCATTTCAGAAAGAGCTGGTGCTCTCAGCTACTGCTTTCCCCCCCCAGATCCTCATCAGATACCTCTGGCTGTACAGGCTGACCACTAGCCCGAGGGTGTCTTGTCACTCTCGGGAGGAAAAAACCACCTAAAAATTCCTCTTCACCTTCTTTTCTGCTATAATTTCATTGCAGCATCGAGACCAAGGGCTTCCTGAGTCAAATAATTAAGCAACGCTTAGTTCTGGGGGGGAAACACCACACTTCTTTGCGTGGAGGGTGGGTTCGTTGTGCCACCAACAGTCCTCACCTCTGGGTTTGGATCATGGGGCAGGTGGTGCCTGGGGAGAACTTGGACACCCACCCCAGGCAAGGAATGAGGGACCATGCAGCGTGCAGGGAACCGCGTGAATTTTAAAAGGTATTTTCAGCTTTGAAGATCAGAGATGGCACGGTGGTGGAGCTTTCCTCCTGCTTCCCCAAGGGGAGTCTGCCCGCAGCAGCATTCCTCCGGGTCTGGAGTGTGCAAGAGTGAGCCAGGCCTCCACATTAGCCCCTTCCTCCCATGCAACAGCCTGGAGAAGAGCAGCTGCTGCTCCCCAGCCAGGGAGGACCTTGCTCGCAATCTCTCCTTGCCAGGTTCCCAAAGCCCCACCTTTATTTAGGCACACAGATTTTGCCCTTCCCTTTTGCGAGAGGCTGTGCATCTCCGAGAGGCGCTGGTGCATCCAGGGAGATGGACACTGATGGGCTGGCAGCGGCCCCATCCTCAGGGAGGGACGTCCCCAGGGTGTCCTGGCGGCGAGGGACACACGGACACAGCACATGGGTTTCTATTGTGTCGCTGTTTCTCTTAGCTACTGAAAGCTTCAGAGCAATTAGACCTAAACCACTTAACGACCATGCAGCAGAATAAAACTAATCATGCAGGAAGCCAGCTCGGCTCGCCAGTAAATCAGAGCAACTGCAGATTTATTGGGTCTGACGGCCTTGGCTTCTCCACACAGGCAGGGAATAGCTTTGCCTGTTACCTGTTGGTGTTCCTGGCCCCTGGTTTTCTCCCTTGGTTTCTTCCTCCTCTCAGAACTGATTTCGTACCATCGCCAGCAGGCACTGAAAACAGAGGAGATAGAGCAGGAAAGAGCGGAGCAGCACATCAGCCAGGGGTGCTGCTTCTAACATTGGGGGGTCACCAGCACGCACATGCAGTGCTGGAGCTTTGCTGCACACGTCAGCCAGAGGTAGCCCCAGGAGTCACCATTTCCCGTCACTAATACAGCTGGGTGTTCCCTCTGCGGTGGCATGGAAAGCTTGGTGGGTGTGAGACAGAGCTCAGAGCCTGCACAGCTGCTCCCAAACCTCCCCATCATCCATATTTCTTGGGGATAACGAGGCAGGAGTCAACAGCAGTGCCCCAGCAAAAGAGACACAAGTTAAAGGCCCAAAGCAACCACCACATCCTCTGTGTTCCTTTCCCCATAGCAGCACAGAGCTCAGTCACACCCCTGTGCACTGCAGATGGGGCCTCCAGCCAGCAAGGAGAGAAGTGAACATCCCCAAATCCCAAACTGCATGGTGGCAGAGAAGGTGAGGCAGTACAGGGCTGAGCAGCTGGAAAAACTCGTTGAACCCAAAGCAAAAACCAGTTTGGTTTAGTCCTAGCTACAAGGCGAGCTTTCCCCATCCATAGCCAGATGCTGCTGGTTTTGTAGCAAAGAAACACAATGGAAGTTATACCTGAGCATTAACAAGGGGGAGGGGAGCTACACAACAACCAGCACAAGTTATGGGAATCCCCAGCCACAGAAACCAAAGCCGAGCCAACGAGGTCATGAGCAGGAAATCCTTACTTATATTTAAATACAGATTGTTTTATTGCTCTGCATCACTTAACCTGGTTATAAACCGAGGCACACTCAGGGGACTCAGGGCTGCTCTGTCATCAGCATTTGGTGGAGGAGCAGCTTAATACAGGATGGGCGAAAGGTCTTTTTTTGCTCACTCTTGTGATTAAAGACTGAGGTTTCTACAGAGTTTTGCTTAAAAGAGTAGTATGATGCTCAGGTGTGGTCTCGATTACTTGTGGTTTTTGGGTGTTTGCCCCAAAACCAGCTGCTGAACCAGCATAGAAAGTGGTACCCAGGCCGACTGCACAAGCACAGTGTGGTGTGTGTGTCCAGTAGCTCTCCTTGTTTTTCTCCTCTTGCTGCATTTCTCGTTCAGAACAGGTGGCCGGATTCTGTGTCCAAGTACAGCCAGGATCTGCTGCTGGCAGGCAGAACAAATAATATCCACGTTATGGAAACTTTCATTATCCCTTTGGCCTTGGCTGCTAGAGGAGCATCCCTGGCTGCAGCTGGGGCTTGGGTGCTTTAGTTAATTCGTGCTGAGAGCAGGCGTGTGGGTTAGGTCATGTGGCTCTCCTGTGGCTGTGTCAGAGGTGATGAGTTCTGAAGTGAGGCTTGATAAAAGCTCTATCTCTGCCTTATCAGTGGATGTTTGTTTGCTGCGGCGTGGCTGCTCCAATCTGATGTCATTCACTCGGGCTGGAGATGTTCTCTGGTGGCTTTTATGCTGCGTTTCAGCTGGCAGAGCAATTTAGGATTTGCTGCGATGGCTTTTGGAGTGCCTGGGAAATGCATTCTGGAAGAGGCTGCCAGCCCAGGTCAAGCAGCTCTTTCCCAAGAGGAGCATGAGCATTGCTCAGCTCCCGCAAGGGCAAGACCTGCCCCTCCGTGTGGCTTCCCGGAGCCAGGAGAGCAGCACGGCAGTAGGAGAGAGAGATAATTCATCAGGGTCATTCCTTAGGTTGGCACGTGGTTAGGGTAAATGTTCCCCGAGAGCAGGATATTTGAATGACACGGCTTTGGGTTCTTCTTTCCTTGGCTTTTTTCTGTATTCCTAGTGAGGAAAATCTAGAAAAAGGACTTCCAAAGCTCCTGTGGGGCTCTGGAGCGTGACGCTACTGCTTTCCCAGGTGGTTACCTCATCCTGGCACTCCCCTGCCTCGGCTGTGTGCTGGATTCCAGCAGGGTGGTCAACTGCCTGAAATGAATTAGATGAGCAGATTCCTCAGGGCTGAGCTATGCTCGGCATCCTCTGGGAGCTAACATCCCTCAGTCCCTCTGACAGCCCCTGCTGGAGGTGCTTTTCGCCTTTCCAAGTCGTGTGGTCCTGAAGAAACTTTTGCAGCTGTGTGTTTTGTCCCTTGCTCCAGGGCACTGCTCTGTTTCCTGCTCCCAGCAGCAGCCCCTGCAGACGGGGAAACAAAGGAAAGCTCTCCTTGGCTTTTCTTTTCCCTTTGATTTTCCCTTTCAGATGCATTGGTAGAGGACAGGACTTGCAGACGAACTGGGAATCACACCCGTCTCTGGGACAGGTTGCCCATGAGCCAGAAGCAGTGATGGGGATGGGGACATGTGGAGCACCAGCCGAGGAGGCCCTCAACCCCGTCCTTTTTGCCCCTTCATCCTAACTCCATTCAGAAGCAGCCTGCATTGCCTTTAGGATCATGGCTGGGATTTCCTGGGGTTACCTCCTGTGGGTGAGACCCCAAGGGCAGTGGCTGGGTCCCAGATCACCTCTGGAGCTGATGGCTTGCAGGAAGAAGGGGATAGCACAGCACTGGCACAGGCAGGGATTGCTCACAGGGAGAGACAGAGAAGACCAGGGCTGAGCTGAGCTCGCTCTGCTGGGAAGAGTCCCTGTGACTTGTGACCTCCTTGGCCGGGAGCGCTCAGCCAGCAGCCAAAGATTGTTCCTGCCTCCAGTTCTGGCTCAGCCTCCGAATTTATACCCCTTAGATATTATCGGAAAGTTCCTGACTCATCCAGGCTAGCAGCACTGCCAGCTTCCCGAGCTCCCTATTGGTTTGCCTCCAAAGTTCAGGCAGATCATGGGAGCTCTGCTGACCCCAAGCACTTTGGGACGTCGGGGTGGCTTTGCAGAGAGGTGGAAAGCTGCCTGTGTCCCTGAGAGACTGGGAGCATCCACATTTACAGTGGTAACAAACTTCCAAGGTGCTCCTGGCCCTGGGAGGATCCTGCTGTGCTTGGTGGGCTTGTTGGGCTGCAGAGGCTGTCTGGCACCTGCAGGAGAACTCTGAAAGGTCCGGGTGCGTTGGGGCAAGCATTATTGAAACGCAGATGGATTCTGAACCTTGGTGTGAAGGATCCTTGGTCCAGGCCTCCCTGCTGCTGTGGTGGCTTATTCAGTAGGCAGATTCCAGCTTGTCATTCCTCTCTTCTCCCCTATCCCAAGGGCTGTGTCCTCAGCCTGAGGAGGGGGGAAGCTCAGAGGCATCTCCAAGTGCTTGTGCTCAGGAGAGAAGAGCAGCTGTGGCCTCAGCCCCACCTCCGAGACCTTTTTTCTTGGGAAATAGGGTCCTTCCCATGGGTATCCACAGAACCAATAGAAGAAATTTTGGCTGGGTTAATGAGTCCCTCCCTGCTCACCAGTGGCAGATCCCATTGTTTCTACACACAGGCACTGAATGTTTCTGTCCTCCGCGCTCATAATTAGTTCATTGCAGCTGGAGTGAGTTCCTGCTCTTCCCAGTGCCGGGCTTGGGATGCTCTGGGGGTGTAAATAAATGCCTACATGGAATAAAAATGCCTCCCGGTGTCATGCAGTGTTGGCACACTCTCCCCTCACCCCAACCACACTGAGGGGGCCAGTGCTGGACCAGTGCTGAGTTCAGCCCTAGAAAGGGGGGGAAAAGCCCCAGCAGCCAGCTGGTGGGGACAGAGGGAGAAATGACTCATCTTCGTGCTAAGAAATGGAGACGAATGAATGCACAAGGAAATGGGGGGAGAGGAGAAAGAGGCGTCTTGTGTTATCATTCCCAGCTGCACGGTGGCTGCTGTGAGGAGGAGCTTCTTCCCCTGCTGCTGGGAGGAGATGCTGGGAAGATGGAGGGGGTGATTGGGGATGGGGGTATCCCAAACTGGGGGAAAAATGGGGCTCGTTTATGCCAGGACAACTGGTTGGTTTAAACCTCACCTCTAGGTACACAGCTGTATTTCCCATCTCTTTTTTTTAGATGGCTCTCAGCATTTTAAAACCCAAACTTATTTCCAGCTTAATTCTCAAACCCTTTAGTGCTCTCCCAAACACCAGCTTGCCCCAAGGATTGCCCTGTTATTCACATTTCTTTGTCTCACTCCTAGGACTGGGCGATGACTCCCTGGAATCACCCTTCAACCCCATCAGGCCCCCCTTCCTCTGGGGGGGTGTCCCAGTGAAACCAGACTCCAGGGATGCAGATGTCCCCACACCAGCTCCAGGCCAGCCCTCACTGCCCTTGTCTGCGGGACCTTCCGAAGGTGGGAAGTCCTCCATGCCCGTGGAGGGGGATGGCCACAATGCCACCACCCCTGTGGCAGCACTGTCCCCTGCTCCTGTCTCGGTCACTGTGAGCTCCACGGCCACAGCAGACGGTCCCTCCGCAGCCTCCCGCCCCAGCCCAGTGCCACCCGCCTCGGAGACAGCCCCAGCTCTCCGGACAGCAAACACTGCCAGCCTGGCAAGAAGCACGATGGATTTGGGGGCAGCTTCCAGCCCCACGGGCACAGCTGCACCATCACCTCCCGCTTCCCTTCCCACCGGTGACCTCTACTCACCTCCCGGGATGGCCTTGTCCCCAACGCCTGTCCTCGGGAGCCCTGGCGCTACCCAGCCTCCACTGCTGACCAAGGATGTCCCGTCCCTGGGGACGCTGGCCATGGCATCGAGCCTGGCCATGGAGCCAACATCCCCCCCAGTGACTGTGATGAGCCCCACCCAAGCCGAGGCCACGGCCTCCGAGAAAACCACCGGAGTCACCATGGAGGAGGTCCCGCGTGCCCTGAGTGCAGGTGAGCACCACGGCTCCCCTTGTGCATACAGAGATGTAATGTCAGCCTCGGGGTGCTCTGATAGGAGGGGCAGAGCCCCAAACTGGAAGGGAGGAGGCGGTCAGCTTCCTGAGAGCATCATTCTGCAGAATTCCTGGAGGAGCCTGTGTCATCTGATCCACTGGCAGAGACCGGGAGTGGTAGATAACAAATCTCGGTTGCCTAGAGATGTGAATAAAATCCTCGGTTCTAAATTTGACTTGAAACACTTAAGGATGAGAGGAAACAAATGGCTGGGTGGTGGGTGCAGCCTGAGTTAAGATGATGTAGGTTTTTATTTTCTCTCCTGGAGACCTCAGGAAGCTGACACGAGCTTCTCCCTGTCTCCTTGTGCAAACACAGGTAGCTTAAAAGTGCTCCATATGGCTGGAAAAGGGGAGATCTGGAGCATTTTCTGGCCTTGGCTCAGCACTAAATGCTGCCTGGTGCTGGGAGGAGCATCAAAGAGTGAGTCCATAGTGCCCAAGCAAAGCTCAGCTGTGTTTTATCCTAAATCTCCCTGCCCTGCTTCTATGGGAAGGGGATCATTGCAAAAATAGGGGGGCCCAGCATCCTGTTTGGGAAGCAGTGAGGGAATATTCCCCCCGTCAGAGACAGCTGGCGTGGGTGAACTGGGAGCAGCTGGGGTGTGGGATGTGCACCATGGAGCTGGGGCTCAGAGGGCTGAACCCTGCCCTTTCTGATGGATCATCCACAGGGAGCATCGTGGCCATAACCGTGACGGTCATCGTGGTGGTGGTGCTGGTGTTCGGAGCAGCCGCGTACCTCAAGATCAGGTAAGGCTGAGGTTTTGGGGTGGCCCCCCCTCCCTGAGGCTCCCTGCAGCCGCTCTCACCATCACAGGGATGATTCAAAGCCCCAGGAAGACACTGTCCCCAAGCCCAGCAGGGCAATGTGCAGCCTCTGGTGCCAGCACGGCTCCGTTTCTTACCGCTCCTATTCTGGAAAGCAGAGTTTCAGTTCCTCATTTTACAATAGCCCTGCTCAAATGCCAGAGACGCTGTTCAGCATAGTCATAACCAGTAATTATCCCTTGGGAAGGCTGCTGCCGTGGGTCTCGCTGTCACTGGGACAATAAACAGCAGCAGAGCCCGGTGCTGAGCATCCCTAATGAGGCTTTGCTGACAGCTGAGATGAGCAAAGGTCTTGTTTTAATTCCCTGCCCTGTCCAGTCTCATTCAACGAGGGCAAAATTCAGCCTGGGCTTCTCTTCGCTTCTCCTGGTGCTTCCTCTTAAAATATCCCAAAGCTTGACCTAGGGAGCCCTTGCATTAATATTTCTTCATCCCATGGCAAAATAACGAATAAATCCTCAAAGTAACCGGTTTGCTTTCCCTGGCAGGCACTCCTCCTATGGAAGGCTTTTGGACGACCACGACTACGGCTCCTGGGGCAACTACAACAACCCCCTCTATGATGATTCCTAGCAGGGATGAAGAAAAAACCCCATCAATCCTTAATTTATAAGCGCTTCTGCAGCAGAGCATCCGCTGTCGAGGAGATGTCGGGCACGGAGCCCCTGCCTCAGGCAGGATTACCACGGGTCTGCTGGATGACAGGAACTGGAGGGCGGGTGTGCAGTGCTGACAATAAACCTGAATTTTGGCCTTTGACTAGGAAACCGGGTCCTGGGGCAGGTCAGCCACTTGTTGTAGGCGAGGGAACCCAAATTTCCCAAGGGGAAGGGCTGGGGAGGTCAAGGGAGAGGATGGAGATTCAGCCAGTGCCGTGGCATCCTTTGAAATGCTGCTGCTCTGTGATTTGGGGGGGAGTGGGGGGTGGCTGAGCCAGAGCCAGCAGTGTGCCAGGGTCTCCTGTGCTTTCACATGTCCCTTTCCCTAAAATCACTTCCCTGTGTTGCCCTGCTATGAAATCCTTTGCCTTGTCACACCAGGAACCATGAACAGCTACGGGGCTGCTCCCTTTCTTTTCCTGCAGGTGCTTCTGTGCAGAAGTTCCTAATTTGATTTTTTTCCATTTAATTGTGGGGGTTTTGGTCCAAAAAGCAGCCCAGGAGCCCGTGGGAAGATGCACTGACCATCCATTTCACATGTGGCTGCTTGCTCCACAGCTTTGTTTCCAATCCTTAAAAAACTTGGCTGTTAAAATACAGCAGAGTGTTCTTTTAATCCCCAGTTTGTGTTCAGCTTTTAGTGTGGGAAGGCTGGGGGTGGGCTGATGGCAGGGCTGGTTTGGGAAGGGGATGTTCAGCCACTTCTCCCTCTGGCTAAATTCCCTGGCAGGGGAAAGCAAAGCCCTCAGTCCACGTGACTTTAATAAATAAACCAGCACTAAATGGCGCTGCAAATTTTGGGGTGTCCCCGTACAGGTGGTGCAGGCTTGGGAACAGGCTCTGCCTCCTAAATGGAGCATCCCTGGAAACATCAAAGCTTGGGGCGTTTCCATGAGTGCTTCCGGCGAGAGATGCATCACGTCCGGATTTCCATCCAGGCAGTGCAATAAATGCGGCCGGCACCACAACAGGCACCTGGAAAGGTCGGGAGAAATGAGGGCAGCTCCGCTTCCCAAGAGGAAATGCAATCACTGTGCACTTTCCTTCTCCTCCTGAGCCTTTTTCAGCCTGTTCAGGGGTCCATCCTTTCAACTCTGCTGTGGGTTCCTCAACCTCTTTTTAGTTCAAACTTGGTGAAAACAGAAAATAAACTTGTGAATGGTTGCTGCACCTCCCAGCCACAGCCAGCCTGGAAAACTATGTGGGCTGGGAGCATACACAGGGCAGCACAGGCTCTGAAGGTGCTTAGGAGAAGCAAAATTCCTTTTCACCTTTTTGGCACCCAAGAAGCAGCGAATTAGGCCGCCTTGGCTAAGAAAAACCCCAAACTGAGTTAGAAACCCACCACCCTTCTTCTCTCAAAATAAATTGGGTGTTGCAGTGCTGCTGCTAAACTGAGGGAATAAAGGGAGAGGAAAAGCCATCACCTTCACTTAAAAATATATAATCCCAAGGGAGTAAGTTCCTTTTTCATGAAGGAGGACAGAAATGGGGTGTCAGTTTTCCTGCTCAGCGCTGTGCCCGGATGCCCAAAATGAATGACTCTCTCTCGCCTACAATGCAAGGAAGAAGCTGTACATATTTTTGGGGATATCCCAGGGTGAAAACAGATTCCTCGCTTCCCTGGGATCAGACACCATCCCCAGTGCCTTTACTCGCAGTGCAGCTGCCCTGGGACACGGATGACATGGACATGGATAATGTGTTTACATCTGCAGGACTGTTTGCCAGCACGAGTCAAGGCACAGGGCAGCCTAGGGAATAACAGATGCGTTTGCCAACTGGAAAAAGCACTTTAGTTTAGGGGGCAATGCCCTAAGAGGGAGGATGCCTGTGTTCCAGGCAATGGCTTCCAACACCCCTCTCACATTCCTACCTCAGACCCCCTGGCTTATGGAGGGGTTTCTGTCCCACACGAGTACAGCAGGGAAAAAGGGGGAAAAAACAACCAGGACATGCCATAAGAGGCCTTTTTCCCTTCTCTTTTTAAAAACAGTGGGGTTAACCCTGCTACCAGCTTGTTTTATTTGCAAAAACAGCAAATTCCCATTTTTCCCAAAGGCTCCCCCAACTCTGGCTCGATTCCACCTCCTCCCAACTCCCTCACGCCCCACCCCAGTCGGGCTCCGTTTCATCTCGGAGATATTTTATTTAGATAGAAAAAAATAGCTCGCATAGCTCTGTGCGGAACACCCCATTCCCCGACCCCGTGGGCTGCGGCGCCGGGGATGACGCGATCCCGCTCCAGCTCTCCCGCCTTGCCCTGGCCGCAGAGCTGCCGGCTGCTTTATCACCGCTTCCAGACTCCCTCTGGCCTCCCTAATTATGCTCTTGTTTGGCTCATTTGTGAATATTCCCATATATCATCCGCGTGTTTCCGAGCGCCATCTCCTCAGGCTCCCAGCAGAGTTACTGGAGTGAGTAGCAATGAGCAGCTCCTGGTTGCAGCCTCCTGGCTGCTTGTTAGGCGCAGGAATCGCTTCAGGTGTCAGAACCCAACTCCAGGTTGGGATCACGAAGGAGAAAATCCAAGGAAACGCCTCTGTTTCCAGCGCGGAGGTCTTGGCACACCTCTGGGCTGAGCTTGGATCTGCAGAGACAGAGGCTCGGCTGCCCCTCCGAGGTATAAATGGCACAACACAAGGAGCCTCTCCCTCACTGCGTTCCTTCCAGTTGGAAATTTAAAAACAGATGGATTCTCTGTGGCCGGGCAGGGGTGAGACATCAGCCCCAGCACTGGGAAAGCCACAGGAGGGGGCGGCTGAACCGGAGGTTTAACACGGAACACCCCCACTTCCACCCCAAATGGATGTTACTGGAGCAAGCCAAAACCACACCAGAGGCATCAAACCAGCCCAAAATTGGGCATCCCCATTCCTCACAGCTCCTGAGCCATCATCCTGTACCTTCCCATGGGATGGAGGGCTCAGCTGAGGCCCCCAGTCCTGCACTGTGTTCTGCTTGCTGCCTTCCCGAGTTCCGCATGCTCCGGCAGGCCCTGGCTTTATTAATAGCTCCGTAACCTTGTGTGTGGCTGCAGTCCCTGTGCCTGCTGAAACTCCACATTTTTCCCACAAGGCAGCAATAATCCCATCTGCTCCCAGTTCTGGCCCAGACAGGTAAGCAAGGCTGGATTCCGGGTGGCAGGGAGTCTGGGAGCTTCCCAACAGCTCCCATAGCCAGCGGGCAAGCTCCGGCCAAGGCAGCTGCTGCTTCCATCCCAGGATCATTTCAGTGCCCTGATCCGAGCATCCTTCCCGCTCCCATCAGCTGCATCTGCATGGACAGGGCAGCCAAGCTCTGTTCAGCACCTCCCATCTCATAAAGCAGGTCCTTGCCCGTCTTTATCCCCTCCACTGTCCTTTATCCCCTCAAAATTCCTTTTCCTGCTGTGCGATTTATTCCCTGGCAGAGGGAGTTAAGGGCTCGGTGCCAAGATAAACACACCAAACAGTGCTTCAGCATTCCCTCAGCATTCACATTCCCTCGTGCGCTTTCCAGAGGCAAACACCAAAAACAGGAGAGCAAAAGGTCAAAATCACCTAGATCCCACACCACGAATCATTTTCCTTCCCAATACCAAAGTTCAGCAGGAACTGCTCTTCCAAAGCTCAACTAAGGGTTTTCTTTCAGCCTCCTCTTGTGGTTGGAACCCAAAAGGGAATATTTCCAGCTGGAATAAAATTAGCTTCCCGTTCAACAGCAAACCTGCTTGGTTGTGGACTTGACCAGCACGGTTTTACCATTAGCAACACACTCCAAGGCTACCTGGCCACTGAGTTTTCTGGGATGACAACTCCTGCAGGCTGCTGGGAGCCCTACTGGCACTTCCAGGCTTACCTGGGAGCAGGTCTCCATCCAGGGAAGGAGGTGGAGTCACCAGGTGCCAACAAAGCAGCAGGGAGTCTTGCTTGTACCACAAAACAAAAATATGGAAACACAGGAGCTTGTAACAAATAAAGCACTTATTTTCCTAACAGCGTCTCAGAGGCCTCACATCTCCCCACATCCAACCATTTATCAGCACTGAATCATGGTGTAAACTCGGCCGGGAATTTCCAGGGAGTACGTGTGTGAAAGAAGAGCACATCACGCACACTGCCATTTGTTTATTTTAATAGAGACGTTATTTTACATTTATTTATAGCAGTGAGAAAAGTGCTCCACAAAAAGATACCCCAGTCAAGGCAAGCTACAATAGCTATCATCCAAATCCTAAATATGCCATACAGAAAGGGGTATTGCTGGATTAAGAAAAGCTCGTTTTACAACAGAACAAGTTAAAAATGAGTAGTTGTAACCTGAAGAGTAACTGACTTTTTTTGTATCTTCTTACTGTAAAGTATCTGCATGTGAAATTCACAGAAATCAGGAACTTCCTGCAATATTTAAGACCGCAAAACACCTCGGGCAGGATATTACACAAAGAACGGTGGGGTTGGGGTTTTTACTTCTTTCAAAAAGGCAGTCGTTCACCCCCCGGTTTTCTCTCCCCAGGGAAGTTTTACCATTAACAAACACCAAAACCACAGAAAATTGGTCCCTGCACTACTGGAGTGCCTCTGGACTGCTGTTATTTCAGTGAACATCTCAGGCTCAGCCTGATGTGAAGTACATCCTCCACTTTAGGTACTCAACCAGCAAAATCGAGCTATGTACGTGTCTAAAACCCTACACCACCTCGGCCTCTGCTGCCAGTGAATAAAGCAAAACCAGGAAGAAACGGGGAAAAAAGCGACTGCACCTGGCAAAGGAATCTGAGTGAAGGGACGGCAACAAGTCAGGATGGGCGTCCAGGGGAAAAAGGGGGGCTTTGCAGGTTGATCGTCCAGCTGTTTATCCCAGCAGGCAGAGCAATCCCCTTGTTTCGAGGGCATTCCGTACACACAGGTGACAACGCACGAAGGGAGGCAAAGGATGCCACTCCTGCCCGCTGGCCCCGGGGCCCAGGCACACAGAGGTCATTCCCAGGGAACTCCGCGTCCTCGTGCACAACCCCGCGGATCAAGGCCTCTCAAAGCGACCCATTTTCCCCGAGAGCTGCGCCTCCACCTCCTTTCCCCTTCAGCTGCCCCAGAACTCCTCCTGCTGCTGCATCAGCTGCTCATCGCATCTCCTCGTGCTGCTCTTCTAAGCTCCCTCCCCCCTGACGCAGTGAAGGGCTCCTTGAACTTGGAATACCGGGATTTTTACTGACAAGAGTTGCTTTGTTTGTAAAACAGTCTCTCCCACGGCAGAGCGTTCCCCATCCGGCCGAACGCCACGCGTACCCCGGTCACTGCTCCTCCACGGACAGCCGGCACCGCCCGTCCTGGGCTGTGTTGTACGACTCACAGTTCTGGCACTTCATGCCCAGGAGGTGGAACTGCACCGTGGAGCGGGCATTGCAGTCGTTGCAAAGGATCTGCACGCACACAGGGGAGGGAGGGAGAAGCTGCAGCACCAGCAGTGTGTGTATATAAACACGAATGATGAACACCCTGAGCCTGCACGTGACTTTTCCTCATCACTCCCCACCCCCCTTGGGCTGACTTCTGATCCAGCACGCGTCCCTAGTGCCCTCTACTGCCAGTAGCTCCGAGGCACAGCTCCATGAAAACCAGACAAGGGTGCAAGGCTGACTTCTTACCTCCACCATCATGTTCTGGTACTCCGTGGGCATGGGAGTCTGCGCCACTTCGTTGTCCAGCTGGCGCCAGTACCTGGTCATGTCCAACGCCGAGTGCATGCACAAAGGACACCTGTAGCCTCTGCCAGAACGGGGGAAAAAGGTCTAAATCAGAAGCTGGAGTGAGGCCGTGAAACAAGTCCATTCGTAGGGACAGGTTTCATACTGTACCAGGAAAACAAACAGCATGAAACAGCAAATTCTTGCAAACAGAATTGGAAATTGAATGCCTTTTATCTCTTTAAGTTAGCCCTTTATTCCTTTAGGAGCTGGCTTTAAGTTAGTTGGTACAGAATAGGCATCATGATCTTTGCCTCTTGGAGCGAAGTTTGGACTAGGATAATATCAAGAGGAAAGATGTTTGGAAATACTTACTCCTTCAGCATTTCATCGTAACATGTTCTGAAAAGGAAACACAGGTCAGTAAGAAGAATGGAATTACTGACAGGTAACACACCTGCACTGCACAAAGGGAATAGCCACACAGGTATCCCCGAAGCAGAAATTAAAAACATTCCGAGGCCAAGTGAGAAGACAGCTTCCCGTTATGAAAACTGACTGCAGAAGGAAGATAACCCCCCTAAAGAAAAGATTTCCTGCTGAAACAGACTGTCCCCACAATGTGGGTCCCTCAGAAATCAGCTATAAACTGATACAGACCGAATGCTGCTGAATAAACACTCCACACAAGGCAGCAGGTATTCCCCTTTCTCAGGTGTCTGCTTTACCTGTGAAGAAGGTGACCACACGGCAGAACGTGGGCTCCAACACGAGATGTGTGAATATCCTGTTTTGAGACAAATATCAGCCAAAAGAGAAGAAAATTAATTCAAACACAGTCAAAAACAGGGCCACACAGTAATCCAGGAGATGAAAAGAAGCTGCTCACCTCCAAACATATCGGACAGTCCTGCCTGGAGACATTTTCAATACACTTTGCAAATGGAAAAAAAGAAGAAAAAGTTATCCTGCTGTATAGTTATCTGTGTTTTTTCTAAATTGTGAAGTTCCAACATGTAAAATTTCTTACGTCTTCTATTAGTGGCTTCTGTGCTGCTATTAGGTGAATTTAGAGAGGGAGAACCCATTGCTCTGCCTGCTCCTGTGGCCTCAGATGGGGCTGAGGTACACCCAGCTTTATGTTCAAGGCATCATTTTTTTAAGACATGGAGGTAAGCGGTGTATCCTCACCTTGTGCTTTCCTCGGAGACTCAGGCTCAGGCACAAATTGCACTTGGAGCAGTGGAAGAAATCCTCCTTGGGGCCAATCCTGCAGAGAGAGGTGTCAGGGCAGGGCCGGTCCCTGCAGAACCGGGCTTGCCCGCCCGCACGCACCTGCAGATGCCGCACTCCTCGCAGTGGTACTGCTTCTTGTCACGGTCAAACAGGTGGCAGATGTCACAGTAGTACTCGCCAAAGAGGCTGTCACAGCCCTCGCAGCGCTGCTGGGCCTGAGGGGACAGCAGCATCCTGAGTGCTGCACCCGGTGCCGGGCTCCAAGGGGTGCATGGAGCCCCTGGAGCAAGGCCTGAGGGCTACCAAGTTATCAACAGGCTGGAGCATGTCTCTTCTGAGGACAGGCTGAGGGAGCTGGGCCTGCTCAGCCTTGATAAGGGACGGCTGATGGGATCCAATCAAGGTCTGGAGAAATGTGGAAGGTGGCCAAGAGGATGGAAGCAGCCTCTGCTCTGTGGTGCCCAGAAACAGGCCAAGAGGCAAAGGGCAGAAGCTGATACACAGGCAGCTCCACCTGAATGGGAGGAAGAACTTCCTTCCTGTGCTCTGGAAAAGGCTGCCCAGAGAGACTGTGGAATCTCCCTCACTGGAGATATTCCAGAACTGCCTGGACACAACCCTGTGCCATATGCTCCGTGATCACAGAATATCCTGACTTGGAAAGGGACCCACAAGGTTCATTACATCCAGCGCTTAGCCCTGCACAGGCCACCTCCAAGCATCCCACCACGTGCCTGAGAGCACTGTCCCAATGCTTCCTGCCCTCTGTCAGGGCTGGGGCCGTGACCACTTCCCCGGGGAGCCTGCTCCAGGGCCTCACCACCCTCTGGGTGAATAACCTTTTCCTACTACCAACCTAAACCCGCCCTGACACAACATGAGGCCACAACTCCGATAATCCGGCTGGCGCAGGGAGGTGGGACCGGATGACCCAGCGTGGTCCCTCCCAACCTGACCCCTGCTGTGACCCCCGCTGCCCGGACCCACCTTCTGCAGGAGGCGGCAGCGGATGCACTGCACCTCGGACACCCGGAACCGGTCCAGCTGGTGCTCCTCGGCGCCGTCGTGGCACAGCCGGCACGGGTACAGCTTCCCGCAGCACGGCGCCTGGAACGGAAGGGACACGGCATGGATCGGGGCGCGGATCGGCGAGCACCCCTGCCACGGCACGGCCGCCCCCCGCTCACGCACCCGCAGCCGGCAGCCCCGGCGGTAGTGCTCGCATCCCTGCTCGCATCCCGGCTCGCCCTCTGCTCCCCCCGCCATGGCCATGGCCGCCGCCGCCGCCGCCTGGCCCCGCTCCCCCGCTTCCGCTTCCTCACAGCCGGTTCCGGAGGATTTGGAGCTTCCAAAATAGCTTCCCCCCGCCCTGAACCTTCGTGTTCCCATTCTCACTGCATCCCAGTTCGGGTTGGAGGGGAGCTCCGGAGGTCACCCAGAGCAGGTGATAGAGGACCGCGTCCAGGTGGGTTGGGAACGTTTCCAGAGAGGGACACTCCATGACGCATCACAGAATATCCCGAGCTGGAAGGGACCCATGAAGGATTAACGAGTGCAGCTCCTGGCCCCTGCACAGGACACCCCACCAATCCCAACCGGTGCCTGAGAGCTTTGTCCAAATGGCTCTTGAGCTCTGTCAGGCTTGCTGCTGTGACCACTGCCTTGGGAAGCCTGTTCCAGTGCTCTGCCACCCTCCATGGTAAGTTCTGGAGGAGACAGGGGCAGGAGCGGAACTCAGTGATCGTTGTGGGTCCCTTCCAACTCAGGAGATTTTGTGATCCTGTGATTCTTCCTTATGCTGAGGTGGAACTCCTTGTGTTTTATTTTCTGGCCATTGCTCCTCATCCTGTCACCAGGCACATCAAAAATCCGGCACCATCCTCTTGATACTGACCTTGGAGATATTTGTATGGATTNGGAGGAGACAGGGGCAGGAGCGGAACTCAGTGATCGTTGTGGGTCCCTTCCAACTCAGGAGATTTTGTGATCCTGTGATTCTTCCTTATGCTGAGGTGGAACTCCTTGTGTTTTATTTTCTGGCCATTGCTCCTCATCCTGTCACCAGGCACATCAAAAATCCGGCACCATCCTCTTGATACTGACCTTGGAGATATTTGTATGGATTGATGAGATTCCCTCTCTCTGCTCTAGACTGAGCAGGCCCAGCTCCACAGATGCTCCAGCCCCCTCATTGTCTTTGTGTCCTCTGCTGGACCGTCTCCTGTAGCTCCTTATCTTTGTTGAGCTGTGGAGCCCAGAACTGAACACAGCACTCCAGCCGTAGCCTCACTAGGGCCAAGTAGAGGATCACCTCCCTGGCCCTGCTGGCCACACTCTTCCCCAAGCAAAACCTTCCCCCTTAAACCTCTGCCCACCCTACCCAACTTTTCCCCAAAACCCCCCACTCTTCCCTCCCCAAAACTTCTTTTCCCCCTGAATTTGCCCATGGCTACCTGACTGACTGCTATGGCCAAGTGGGAACATCCACTATGGGGGACAGCCAGGCCTGGAAGTGGAAGGTCTTTTTATTTACAAATAAAATGTACGTGTCAAGACACAGCATAGAGACAAATCCCTAAATACAGTGAGTTGAGACCATATGCTGACATGATCCATCAATGGGAAAGGCTGTATTTTGTGG
Organism: Oriolus oriolus; assembly: GCA_013400235.1. Taxonomy (NCBI): domain Eukaryota; kingdom Metazoa; phylum Chordata; class Aves; order Passeriformes; family Corvidae; genus Oriolus; species Oriolus oriolus. Next base: position 35,882 of record VXBT01005544.1, read on the forward strand.
AAAAATAAATTCCAAAGTTATTGACACCGTGTAAGTTGTGACAGGTGATGGAAAACAGTTGTGAGCAATGCAGCAACAGCACAACACTGACCAGACAAATTGAGGGCAAATAAGCAAAAATTGTTTCCGAACAGTTGACTTGTACTGGCCTGTTCTCCTAAAGGACCTAAAGGAATGATGACTTGAGTTACTGAGCCATTCCAGATGTCACCTGTGTCACAGCTCAGTACTCCACAGGGATATTCCTTCCTTCCCCATTAACAATAACCAGACAACAGATCCAGGTGAACACCCCAAAGACAACTGCCCAACCGTAGGGTCAAAAATGCGAAGGGAAAAGGAACCTAAAACAAAGTGACAAGTGCATTAACAAGGGTTTCAAAGGAATGGCTGCAGATTTGCACATTTAAATGCTGTATTTCTTCCACAAACATTTTCTTCACTGTCAAGGCAAAGGTGCTTTTCAATCCAGATCAAGCAGCCCACCAAAATATGAGAATTTTGGCAGCTGCTCTCGTCGCTATTCATTGAAAAAGAAACCCCCTCACGCAGGCAGCAGCTGGACAAAAGAAAGCCCAGCTTCCTTCACAGTCCTCCAAACCAGCTCCTGCCCTTGTCACACACCAATAACCGCTACTCTTCTCAGACAAGACCTGGCCCTAAGCCAGAAAGTCAACATTCCAGGGGCTTTTTGCATGCAAGAAATCCAGCAGCAATGGCAGTGCGAGCTCCGTCCTCGGCCTGGACCTGAGCCACTTCTGTGGCAGTCTGCTGCACCAAAACTCCTCTCCCCTGCAGAGACCTGGCAGCTTCAGCCCCTGGAAACTCAGACGAATTGTTCTTACTGTTCAGTCACCTGCATCAAGAGGAGAAAAGGAGAATGACAGACTAACAAAACCACAGAGGTGCTCCCTGGTGAAATTAAAGGCTTCCTGTATTTTGATTTATTACACATCCTTACCTTGCTGAAGCTGTGCACTTACACCTCTCTGCTTCACAGATCAGAAAACTTGAGCTGTTTTTCCCCTCTTCACATGCAGGCAGCCAGCTTTCCCTTTTTTTGTTGTTCTACCATCTTGCTCAACCCCCCAAGTTCATGAGCTGCTCATTTCCAGCCCCAATGCCCAGCAGCTCAGCTCAGGATAACGATTTACCAGGCACAGCAAGCTGTATACTGCCCTCAGTAAGAAGTCTGTCATAGCTGCATGTCCTGACCGAGAATGTGAAATATAAAAATTTCCCTATTGCACTTCCCAGCTAGGTAACTGTTCATGAAACCATGCATTTGGAAGCCACCAGAAGACTACACAGCAAAACAACTGAAGCCCCCAGCAGGCTACACAGCAGAAATGAAAGCCCACCTTTTACAGGCAGGTGTGACCATCTCCCCAGGGCTAGTGCTCAACCCTGGGGAAGTTGGCTTCTGATGCATCCGGCATCAAGGTCCCTGACAGCTGGAAATTAGGAAAGAAAGAGACAGGATCAATTTCCTAGTGTAGTATAAACAGAGAGGACAATCAGAAACAGCCTTCTAAAGACATATGCAATGCCAACACCTGACTTAAACCAAACCTATTCTTTGGTCAAATCAGCCTTCAAAAATGCTCCCCCAGTGTAAGACTCACAATCCCAAGGCAAGTTCTGCTCCTGTTAGGAGTCAAACTGGAATTCTGTGGGTCATGCTGTTGAGAAAGTCACAAACCAAACAAATACAGAGCAGCACGAACCACTTTATTGCCTTGATACCTGCTGTGAAGCCAGACTTGAGTTATGAAGGTCGATAGCAGCGAGGGAGGGGACTCGGGACTCTGCAAACGTTCTATTTTCCTTTTTCAGAAATCTGGGATACCAAGCTGCAAAACACAACCAAGGCATGCCATGTTAAGGGAGTGAGAGCTGACACGCTGCTTCCTGACACTTGTTTAATAGTCAGATTTTATTTAGGGGACATCAAAGTTCCTACCTTCCGGTCCTCTCAGCTCGGGGAGATGATTTAGTTCTGGCAGACGCACATCTGCCTTGGGGAATTCCCATTTTTTCTTACTTGCCTGAAGAACGGGTTTTTCATTAGTAACCTGTAATCAAGGGCATAAGGAGCAGATCATGAAAATATAGGGGGAAAAAAAGCTACTTTCAAGGTTAAAAAAAAAGCAGTAACACAGCAATGTTCTGATGTAGTTGGACTTTGTACAAGAGTGAGAGAACAGACTGATGTGCGTGAAGGAATTCAAGCTGCCTACGTGTTATTTATGCATAAACAATGGAAAAGCAACAACAAAATGAAAACAGTCATCCAAGTGAGGCTGCTTTCGGAGAGATAAAATACAGCACTTGGAGAATGGCTGGGATTAGTTATCTGGAAAAAGGCAAATGTTCCTGGCTGGCACAGTAAGAATCATGCCTAGGTTGTGAGAGCAGAGGAAAACTTTCCATTTCACTTGTTTTCCTTATCAATTTTTAACGCATTTATGACATGACTAAGTAAGGCTCTGGCCGCATTAAATCCAAACCATCAGTTCTGCTTCAGTAGCACAGCACACATGATCTTTCCTGGCCAGGCAGGAGGCCATGGATATATTCCAAATCTCACAGATATCCTGTGTTGAACTGCTCCCCTCATTTAAAATTGTTTTCTGACATAAAATGTATTTTATGTAAGAACTACTAGCAAAGGGCACCAAACAAAAAATCTGTAGGAAGAAAAGGTAGCAAAACCAGTATTTCTAGTGGGGAGTCATGGTGAAAGATGCATCAGATGGAGTTCTTGAGAGTACAACACATAATTGAATTCATTTTTGCTTGGCCGAGGGGGACGGACAGACGACTCACCGGTGTCAAGCTGACATTGCAACGGCCCACTGGAGAAGGCTTCCGTGCCTTTAGCAATGGGTTCAAGTATTTTTTACTCTTTTCATCAAGTCTGTAATCACAAATGCCCCAAAGTTGGTATTAGCTGGGGTAACACAGTGAATACAAAGCAACAAATGCAACGTGTTCCAAACTGCACATTTTGCGTTCCCACATCGTCACCCTGCACCTCTCAGGACATCACAGCAACGATGGACACGAGCTCTCCTAGCTCTGCCCCCATACCTGTAATTAAGGCTCCCAGGCGTAGAACTCATGCCAGGTGTAGGAGAGAAGCTCCGGTTGATGGGAGGGATAACTGTGCCTGGGTTCTTGGTGCAGTCCAAGCTGCTGCTGGAATCTTTCAGGGTGGTCTGAGGGCTGAATTTAAATGGGTTGATTGTGCTGTCAAAGATGAAGCCCAGCTTGGAGGATTGATCTGCTTTCTCTGCATCAGCTTTAGAGGGCTTGGTCTTTATCAGCTTTCCATCTTTGCTCCTTGGGCCCACGCTGAAATCCTGTTTGGGAAGATAAACATCACCTTGCCTTACAGTCGTGTTAAAAAAGCAGTTTATAGCAGTGCATGCAGGCAAAAAAACATGTCAGAAGCCTACAAGTGCATGATTCTGCAAGAATCGAATGGAGATGGAAATGGTTTTGTTAGAAAACCTCTGCTTTCCATTAAACAGGAGAAAACTTGTCAGGGTTCCAGCACTCTCTGTAAATAAGTCACTTGAGACTGCAATCAGGAATGATGGAGGAAAAACAGCTGTATCCTGTGTCTCTTCTGAAGAAACGAAATAAAAACTCATCCCAATGTCACCTCAAAGTCACTTTGAAGCATCCTTGTACCCAGTTGAAAGGAAAATTTTAAATTTTGGAGACAGGGCCTTAAAACAGGTAAACCGGAGCAAAAAGCATGTTTCCACAATTCAGCATGACTTCTGCTTCCCAAGTGATTCCCCCTCCAGCTCTGTATTGCCAGGCACTGCATCACTGTGTAGTTCACCTGCAAGGGACTGGCCAAAGAGCCACCTGCACACTCCCAAGCTATTTTCTAGGAATTTAACCTGCTGCACCTATTTTAAAAACAATGATTTTTAAACATGAGGAAAAAAAACCAAAACAAACTAATAAAGGCTTGGAAAACGCAGATGGACCAACCTGGACACTGATCATTTTTCTTTCTTCTAAAACATCATCTTTGTCCCTTTTGCTGATTTTGGATTTTTTTTGGAACTGATGGTCTCTGGCATCTTTCTGGATATTTTGTTTAAGCTCCTGAGCAAATCTACATTCCATATAAGGAGAAAGGAAAACAAAATAAATAAAAGGGCCTCTGTTTATATTAATATCATCATTGGTTGTTAAGCCCAGGCTCCTATAGCCTTTTAAGCAGTCCAACAAACTGTGCCTTTTAACTACTGGGAAGCCACATGGCATGTATACATTAAACTAAATAAAAATCTTCAGCACACATTTTTCACAATACAGCAATGAAGGTGTTCGCATCCCAGTTTGGTGCAGATGCAGGGAGTGAATACAGTGAAAGACTGTACTACCCAGTACAGTGTGACACTGATGAATTAATGTCTCAACAAGGTAAATGTGCCACTGCAACGTGTTCCCTTCCAACTGTTCTCCTATTTCCAGGAAGGTTAAGCCAAAACAAACCCGAGACACCCAGCAGCTGTCAGCTCTGCAAACCCAGTGTGCAGTCTTCAAGCACAACTGCTTTACTTCCTTCTAACCTGAGCCTGCAGTGAGCAGGAAGGGAGCCGTTTACCTTTCAGCAAAGCCGTCCTTGTTGAAGAAATCTCCCTGCAGGAGTTGGGTGCAGGACGGTCTCTTGTCGGGGTCAATCTGCAAGCACTCCTGTCAAACCAACGTGAACACGAGGAGGTAAACACACCAGGCATTAAACGAAGGCTTTGGCACGTCTGAGTGAAAGATCCCTGCGGGATATGCAGTGACCCCTTCGGCCCTGCAGGTGGCTGGCTGAGTGCCCCCGTCACCCAGGACTGGAGCTGTGCTATCCTCAGAGCCCTCACCAAGCTGCCAGCACCAGCAGGTGCTCACTGCGTGGGGAGCTGAGAGAAAGGCACTTCACCAGCCCTGTACTCAGCTGCACGAGGTGAAGGACGGGGAAACAGAGAAACAGTCACAGGAAATAATCAGTTAATTACCTTGGCTAAATCCAGCGCGGCAGCAGGGAGCTTGGGATAGCGTTTTTCCAGGGATTCGAGCTCCTTCACCTCAGGCAACTTCATGCCGGCAAAGAGGGGGTTTTTATAGAATAACTCCTGTTGTCTTGGAATTAAGTTACCTGGAATCACACAAGCAAAGCAACCACATGGAAACATACAGGCCAGTGAAACATGTGAGAGGCTGAAATGCTGGGTCAGCACTTCAGTAAGGGCTACAGTCTGGGCTGTTATCTTCCCACCCATCAAAACATATCGGAGCCCTTCATTCCTGAGCAAGCATGAGGAGCCCGAGAGGCTCTTCTTACCCAGGCACTTGGTGATATGGAAGAGTTGGTCAATGTCTGAGTCTCCAGGGAAAAGGGGCTCTCCTGTAAGCATTTCTGTTATCAGGGAGCCAATAGCCCACACGTCCACAGGCCTGGGGAGAAAAAACACCACCACCCCAGCTCAGCAAAGCTTCATCGATCCAAAGGCTGAGCCAGTGCAGAAGATGGAGCACCCCATCCACGCTCCCCCACAGCCCTTCCCAGCCCTGCAGGCCACACTCACCTGCCATATTTGCTATCCCCCACCAGCAGCTCCGGGGCTCTGTACCAGCGGGTCGCCACGTAGTCCGTGTAGACTTCCCCAGAAGTTGCCAAGGGCCGGGCAAATCCAAAGTCGCACAGTTTCACAACTCCCGACTGGGAAACCAGTATGTTTTCTGGCTTAATATCCCGATGGATTATCTGCACAGAGAAAAGCAAGTCAGGGCAAAGTCCCTGTTTGTACATAGGAAACTGGCTGGCTCAGAAAAAATTGTAGCTTTCTCATATTCAGGTAGAAAATGACAGGTTAAATACAGATCCTCTAATTTCAGACATATTTACTTTATTATCTCTCTGTACCTACCTACCTTTTCAGACAAAGCTCTATTTCTCTAAGTTTAGATATAAATCAATACAAAACTATATTCTTCTGTATCTATTAATTTTAGCTGCAGAGCTGATTTCTTGCACATACTTACATTATGGCTGTGACAGAAGGCAATTCCTCTCATAATCTGAAATAAGTATTTCCGAACCCTGCTGTAGTCCAGTCCCTTGGGAGAGGCCTCGAGGTCATCAAGCACTGTGTGATCCACAAATTCAAATACCAGGTACCACCGCTTCTTCCTTTTACACACATCCAGCAGGTTCACCAGATTCTCGTGCCTGAGTTGCTGTGATAAAATAGGGAATGCTTAGTGAGGGAAAACACTTGTTTAGGGAAAACTATTAAGGGAAGTTTGTTCAAAAAAAATTTCGCAGTTAATTTTTTTAACTGCAGCCCAGCTGGGACATTAGCAAAAAAAAAGCAGTTTGAATAATAATAGGAAGAAAAAGCAGCTGTGTTTTCTAGTTATTTTGTCACCACGTTCCCAGCAGACAAGAATGCACCACCAACTTGTTACACATTTATCACACACCAACACAAAAGGCCGTGCTACAGAGCACAGTTATTTATTAGCTGAAGCCTGGCAGGAAAACATCACTGGAGGCTGCCTGGAGGCAGCACCAGAGCCGAGGGATGTGACCGAGGGATATGCAAAAGGACTGCAGAGGAAATTGTAGGGCAAACTCTGCCAGTGCAGAGGCAGCGCCAGCCAAGCTGCATCTGTGTCTGTCCAGATTTCTTAGAAGGTCTGACAAGAGAAGAATTTTTAAAGGATAATCAATAAGAGAAAAAGCTCTTTTCCCAAGAATGATTTATTCCCAGCACAAGAGACCTGAGGAGGTTTTGCTGTTTTCAGTCACAATTAAACTTCCACCCAAATTCAGGAGAAAAAAAAAAATTAAAACCAAAGACTCCCAGGGAACAGAGGAAGGAACTACAAAGAGATTAAATCTCCAGGTATTTATTTCCCCTATGAGAGGCCACCCTTCCTGAGCTGTAAATGGAAATGTTCCTCTTGCTGAGATTCCATTCACCCAGGAAAACAAGTTAACTCCCAACACACCTGGGTGGTGCTCAGTAACTCGGTGAGCCTGGCCAACGGAGCAGGTACGATCCAGGCTCACACAGATCCACTTTAAAAGAGTTTGAAGGGACAACTCTTGGAGCTGCTGGCTGTCTCAAGCTCCAGCACATACACTTCTATTAACTTTAATTCTGTAGCTCTTGCAGAGATGGCAAATAACCCTTTTTTTCCCCTTCAGAGCACAGGAACTGTAACCGGCAGACTTAGGAAGAGACACTTGTGGCAGCCAAGAGGACAAGATACAAGTATGCCAGTATTCCTACCTCTGGAACGCCCCACACCTCATAAACAGCCGGGACAGCACTCCAAGTGCAATAACATTTTCCTTCTTTTTTTCCAGACACATCACCTGTGTCCCAATGTTTAAACTCCCACATGTGTCCATGCACAGGGACAAGGGAAGCTTCTCTGGACAACCCATGCCAGCGCCTCTCCACCCTCACAGGGAGTATTTTTTCCCAATATCCAATCAAAACGTACTCCCTTTCAGTCTGAATCCATTCCCTCTTTCACCACAATACTGACACTGGGCAAATCCAACACTCCAACAGCAAAGGACACCATGCCAGCTGGCTCCCACCTGAGGGCTACACATGGTTCGGGGAATCTGACAGGATTCTTTCCAAACAATCTGGTTTCCAAACGATAATGGTTTGAGGTGCAATAAGAACCACTCTCTTTCCACCCAGTGCAGCATCAATTTGGGCTGGAATATCCCAGAATATTTCAGTGTTCGTAAACTGCAAAAAGTGTCAACGGCATCGCTGACAGGAGTCCTCTTCCAGCCCCTTGCCTGCCAGGAAGGTGCCATGAATAAAAGAAAATAAAGGAAAACTTTTCTAGAAGCATTTTTTTCCGTCTCAGATGCCATCGGCACCCCCAAGTCCGTTTAGTGTTACACATTCACGTCACCATGCACCCGCAGGCTTTAAAAGGTCAGCGTTTCTCGTATTTTCAGCAAATTCACACCAGCCAAGGACAGGAATTCGGGACAGGGGAACAGCCACCACCAGGAGGCAACAGAGACCTCGTACCATTCCCTGCGGAACGCCGGGCACATCACCAGACTCTTCTAATCCAGGATTCACCAGGTGAATCCAGCACAGCACTCAGGCAAAGGGGAAAGCAGCTCGGCAAGGCTACGGCACAAGAGGTTCAATTAATCTAGCACGGCTTGGCCGCACACGGAAATCCAAACAGGGCCCAAGCGAGTCTCTTTTGGCTTAGGTTTTGTTAGTGACATTTCGTAAATGCTGACCAGAGGCTGACAAGCCGCTGTGCTGCGACACAAACTGAGCGAGGAGCTGAAGGAGGAGCCACGAATTTACACACAAACCCATTAAAATTTAAGCACAAAAGTGCTAACAAGGGGTCCCGGCAGCCTCACCTTGAGCAGTTTGACTTCCCTCAGGGCTATTTTCCTCACCGCCGCGTCGTCGTCGCTCTCCAGGAACTTCTTGACGGCCACGATCTGCCCGTTCTCCTTGTTCCTGCACTTGGTCACCACCCCGTAGCTGCCTTCCCCCACCAGCCCCAGCACCTGGTACTTGTCCATGGCCGCGGCGGGAGGGCCCGGACAGTGTGGAAGGGACCGGGCCGGGATGCAGGGATTGGACCGGGATGGAGGCACCGCGGACGGCGCCCGTTCCCGACCCAACGCGTCGTTACCGCGGCAACGGCCCGCCGCAAAGCGCGGCCGCGCCCCGCCTGTCGCGAAAGGCGCGTGGAAGCCTGTCCGGCTTCTAAAAAAAGCCTTATAAAATACATTTTTTTAAAAAACATGTTATAAAGGCTGTTTTCTTAAAGCCGCTAGGGCACGTAAAGGAGAACCGGATAAGCAACCTTGTGTCTTGTGCGGTGGACTGAGTGACATGTTAAAAACCCAGCCTGAATCCATGTAATGACTGTTCCGTGTGCCGCTGCGAAGCTGCTGATGTTGCCAAGGGTAAGCCGTGAAAAAGGCGGAATAATTTGGTTTTAGATGTGTCTGCCAGTGCCCTTACTGTGCACTTTCTCTTAAAAACTTGGCAGTGTACGCACACGTTATTTGCAACTTAACACCAGGCACAAACCTGCTCCCTTTAAGAGGAAAGGAAGCTGAAGCATCCGTATGAGTTTACTGATGGAGACTTCAACCAATATATTCTTAATCCAGCACCCTCTTTCCAGCATGTTCTTTCCATCCAGTGATGGATGTAGCAACCCACGGTGGTGTGGTGGTTTGACGCCGGTTTAAAGGCCAAACACATGAAATCAAATTATATGTATGAGGGGAAAATGGATCTATTGAGGAAAATGTAAGGAAACTTTGGGGCAAAACAAGGTCCACACTTAAACAGCTGCAATATACAGAAAAGTCTATTATTAACAGAACGAAAAGTGAAGGAAAAAGAGAAGTTATTATAAGAAATCAAAGCAAGCTTTAAAACACCTTTCTTTCCCAGTGCTCCCTTTTCTATTACAAACTTCTTACAACTGAAAAAAAACAAAACAAAACACGGGATTTGGTCAGAATTGCATTTCTTTTAAGAGTCTTTTTATGCTTAAGGAAAAAAGGTTCTGCTGTGCCACAGAATCTTCCCAAACCAATAGTCCGCCCGGAAAAACAATCTGTTGAAGTGAAAAAGGAATCTCTCCGTCTTTCTGCACTGCCAAGTCATGGGCCACAGTAAAACAAAACCATGGGGTTTTCATCTTTTAAGAATGAGTTATCTTAGCCTGAAAGCAAAGGTTCTCTGCTCCAAATCTCTATGGCCTGGTGTGGGCCTCTCTTTAAAATTACAGGCTGCACAAGAACTTCTCAACCCCCCCCCGGTTTTTCTTAAATGGATTAAAGTCCTTTCCATGGCTTTGCTAAAAGCACTTTTAAGCACCGCGCCTCTTTTCCCGTCGCCATCTCGCTGCCGTCCCGCGGGGCCTCGCCCCTTCCTTTCTGTTTCTGACCTTGGGCTCGCCGTGTTCAGCTCCGTCCCACGTGACTTTACTTTTCTTTCCTCGCCGCCTTGACAGAAAAGGTGTCTCTGTGGGCTGCGGCGTTTCTTCGGTTTTGGCGAGAGCTGTGCTGGGTGCCAGGGTGCCCCGGCGGCCTCAGCTCCTCTCGGCCCCGCGCTGCCTGCGGAGCCGGGACAGCTCTCCCTGGGGGAGCCTGGCCCGGGCCCTCCGGCCACCCCTCGGCCCTCGAGGCGAGAAAACCCAGAGAAACTTCCCGCCCTTGCTTCCCTATAAATACGCGAAGGCAGAGGCGTTACCAGCCCTCCGATTGGGTTAGCAACTTATCCATCAACTAAATTTCAACCTGCCACAGGTAGTCTTCTGCTAACACTGACTTCTCAAGGTCGGGGCAGGAGTGGTATGGCAGGACGCGCGTAGGAAAACGCCACAAGGAACAAACTGCAGAAACAAAAGACGTTCCACGCAGATATTCCCAATATTCTCTCCTCGGTTTGGTGGCCTCTATTCCACAGCTGAGAGTACAGTGGAAAAAACAATGTTCAATTTCTCTGAAGAAATTTATGAACACCTGTCAGGCTGGAATACTGCAACATTCCTCTTTGGGAAAGGAGCAGTATATACCTTGCCGAAATGTCGATTTCCTGGAAAACAGTGTAATGAGGCATCATATATCCCAATAATATTTTCTGGAACCTTCACTGTGTTCCTCCTGAGTGGCATCGATATGCATCACCTTCTGTAATTAATTCTCGGTTGCTTTTATGTCTCTTTCACCCTCATTCTCTCTCCCTACATGCAATCACTGTAATGCACCTTCCCAGGCTGACCTCACATTTCCAGGGAAAGAAAAACATCGGAGTGTGGCTGGCAGTGATTTATTATATTCCTCCTACCTTCTACTGCTCATCACTATTGTAGCAAGTAGCTCCTCTGGGTCCTGGCATCTGTCCTGTGCTGCTAATGGAGAGCTGACTTGGAATCCGATTAACTCTTCCACTGCTGAGATACTTTGGGATCTGTTAAAAGAAAAGAACACACCCCGTATTTGTAATGTCACCATTAACTTACCATGGACAAGGGGGAATGGACTCAAACTGAGAGAGTAGATGAAATATTAAATTGGATATTAGGAAAAAAATCCTCCCTGGGAGGGTGGTGAGGCCCTGGTTGCCCAGAGAAGCTGTGGCTGCCCCATCCCTGGAAGTGTCCAAGGCCAGGTTAGACAAGGCTTGGAGCAACCTGGGATAGTGGAAAGTGTCTGTGCCTGCGGCAGGGGGTTGGAACGAGATGGGCTTTGAGATGCCTTCCAACCCAAGCCATTCCGAGGTTCCGTGATTCTGTGTTTCCACGTGTCAGTGTGGTGCTGTGATTTAAAAAGCCAGAGAGACCAAAGAATGAGTGAGGAACTTTGCTAAACCACACAGTGCCTATGCTCCAGGTATGTCCGGCAGCCTTTTGGTACCTCGATGGCACCGACGCAGTCCAGGCTTGGTAACTGGGGAGACATCCTTTTCCCCCCTCAAAATAACACGGACTTTGAAAGGGATTCCTCTCCAAAACGCGATTATTTGCGATGCCTTTTCATCCTGACCACGGGAACCCTGGAATATTTTCCTCCTTTTAAACGCGGGCTACCGTGCGATGATCCCACCTCCCAGGGCCACGGGGGAATCCAGGTTTGGGGCGGGATTTTGCCCGGCTGGGACTGTCCCAGCAAGGGGCGGGCTGATGTCGCCGATGATGCCGGTGCCAGGGGCGGTGCCGGCGTTCGGGGCGAGCATCGCCCGCCCCTCCGCAGCCATGAGGCCGTGCCGGCCCTTTGTTCCCGGGGGTCCGCGGCCGCCCCTCCCGACGGCCGGGGCGGCCTGAGCCCGCCGGGAGGGAGGAGGAGCTGTTCCCACCAGGATGCGATGGGGAACTGCTGGGCGCAGTGGTGCTGCGGGCTGTTCTTCCGGAGGGATCCCGGCCGGATCCAGCGCGGCGGAGGGTGAGCAGGAGCCGCGGCTGTCCCTTTCCCCTCCCCGGGGCGGGGAGGTGCCGGGGCCACCGGCTCCGCCTTCCCCTTGGGGCAGGAGCGGGTGACAGGGTGGGAAGGGGATGCGGGGCTGGGTGCGCCCGGCGCCCCTGGCCCTTTCCCTTCGGGAGCCCCAGCATCCCGGGCGGATGGAGCCGCCGGGAGCCCGCCGGGCTCGGCGCGGTTTGTGCGGTCGGGACTAATGCACTTCCAGGGTCGCCGGCTCCTTACCCCTGCCAGCGCTGGTGTTTTTCCGGCAGGAGATGCTTAGGGAGGTTTTTCAGGTCAGTTGCCAAAACCTCTGCGGGCGGCCGTGCTTGTGCAAAAGATGGAAAACCACCCGGTTTTCTGCAATGTGATCTCGTCTTCTCTGTGAGTCAGAGGCTGAGACGCTGTTGGGATAAATCAGGAGCAGAATGGTTCGGATGAACTCATATCTATTGCAGAACGGTTCAGACGAATTCTCATCTCTTGGAAACGTGTAACAACCTGTTCATTCTGCAACAACCAGTTCTTGGAAAAGCACTGTGCAAACAGGAAATGCTTGGGGTTTTTCCATATACCGACCAGTATTGGATACCTACACGTCACTTATTTTTGATGTGTTAGGATAGAAATCGTTCTCAACAGATACGCTGAGCATTTTACATGATGCAAGCTCGTGGCCTCTTACTTCACGGCAGCTCTGGCAGGCAAGTCTCACCTTCTGAAAGGCCTTCCAGACAAGCTGCTTCTTCTCAGAGACATGAGTGAAAAACCAGGGCAGTGCATGTAGAGGATACCTGCTTGTATTTTTAGTACTCCGCCGGAGGGGATGAGAGCACCTCCAATGCCTTGACAGCTGGCACTGAAGTATCAGTTTGTTGTGCTTTGAGAACAACACCAGGCGATACTTGAAAGGTTCTTCGGGCACACGTGTGTTTTGCCGAGTCTTCTTTCGCAGGCCAATACCCGTCTCTTAGCAGGCAGGGTAGTGACAATCCCTGCACGTGTTAGTCCAGTATCAGGCTGTCCTTACCAGTGAAATAAATCTTACTGCCTGCTGTTATATTGTCTAATTGCTCAGGTGTTGCACAACTTGCAGTGAAAGTCTTGGGAATATAAAATGTACAGACAACTGCTGGCCTGCGTTTCGGATCAGATTTGTTTTCCGGGTGTGGTGGTGGTGGTCGTAGTTTACAGAGCAGTATCAGAGCGTTGAGCCATTGAGGTTATTCTCCTTCCGCTGAGCAGGGAATTGTATTAAAACCAAAACTGTAAAATGTGTCTTATTATAAGCTTGTAAGTTAGATTGATACCACATTGTCCACATTTGGCTGTTTCTGGAACACCATAATGTAAAAATGTAGCTTATCAACTTAATGATTATTTTAATCACTCAGATCCTCCCCCCACCCCAGCTTCATTATTTTTAGATGCTCCAAGATTTGACTGTAAGAAATAAATTCCTAATTAAACAACTAAGTATAAAGTTTTTAATAAATGATGTAATATCCTGCAAGATGATAAGTTGCCTTTGCTTGGAATTGTGCTTTATATATATGGATGGATGGAGTATGCGTGTATATATATGTATGAAAAGCAAGTCTCTTTAATAGCTTCAGATCTTGGAAGATTAATCTGACTGTCTCTATAGGTCCTGTGACCTGTCAGCTGAATTGTTCTCTCTAGAAGCTATCCAACCCAAAAGATTCTCAAGTTTTAGAAAATAATGGAACAGTAGAGCTTAGAGGAGAATAATAAAAGGTGTAAAGATTTTCATAGGTCGCTGATACTTCACTTGAAGTTTTGTATAGGGGTGAAGCTGATGGGTCTTCTGTTTGTGTCCCTAATGACTTCAAGCTTCTGTAGTTCTGGGATTTATGGGCTCAAACTCTGGCACAGAATTAGGTTTTCTGAGACTGAGTCCGTGTTCAGCAAGCAGCTGAAAGAGTAGCTCTTCCTTCCTAGAGGTGTCATTGCTGTTGGGCTGTTTGTGATTACACTTAGGGAGCTTGCACTGCGTTTAGTTCACCGTTCAGTTCTTGCAGCTAAGCTGACTGCAGCTCAAGTGTCTGGGAAGCTGGAAATAATTTACCTAAAGCCTGGTGCTGCAAACTGGAATTACACGTCTGTTAACAGCGCAGATAGCCCTGGAACAATTTCCCGTTACACTGTTATTAAATGAGATTCTTAATGGTATTGGCTCCTACACACCCAATTACAGAGAAGGGTAGCAGTGAAATTGCTCTAAGTGTTCATGCCACATGTCCCAATTATCCTTGTCATGTAGTGCATGAATTCAGTGGCCTTTCCTGTCTGGTTTCACAGCAGTGAATTCTCTGGAAACGGCTCTTTAGTGGCAGGAAAGGTTGTGCAACAAGGAGCCAGTGGGTAGTGCAACAAGTTGCCAGGGGAGACGTTCCCTAAACTGGCTTCCAAGGAAAAATGAGATGGAGATGAAATACAATATGGTTAAAATAATTCAGGCTTTGGCTGGTGTGTTGCTTTTATTATTGTCAAAGTAGGTGTTGGTTGCAAGTGCTGAACGATCTTCTGTGCAAGTATAGAAATCCCTGAGGCCCTGGGTTTACTCCTTGTACCAGTCAGCACTTGCAACTGGAAACCCTGGGTTTTGAAACAGTTCGATGAAATGGATGTTGTACCGAAGAGTGTTTACATTAGAATGCTCTTCTGGACGGTGGCCAAACCTCCTTGGCTAGGTAAAAATGTATTCAGGTAACTTAATACTGTGTTGGGTTTCGTAAAGGACAGGGCTAACTGTCCTCTGTAAAAGCATTAAAATAAAACAGGAAGAATTCTGATTAAAGAACCAAGGAAGAAACCAATTCCCTGTATAAAATTAGAGCTTGAATTTTTTTTTTTTTGGTAGTTTAAAAGTATTGCATTGACCTCTTATTGGATGCTTTTCTCTGAGGCTCAGCCTTCTAGATGTGCCAAGCTGTTAAAATGAAATGTATTGTTTAACACTGATGATGTACAAGATGCCAGGAAGGAGTTAAGTGCCATGATGAGCAACAGCATTTTCAGAAACTGCCTGGAATTATGTGACAGCAAGGAAAAATATATCAAAGGGATTGCAGAAGATGCTAACAGTCTGTAAATGTCAAGTCCAGCATCCTGTCAAATGATTTCATCTCACAAGGGTTTTAGTTTTCTCTGCAGTTCTGCAGAAGATGTTTACATGCTTTCGCTTCTTCCTGCTGTAGTGGTAATGCAGAGCTCAAATTAATAAGTCAGTGTGTTTAATACACGAAGAGTTTGTCATGATTTTATATTTAACATATTTTAAAATCTATTTTAAATTCTTGGGCTCATTTACTTTCTGCTGTGTATTGAAGACTCTTCTGTAGTCTAACGGTAACTTATTTTTCCAGATCCAAGTATTTTAGAACATGTTCAACAGGAGAACACTTCACTATAGAGGTGAGTGCTTACATTTGTAGCGATTTAAGGAAAAGTGGG
Source organism: Oriolus oriolus (assembly GCA_013400235.1). Lineage (NCBI taxonomy): Eukaryota > Metazoa > Chordata > Aves > Passeriformes > Corvidae > Oriolus > Oriolus oriolus. Next base: position 51,366 of record VXBT01005544.1, read on the forward strand.
AAAGGCTGAATCCTAGCAATGCCTTTAACACTTTTTTCAGTTTATGAACACTGAAATATTCTGGGATATTCCAGCCCTGCACTGGGTGGAAAGAGGGTGCTTCTTACTGCACCTCAAACCGTTAATGTATCGTTTGGAAAGAGTATCTGTAGTGTTCTGATGCTCTTCACCAGAGCATTCCACAGGCTGCTTGTTGCATCTCCTCTCTGCTGTGTTGGGATTTTGCTGCTTGTGTGAGTGCAGAGTATTTAGTTCTTGATTGCAGGATCACGAATCAGATTGTACAAAAAGAGTCTGATGGGGTTACCTTATAGTTTGTTGCATTTGTAGTCTGCTTCGTTCACTACAGAGGTCCTTTCCCAGCCTCCAGATATAACCCCTTTTTGCCAAGGGTAGTGTAAGGTTAACCAGGAATAACCTGGTTTACTTTCCCTGAGTGTTCCTGTGCTCTGGAAGTCCTAGACCAGCCAGATTGTCCTCATTACTGAGGATAACGTTAATTATTGTAATTAATGCTTTGGCTGTCAAGAAAGGGCTCAGATGTGTACAGTGGGGGAAATCTCTTTTGGTGCAGAACTTCCCATTGTGAGAGTGTTCCTGCCACAGAAATATGACAGGGGAAAGGAGGTATTGTTCTCCTCCCAAATTATTAGGTCAATAAGGAGTCTTGCTGTAGGTACTGACCTCTGTGCCTGTGTCTGGTGGACGGACTAGATTTAAGATTGCTAGACTGAAAACAGTACAGAGAATTTCTGTTTGCTTTTTTTTTTTTTATGTGACAGTTGAACTTCTGCTGGACAAGTTTGTGCAGCTTAGAATGCTTGTTTTTTAATTTGAACTCTTCTCCTTTTAGGATAATGTAATGTTTAAGACAAGAAACACTGGTAAGAAGATAGGCCCAACCCTAAAAATGAAATTCCTCTGACAGTAGGAGCTTTCGTAAATGTTGTTACAGTCCCACTGTTACAATGGGAGTAGTGTTTTTACAAGACACGTAAAATACGCAATCATATTTGTTGTATGTCTTTGACTTGTTATATGAAATTGTAAAAACTATTTATTTCTTTTTCTCTGCAGTTTGAGAACCTGGTGGAAAGTGATGAGGTGAGTACCTGGGGTATCGTGTGAAACCTCCTCGTACAATCCTTAAAAGTGGTTCCAAGATCTGAATCTTCCTCCTACTCTAAGCTGAGCTGTAGACTTAAATCACAGTGAGTTTTTTATTTTCAGTTTTCCTTGCACTAGGAATATGAATGTAAGACTTTGGATAAAGATCTAAGAGAAGAGAACAGTTTTGGGGAGTATGGGAAATAACCCATTAAGGAAGGGGGCACTGTGGACTTTGGGAAGAAAGAAAAGAAGAGGTGGGGGGAAAAGTGTGTTTGGGAAGACTTAAAGGAGAATTTGCTCCTGGTATAACTCTTGCGTAAGACTCAGCAAGTGCCCTCAGTCTGAGAACATAAATGGACCTGGGTTGCTTTGCTAAGGGAAGTTTTGGAAGTGCTCCGTCTTTACAAAAATCAGACTTTTCTTTTTTATTGATTTGAACAGGGGGAAAGCCCAGGGAGCAGCCACAGGTAAGACTTTGAGACTGAGGACCTCTCCTTCCCTCTGCTCTCCCACTGTGAATATTCAACAAAATGAAGTAAGGGAAAAACAAGGGACAAAAACAACTAAGAAGGACAAAGTTCGATTTAGACTGCAGTGATGGTAATGGTTCTATTCCAGTAGCTCTGTTAGCAAAGATGGTTTTGAGAATATGTCTTCTATAAAAATATAAATAATACATACTGTGAGAGTAAGGAGAGACAGCATTGTCCTGAGTAAACTGGAACTTTCAGGAGGAACAGGCCACAAGCACAGCGTGTTGGGTCTGCATTAAAGGACCGGTCGGGCAAGACCACATGGATATGTTAAAGAGCAAATGAGGGTTGTCATGCATGGATAATAGATGGAGTTTTTTTGTGTTTCTCCCGTGCTTCCAGACCTCTGACTGAGGAAGAAATTGCAGACCTGAAAGACAGACACTACGACTCCATTGCTGAAAAGCAGAGGGTTGTTGATCTGAAGCTTCAGTCAGAGGTAACAGTATAAATACTGTACGGTGCCAGTATAAATAGTTTTTCTTCCAAGAAAGTTAGGATCAACCATGGACACCAGGAGATTCCACTCACATGGAACAACTGGGTTTTGTTTATCAGTTAGTATTTTTTAGTCTACAAGATGCACAAATTCCTTCTTTTTAATAGCCTCTTAGCTGAAAAATGGAATGAATAGGCTGCATCTCTAACCAGGATCTCTTAAATTTGACCCTTTTTTTAAATGCAAGACCAAATGGGGAATATTCTTGATTCAACTTTTCTTGTGCTCAGTTTTTTCCATGACTTTTCGTAAGGAAAAAAACCCACATAATTTGTTGTTCTGTTTTAGTGTTGCAGCAGTTAATGGAATATGATGTGGAATACAATGTAGAACTTGAATGAACTTTAATCAAGTGCCAATGAATTACGGAACTGAAAATCTTTAAATCTTTCACTGTGCAGTTCATGATAAAATAGAAAAAGCCTTACAGCAATTCACTACTAATAAATGTTTATTCAGTAGCTACCTAAATCTCTTGGGCTGTTTGCTTGGGGGGAGGGAAGCTGTTAAATTCAGTTAATGCTTTAGCTGTAGTCGATTTTGTTTTATTTTGATTTTCTAGCTGCTTTTCTTTTGTTTTCTTGCACTGACGGCTTTATTGATAGGAAGATAGATAGGTTCTGCTTTTGTTAACCATTACTGTTTTGTTCATATACAGTTAGCCTTACAAGAGGAGAAGTTAAGACTAGAAGAGGAGGCTTTATATGCTGCACAACGTGAAGCAGCCAGGGCAGCAAAGCAGAAAAAGCTCTTGGAGGTGAGGGGAAAAAGACCCCAATATATATGAGAGCCTCTGTCCTGTTCCCATGTATGCAGACTTCCCCAGTATCCTTTCCATCTCAGGAAACCTGGCGAGGAAATGGCTTTGGCTTCTAAAGCACAGAAAGAAGTACAAGTTCTGAAAGTACAGCTGGTTGGAACAGCTGAAAATCGCCGTAATTGTTTGAAACAGCTTCTGTCGCTGAGTATAGATTTTGAATGAGTTATAATTTTAATCTATAATTAGCCTAACACTCTTCTTATATAATATGTAGAAGTTACTGATCTTAAATGTGAAATCATCTGTGAGGGTTTTTGGGTAAAACAACCCCTGAAATTAGGCACGTTGTGACATCATTTAGACTTGCAAAATGTACTTTATATATTTGTGCACGGTATTGCTCCTTATCTTTGTGGTTTGTGTCGACCCTGCTTTAGAGTTTTCATCTAATTTTTATGTCACTAACTATAGCTCTCATTTCACATTTCTCTTTCTCTCCCCTTGCCATTTGGTGTGGGAGGGTTAATTCTTTCTGACCTTTTTGCCTTTTTTTTCTTACCACTTTTGGTCTATATAAAGCCAGCAAAAGTAGACTTTTTTATGGCATTAACTGGTTTTTGTAGAAGTTCTATGCAAGAAGTGCTATTTTTCTTGTCTTTCAGTATTTTTAATATGCACTTCTTTTAGTCAGGACCTAAGATAGAATGGATTATAGAGATTTAATTTCCTCTTCGTGTAAAATTAGTACCACTTATCTCCTGCACAAACACCCTCCTCAAAACCCATAAGGATTATAAGGATTTTAAGGAAGCATTTTTGTCCAGATATGCATCAAGCACTTAGCCCTTCTAGATAAACTGGAAGCTATTTTTGAATGCATCGCTCATGTCTCTGCTGTTTGTGGGCACAAATGGGAAAATGGCTTCTTCCTTGGAAGTATGGCCTCCTTTAAAGCTCATTTGGCTTGCTGGTGTTGCCCTGCTAAACGTCAGGGTCTGTAACAGCGGGGAATTTTAATATATGTGTGTGTCCTGGAACTGGCAGTGCTGGATATTGGGATGTGACCTGGCAAAAGGGGGAGATAATCTAAATTGGATATTATGTGGGTACAGGAATCCTAAAAGAAAATCGTTGCGTGTGTCAGTAATTGATTTTGACAGATTTGTTGACTGTGCTGTGCCAAATTTCTGTCTCTTCCTCTGTGCGTTCTTAAGTCTGTTCACCTCTAACCACCACAGTGTGATATTTCTACTTCTTCTGCACTCCCCATTTACTCATTTCAGCCTGCAGTTGTTATTGTTTAAATATCCAGGATGTGAAGTGTGCCAAAAAACAAACCCACCACCATCTTGGGATTGAAAAACACTAGATCCAGTGCAGTTACCTCCCCGCACCCAAAGCAAAGAGCAATTCTCAGATGAAGTGGAAGTTGACATTAGCAGGGTTATTAATACTTTTGGCCCTGCAAGGCAGCAAAGCTGTTATTAATATAGATGAAGCACTTAGTGCTGATGGAGACAGCCAGAGGAGATGGCAGTACTGCTTTGCACAGGGATAAAAGGATTTGTAGGAAATACTTATCTGTTAAATGGCAGGGTGGCTGTTCCTGTGCACGGAGCAAAAGAAATCAAACATCACCCAGGTGTTAGTTGTGCACTGAAAATACTTTAAGAAGACAGGAGACATGAAGACGGGTGCAGTCATGACTGAGGTGGTGTCCACATGTTTCTAAAAACTGATGGGGTTTTTTGGGGGTGCATAAAATAGGATTAGGTGTTGAGAGCTCTGTTCTGAGTATTCAGCTTTTTCAACAATTCACTTCTCTTGATAGCAACGTAGGCAGCACAGGATAACGCAGAGAGCACATGCTGTCAATAATGGAGAGTTCCAGAGGTAAGAGACCCGATTTTATTCACAATAACTGAGAGCCTTGACAGTTTGTACTCCTGTTCCTCACCTGGAAAGTTAGGGGGCATTTTGGGTTTATTCTGGTTATCACTACCGTTATTAGACTGCTGCATACGTGCTACTCCCAGCCACTAATGTATATTTACACACGTGCAAAATCCAGTGGTTTATTTTAGAAAGGTGTCTCTATGTAAAATCTCAGCTAATATAAAAATATTTTTATTATTCCGAACGCTGTTTTAAAAACCCAACAGAAACACACTATTTAAATGCTTTAGAGAGTGTGCCTGTTCCTTCATTAGCATTCTTAATTATTTTTATTTATTAAATATTTTAGGGATTTATTTATAGTTGAAGTCTCTTCATTTCCACCTTCTGTGTTCAGTGGTGGTGGTGGGAAAAACAAGCTTAAAAAAAAAAAGTGGAGATATTTACAGTGGAATGGTGTTTATGTTTAGATAAAACTCTTGCATGGAATATAAGGGGGAGAGGAGGAATTTTGCTATGGAAGCAGATACAACAGGAGCTGTGAAAACTGACTAGGATCTAGCCAGATTCTAAAAACAAAGGATTGCAGGAGCAGGGTTTGAATGAATTACTTTAAAAAATGAATTGAAAATTAAGGAGATTTTATCTAAAGTGATGAAGAGAGGGGGAGAGTTGTTTTGAGACCAAAGTTAATTAATTTTTTTTCTGAAAATACCAACAAAAAATTGAGCAGAAGCACAGACTGGGAGAGCATGTGATGAATAGGAATTCAAAAAGGCATTTTGCAGATGATTTTACAAAGAATTTAGTTCAGGGTGTATGTGCTTTGTAGCACAGAGCTGGGGGGCATGTGAATTAACATATTTTTGATGGCATCCTTGGAGGTTTATAAAGCTAAAAAATTGTGCATTGTTCTTGCAGCTCTGTGGCAGAGGAAGATCTCGATCCTTTCCTAAGGAATACAAAATTCCAGTATGAAGCTTTCCGAAGTAGCAGTAAGTCTGCCCTTCCTCACGCATGTCTTTAAATGTTAAGAGATTCTGAGGAGCACAGTGTGCTGCTTCTTTTTCTAGATAAACACAGATTGTTTATAGTTTTATATTTACACACACAAATGCAAAATGTGTGTACATGTATCTGACAGTTTTTTTATCTGATAGATAAAAGATAGTGGTGAGTGTTCCTTGTAAAACCAGACCCTGCACTGAAGATGCGGATGTGTGTTTATAGCTTTTTTAAATCATCCCTTGGCAAAATAGTTAAAATCACATTAAAGGTTAATTTTTTTTCCTAGTGAAGTGCAAGAGGGAATTTGGCTGCCTGTACTTCACTGGCAAGTTTAGAGGAAAACAATTTTATAAGCTTTTATCTGTAAATTTTGATGACAGTACATGATAATCACTAAGTTGGGGGACTAATGTCAATTGTTGAGGAAATACTGTGAGTAGTTTAGTGTTTTGGGGAGAAAAGGGTTGATTTTTTTGTTTTACAAGTCTTCATACAAGCTCAGCTTACAGCTGATTAAATTCCTTTCTAGTTTTAATTAGGCAATATCTTAGTGATACTGACTATTAATAAGCTACTGATTACTCTCTGAACTGATGAAGTGCCTTTTCCAACGTTCCTGAGGTTTAAAGGGCCACAAAGCACAATGAAAGCTTAATTTTAAATTTTACTTTTGCACGTTAAACCTGAAATTCACGTACATTTATGAATTAAAAATACATTATGGGCTTTTTTTTTAAAATAGGACTTTCGTCTGATGCCACAGTGCTGACGCCCAACACGGAGAGCAGTTGTGACTTGATGACCAAAACCAAATCAGTGAGTGGGAACGACGACAGCACCTCATTAGACTTAGAGTGGGAAGATGAAGAAGGTATTTATCCGGCATTTCAGCTTCACCCTGAACTTACAAGTTAAAGACGTTGACAGTTGAAGCTATGTTCATTGTAAATTTGTTGTTTTCAAAAGGGAAGGTGATTTAAAACTTACTTCTGATGGGATTTCTGACAAGTTTGTCATGAATAAATTGCACAGTATTTTTACCGAGAAAATTCCTTATTTTGATAAATGTGGAGATAGCCCTAATAAATGAATTCATTTATTTGGACACTCCAGTAAATGTCTTTCCCTGCATTTTGTGGAATTGACTTGTAAACTCCCGACAAAAGTAATGGTAAAGAAATGCTGCCCTCTCGTGAGCCACGAGCAGAAGGAAGAGCTTGTTCTTCCTTTTAAAATGTGGAAGTTGGTCAGGAGTCTGACTTAAGTATTTTGGGAAAAATTCCCTTATTACTTTTACTGTAACATTCACTGAGAACTTAGATCTGCATTCCAAGGAATATCCCAGCTATCCTCATTGCTGCTGTCACAGATATTTTCTGTATTTCCTCATTGTTACCAATATTTTCTCTTTTATTTACTAAATCTGCAAAAGCTCTTATTTCAAAGTTTATCCAAAATTTGGAGACCTTGCCTATTGAAAAGCTCACCAAAAATAAGCAAGGGTTTGTTTCTTTTAGCCAATCCATAGCTGGCCCTTTTTTTTTTCTTTTCGCAAGAACATTTGTAATTACTGACAAAGTCAGTAAAATCTTGGATGTCTTTGGGCAGTTTTCAGAACCGTATTTTGCCTCATTTTGTGTGGAATTAAATACCCCTTTCCAGACAAACTGAAGACCTTTCCTAGGTCTCTGTCCACATTTTTAGCTTTGTTTTCTCCTAGCAGAAACATAGGAGTTAGATGAAAACTCACAGCGACGTGTTTCTCATCAACGTGTCTTAAATTCCAGGCATGAACAGGATGATTCCAATGAGGGAACGCTCCAAGACGGAGGAGGACATCCTCCGGGCCGCGCTGAAATTCAACAACAGGAAGACAGGGAGTCACCCAGCCTCGGCCTCTGACGATTCCAACGGGCTGGAGTGGGAGAATGACTTTGTCAGCGCCGAGGTGGATGACAACGGCAATTCCGAGTACGCCGGCTTCGTCAACCCCGTGCTGGAACTGTCGGCCTCGGATGTCAGGCTGTCGGATTCCGACCACCAGGACAGATAGTGACGCTATCTGCACGGCCCCTGCTCGTGACCAAATGCTGGAAAGGGAAATGGAATGTACAAAGCCAATTTGCTCTTTTGTAACCTGCTTCCCTTTTTCTTATACACGGATCGGCAAGGAATGGGAATGACTTGCTGTCTGAATGAATTCAGAACTAAGTGCAATTTTATCATCTACCTTCTCCACTTTTGTGAAAACTGGGATGATTCTATTGTGTATATTTCTGGATATCTGGATTTAATATAAAATTATCTGCACTAATTGAAGCTTCATAGCTTGACTTATCTATATTTTAACTCGCCTTTTTTTCTGGATGATGTTTCTATTGATTTTGTTTTAAAATTCATCGTTTGCCTAATATTTATCTCAGAAACAGTCTTACATAATTTATTTAATACTTGAATATAGAAAAATAATTTTAAAATATTTTTATTTCCAGTCTGTGCTTTTTGACTTGCTCTTCAGCTGTTTAGAGGGTGCAAAAGTAAGAGCTGCAAAACAAATTTGACATGTGCTAAATTGCAGATTTTCCCCTGTCCAGCTTAAAGTCTTCCTAGCATTGTGTTGTCCTTCTTGCATTTACTTAATTTTTTAAATTACTTTATGCTAAGCACAGTTAACCTCAATGAACATAGTAAAACTCATCAGGTTAGGTAAGATATTGTCTTGTATAACATGCCAGACTTAGTAAGCGTGTGCTAGATAGAAAAACAAAATAAAATAAAATAAATTCTCTATGTGTCAATAAAATGGAAATTTTAACAAGTGGAGAACTGGGAGGACCAAAGTCTTGTTTTCCCAGCCCCTCTGAACAGACCAACATCTGTTGCTACGTGGTCCTTAAAATTCTTCAGTTGTGGAAAATGTATCATTCCACTGGACCAGAACAATTATGGAAAAGCAACATTCAGTGAGCAAACTGGGAGAGGGATGATGGCTCTGCTGCTGGGGTGGGAAGAACACGAACCTAAAGACTGAATTTCTATATCTGCATTTTGAAAAGAAAGAAGAAAAATTGGTGTCTTAACAGTGTGTTTAAGTGCTCTGCCTTTCCTGTGCCTCTAAAGTGGATGGTTAATCCTGCTAATACGGGCTGAAATCCAAGGAGGTGTTCAGTGACTGCACCACTGGTGTCCTGTGCTGTGTGGTCTCCCCCGGTATTCCATATAAACCTTACTTTTTAACAAGAGAGAACCTGCAAATTACTTGCAGATCTCAAGCTTTCCCCAAAGTTTCAAAGTAAAGCCATTCTACTCTGCCATTATTTTGTGTAGCCGTCTTGTTTTTCCATGGAAAAAAATTATGACGGAGTTTAATTTTGTTTTGGAGTAAAAGGAACACGTTGTGATAAGTAATGAACTTGCGCTGTCATCATCAGGACCGAATTTGTTGGTGCAAGTTGTGTTGCTGGTTTAGATCATCTGAAACTATTTGGAATATTTGGGTCATTACCGTATTGGTAAGGAACAAAAACACTGCACGCTGGGATTAAATACGTACAAGTAACCTGAGAGAACAGATAAATCCTGCTGGTAACATTCCATCTCTTAATTTCAATTGCAGCTGTGTCACTGAAAAGACTTTAATGCCATTATTTATGTTTGCAATACTTGCAATGAGCTTTAAAGATCTGTACACATCAAATGTACATTTTGAGTTTGGCCTAAGCTACTGCTGTGTGACTTCTCCTGGACACTTCTTTGTACAGCATATTCCTACGGGAAGGAAGGCAACTTCCTCAACATGTAAATAAAGTGGTTTTTACCTGCTGAAACTGTCACCTCCCCTGCACTGGTCACTGCTTTTCCTGGCCAGTGACCATGAGGTGACCTTGTCTTGACCATGCCTTGAGGAAGTCAATTAGCTGATAGTCCTGCCCTTAGGATGAACAAGCACTTAGGAAAAGGGAGGCTGACTCCAGCTTTTTCTGTGACGGGCATGTTCTGTAGCCGTGGTTAATAATAACGCTTGCAGCACTCAGCGCACCACGCTGTGTGACTTTGAAGCGATGCTCCATATTTGTGGATATTTGAGAAACGGAGAGATTCTATCAGCAGCTCATGTGGAACAATTCAAGAGTACTGTAAAATGCATATCTGTACAAATTGATAAGTCATTAAAATTTTCAGCTAGTGTTACATTTGGCAGTGTTGTGTCTGTTGCTGGGTTTGTGGCAGCCATGTCAGAGCCCAGCTGAGTGCCAGAGTGTCCCTTCTGGAGACCTGTTGCTTTGGAAGGGAGACTCTCAACAAGCTGCAATAACAGAAGACCTGAGGAATTTGGAGCATGGAGCCCTTCCTCTGCTGGAAATGAGCAGCTGTACCCTCACCCTTCAAAGGTAAAATAACCTTCCTTGTGTAAATTCACTTCTGCTGGTCGGATCAATGTAGTGGTAGGAGACGATTCCTTCTTTAATGTGTATTTTAGGTGGTTGATTCTTACCTCAGGTAAATATAGGTGTAGAAATGATTGTTGTTTGGAAACCACAGCCTAGTTCCAAGAGTGGAAAACATGGCAACAAAGTAATTTTTTTCAACCTCGAGATGAATAGACAAATCCTACATAAGCCTGTGTTTGAGTTTCATTGCCTCTCCCATGGCTTTCTCTCGCTTGTGGTTGGTTGTCTTAATCTCAGCTGTTCCTCCCCTCAGTTATAATTATGGTTTTCTTGGAATGATTAATGCTGAAATGCATCCTAATATTTAGGGATGATAAAGTGGGTAACTCCTATGTATGGTCTGATTCTTTTCCAATGTGTCTTTCAAGCAAACTAAAATACGTGACAAAAGAGAAAAGACAAATGCCAATGAAAAGCTGAGCCCCTGACAAAGAAAAACGTCACTGAAATGACCTGAGAAATACTTAAAAGATAAGAAAATTACTAGAGAGCTTTCAGTAGAGGGGTAGAGGTAGAAAACTTCCTGAAAGAATTTAAGTAAATTCTTACCTTGGAGCAACGGCACTTTTGGAAAGCCCAGAATACTGCCAGTGACAATCCCTTATCTGGATGATCCTGGAAATAATTTTATTCTCCAAAAATTGTTTCAGATTGCAGCTGTATAATAGAGCAAATCCTTACTAGGCAACCAAATGCTTTTATTACAAAATTTATGTGGATTTTTATAGACTATGATCATTGATGCTACATGTTTTGTCTACATCACAAGCAAAAGTAGTTAACTTGCAAAATAGATTTATATGTTAATTAAACAGGTCAAAAAACCTCAAACCTTGCTTTGAAGTTGATAAAAACATAAACTTAAAAGGACAATTTCTAAGTTGCAAAATCTCTGAAGTTACAACCTAGGCTTGCAAATACCGTTTGGAATTTGGTGTCCAAAGCAAAGCACCAAGTGTAATATGCAACAAGAGATGTGTCACCACTTGGCTGGGACCAAAACGCTCCTGTGCATGCTCTGTATTAATAATGTTAAATATCCCTTCAAGGCACGTGGCCATGGTTCTGAGATTGAACCTGCTGCCGTGGATTTGAGGGGCCCCCTGTCTTCCACACGTTTCTGGGCATCAGAGAGCCCTTAGGCCTCACTGAAGGCAGTGGCAGGAACCCATTCCTGTGGAACAGTGTTCTGGAATGCCTGTGCTGAAAACACCCCAGTAAGAAGACTGATGTGCAGCAGTGAGCACCAAGAACACTGGACGGAGGTGAGAGCTGTCTATGTTGGAAACTGTGCAGGCAACAAAACCTGATCCAGCCTCCTTCTCCCCGCTAGCACAGCTCATTTTCATCAATCTCTGTGGGGCTTTTGCCTTGGGAAGGAAAAAAGGAAGGAGAAATGCCATTCTCGGGTATAGGCTGCAAGGACGGCAGGCACCTTTCTTGTAAAATCGGTGCTTCAGCCAAGTGTAAGTGAGTCTCAAAATAATCCATGGACTCCCCTTCTTGAATCTCTGCTAGGATCTGGTAGTCCCCAAAGCAGATGATGCACTTCCAGGGAAGGCCGATTTTGTTTAAGTAACCCAGTTCTGTTTGGTTGACAGTCAGTTTTGTTTTCTTGCTCAAGTTCTTTATCTCAAAACAATATTCCGAGGTGTGGAGTTTCCTGAAGAACTCCAGGGAGAACTGGATCCGGGAGACGCGAGTGTCCATCAGGTTGTAGCGGCAGACGCTGGAATCGCGGCCGAACTTGGCCGTTTCGTCTGCCCGGACCTGCTCACGCTTACAGAAATTCAGGCAGCGGAACATCATCTTCTCATCCTGGCAAGGGTGGTAAAAGGTCAGGTGGAGGCACGTCACTGTTTCTTCTGTTCCGGCTTCCTCAAAAGAGGCCATGATGGAAAGAGTCCCCAGAGCAAGAAAATGGTAAAATCACGGCACGGAATCACTGCGGAACCAAACGAATTGGTTTCAGTGTGGCATTAAAATACTTCCCGTGCTGCTCTACGCTGACTGTATAGAACTTTTAGGCAACTGGCTGACAATAAATGTGATGAAAGCACAGGAGTGGGAGTTCCGAAGCCACGACTGACCACTGCTGCCAACAAGCTCTTCACGAGGATCTCGCAGGCAGATTTATTTTTGCAAGAAATATGTCATTTAGCAGTAAGGTTTACTTGATGGACTTAAAATAAGTAAACAGTACTGGCTGGGCCTGTGTGCTCTGCTCTCAGTGTGCCCTGTGGCTGGAGGGTATCAAATGACTTTTACCAACAGCCTGTCTGTAGGCAGTGATAATTCAAATATGTATAAAGCGCTCCTTTGGCTCTTGGGTCAGAACTGACCTCTTGCATGGAACAAGTGTTTAGAAGTGCCTGCTGTGACAGCATAAAAAGCGAATGCAAAAGCTGGACTATCCATGAGACCTAAAAGAGGAATTGTCACCAACTCTAGCTATTTCCCCACTGTCTGTTGGAAAGTCCCAGCTCCCTGCTGCTGCAGAAATGCGAAAATTCAATTACTTTTCTTGGGTTTGGTGATTTTGTGCTGTTTTTTTAAGTTCCTCACATGCAGCACAGAGACCACACACTTATGAAATAAATTCTGTTCCATAGCCTGAGTGACTGCAGTGCATCCTACTAACACCTGAGACAGCTCAGGAAAGGCTTCTCTAAACGTCTTCCTGCCACTGTCTTCTCGAACTGAAACTGAGTCTAAAGACAAAAAAGTCTTGCCACTTAGAAGCAGAAAGCAGCAAATGAGTTCCCAGTTACTCACCAGAGAAACACGTGAGCAACCATTTAACTGGCATCACACAGTGCAGATGTTTGTCATGTTTCTCCATCCAGACTGCACTAAGTTCCCTACGTCTCACACACATCTTGAGCTTACCAGCTCCATTCAGAGCTTATGAGTAGGTGAATCATCACTGCAATTAAGTGATGATTGTCTTTGCGATGATGGAGTTGACTTGTGTTTTGTACGCACTGCACACAAACACCAAGCAGAGTGAATGGTGGTGTACCAGTGCATCATCTTCTGTGTGAAACCTCAAAACTGCTTCCCTTGCACCTTTAACCCAAAACCTGTAGCAGTTCTGACACAGTAGCTCAGCAAGGTAACCAAGCCCAGCTTGGTTACTGACGCAGGCTACAACAGCGCAGATGACGAGTGAAACAGAATTTCCAGCAGAGCTCCCTTTAAAACAAGCTAGGAGATATCATCTGTGCTTTTGGCAGGAATACAGACAGACACCCTGGTAGCAGGTTATTCCTTTGCCATCTGTGAGACAAGCTGTGGTGGCATCATTATCAATCCCTCCTCCTCGCAGATTCCCCAGCTCTGGGGTGCTGGAAGCAGCTCTGTGAGCAGCAGGGTCTGTGCCTGTGTCTAGTTACGCCTTTTCCTGTTTTGCACCAGTAAGGGGATATTACACGAGGTCATCTTTGGTGAAACGGAAATCCACCGAGTACTTTCACTTTGTCCGCAGTTTAGCCCACGAAGACGCTTTTCTGCCTCGAGACTTTAATTCGCATTTGTGAATTTTACAAATGGCTGCGCTTATTAATTAAGAAAGAACAGCCACCAATTGCTTCGGCGGCAGCCACTGATGAACCTGGATCTCGGCAGCTCCCACAGACCCCAGTACAGCCCCATGACCACCTCAGGCAGCCCCAGCAAGGCTGCCCAGTCCTGCCTTAAAAGTTTATCGAGGTTGAACACACTGAACATTCTTCCACGTAAATGTTGAAGGAGTTTCTACTTACTAGAGTGTATTGGCCGGGAGAAATAAACTTTCTGTAGTTAAATCCAGACTTCTCCCGCAGCTCCAAGGCAGCCGCTGCCCCGCTGTTGTCCCTACCTTCACTGGAGTCAAACCGACCGCGATCTCACCTCATCCTCTCCTATGGCGAGTGTCATCATCCCCGCTTCCAGATGCAGAAGAACGACGCGGAGCCCTAAGAATATGAGCTCCGGCCCCGGAGCAGGCTCGGCGCCACCTCCCCACCCCACCGCACGGCGAGCCCGGGATCTCCCGACCGAACCCGCCGCCTCCCCGGGAACAGCCTGGAGAGATCCCGCTCTGCCCGGTGATCGACCCCGCCCCCTTCCTTCCCCTCACGTCCGCCCGGCCCGGCCCGGCCCGACCCGGCCGCCTTCTCACCTGCCGGGAGCGGGGCTCCAGCGCCTGCGGAGGGCTCCAGCGGCTCCTCACTCCCGGTAATTCTTCCCAGAGCTGGCGGGAAGCGCTGCGGCGGGAGGAGCTGAGGCGGGAAGCGGGAGGAGCTGAGGCGGGCGGTGCTGAGGCGGGAGACGCTGAGGGCACCGCGGAGCCGGAAGCAGAACTTTTTTTAAAAATAAAGAGGAGAAAAAAAGAGTTGTATTATTTATTATAGTGAATAATCCGAAAGAAATAGCCAGAGGTCTGTCCGAGGTTTACGGGGCCATCTGAACGGGTGTTCAGAGCCGCGTCAGGGATCTGATCGCAGGTTCACGGGCTCAGCTGTCAGACAAAATAATTTCAATTTTACCCCCCAAATGAACGCTTTGAGGATTAAAACGCTTTAGTTAGCGGCGCGTTATAAGCATAGCAGTTGACCTGATGATGTTCTTAAACTGATTATTTTAAAATATTTGGTTGTTTGCTTTAAGCAACCGCAGTTCAGCTTCATTGCACCGCCTTTGGGAAATAACCTAATCTTTCCCTGGCTGATGGTCAAAACCGATCTGAAAATTTTTCCTTTTTCTTAATTCTCTTGTTTTTCCCTTTACAAATCCTGAGACAGCCCCGGATTCTTCCTTATGCAACGGCTTGGTTTTCCCTATTAATCTGTTAATCTTTGACACTTGCTCTACCCCCAGCATAGAACAAGTGGCAAAGCAAACCTGTTCCTTCTCAGTCCAGATCCCAAATGTTCCGTGTCCTCCCTGCCCTGTGCCCGCACAGCGTTGGGACTGGCAAGCCAGCACTGAGGGTTTGATTGCTTTGGCACGGGCGGTGAAATGCTGTGTCGGTTCATAGAAACTGTTTTTCGCTTGTGGGTTCTTTCTGTATCTTCAACAAACAGGTAAATGACTCGTGGGTTGATAAGTTCCTTTGTAGTTCTTGTGGAATAACTTTTATCTGTATGCAGTCTAATACATCTGTTCCATTGGGCTCTTCTCCCCGACACCAGAAAAAAAAAAAGGGATTAAACTGTGTTTTGCAAGAAGTCGCGTTGAAAAGCAGAGAAGGAAAACAGATTATTCCAACTTTCTCCCACAGATGAATGCCTTTTCTACAGCAGGCAGGGCTGGGCCTGTGTGCTCACACACAAGAAAAAATAAAAAAGTACTTTGTTGCCTACTGGAAAAGCCAGGATTGCACAACCCTGCTATTTATTGCATCTGGTCATGGTTATAATTCCTGTAAGACCTCTCTTTCTGGAAACAGCCTGATTCCCAGGTCATTAGACAACTTTTCTGATAGGATTATTTTGATACTTGTACCTATTGAGGTATGTAAGGACCTTTCCTTTTTTTCCTAGGATTGTGTAATGTCAAATTAGCTGCATCTTCCTTATGGTTTTATGATTTAAGTATAGCTCTGTGTGATTTTGTTCAGGGGAGGGCAGGAACTGGATTTACAGCTTCTCTCTTCCATAAGTTTCTAACCAGCTGAAACACTGCCAGCTCCAGGGAAACATCTCCAGGTTTGCCCTTTAAGAGAAAAAAAAAAAAAAAAAAAAGCAAGCCACCCCAGCCCGTGGGGAAAAAAGCAGGCACTCCATGCCTGTGGGATTTTTGGGTGATCTTCCAGCTAAAATTGTTCCATGCGGTAGTAAAGTTCATTCCAGTATTACAGTAACTTCTCTTTTTAGTTGAAATTTCTTCGGTCAAAAGCAAAACTGCAAATAAATGCGTTTTTCGGGCTAATTTAATCTTTGTAATGCATAGGCTGGGAGATGGAGCTGGTTTTGGTGTGGTTGTGATGGTGCACTGTTTTTCTGACAACTGATTCCTCTAACTCTAGAGCCTACATAGGCAAATCTGGGAAATGGAAAAATACTAGGAACTTTGACATTGCTGTCAGTCATAACTGGCTTAGTAATTGGAGTCAGTGAGGGGAAGTGTGTTTCGTTCCTGTTCTGGGATATTCATGGTAGGTCAGAAGAGTTACAGAAAGTGTAATCTTGTAATGATCTGTGTGACTGGTTAAGAGCTGGGAATGCTGTGATGACGTTTGTTGGACACCTGGGAAAAAATGTCCTTTATAGTTACGTCTCTGTTATCTCATAAAAGCCTTTCTGTGGACATTGAGACCAGCAGCAGTCCAGAGCAGTCGGAAACTTTCTCCTCGTCTCTGCTATTTAAATTTACGTGATGAAAGTGTCGTCACCCTGCTGAATCAACAGCAAGTCTGGCCTGATTTCTGCCGTGCTGAGATTTCCACGGTTCTGTCCTTCCCTCCTAAGGTCAGATTTTAAACCTGGTTACCAAAACTGTCCATGTGGTGCTCGGATTTGCCCGTGGATGCATCTGTAAAAGGTGACAACAGCGTGTATAATTTTTGGTCACCAGCGTTCGTGCTCACTGGCACGGCTTGTCCGCAGTGTCACCGGGTGAACATTAAAGCAGATGCTGTGACCTGGTGACACCTCTTGTGCCAAACATCGCGGTGGGTTTGAGTGCATCGAGGGTTGATTTTGAGGCAGAAATCTGCAGAAGTGGTGCTTTTCTGCAGGGCTGGCTCTGGGCGCAAGGGTACACGAGCCGTGCGCTCACATTTCCATGTCACACGCGTGACATCTGTGACGTGGTGAGCCCAGCAGAAAGCCCGAGAGAGGTGCAGGAGGCGAGCAGTTGTCCCCCCCAGCCCTCTCCATATTCCAGGCGTGTCTCCCGATGGACACGAGCCCTGTGTGCTGACTTTGCCCAGCGTGAAATGCCTCACTCGTGGCTTACCTCCTGTCACGTGGGCCTGGGCACGATGCTGCTGTACCCGCCCTGTCCCAGGGCTCGCTCTTCCGGGATGGCACAGGGGTGACCCGAGCCCGTCCTTCAGGGACAGACGGAGTCGCTGAGAGGGAGGTGAGTGAGAGCTGATTGATTGAGAGCCATAAACCCCAGGCTGCTTCACAGCCCTCTTCTCATTCCAAACCACCCTTGCACGCAGAGCACAGGAGTGGGAGCCAGTAGATGGCAATGTGTGACCGGACATGGGAAGACAGCAGTAGTTGGGGGGGATTTTTGTGTTTTGTGGGTATTAGTTGTTGGTTTGTGGGGTTTTTTTCTTTCCATTTTCTTTATTTTTCATTTTAAGTCATAAATTTAATTTTGGTAGTGCAAGAGCTGTCGAGGTGCTTGTAAGTTAATGGTAATAACTTCCAAGAGTTGGGAAAGGCCTAATGGAGTATGCAACAACCTGTAGTGAGGTTCTGCAATGAGTTGTTGTTGCTCTACAGCAACCAAGTGCCTCATGTTCAAATAGGAAAGAAATAGGTCCTTCTCAAAGACAGGTGTACTCCGAGGATATCCCAGTGTATTCCACTGGATGTCAGTGTGAGAGGGAAGAGAGATGCATGGGAAGGGCGTGTGTTCACTGAAGTTTTAGCTCCCGGTGCCCAGAACAGCTCCACTCCGTAAGCGGAGAGGAGATCTTCCAAAGGAGGAAGAGAGAGCACAGTTTCCTCTGTTTATTTCTTTTTTTGCTCCTTGTTTACTCAGGAAAAAGAACTCTTCCACTTCTCTTTTCATCTCATCTGATCTGAATAAACTGATGAAGAATCTCACCTTGACTGCTGAGAAGAACTATTCCTTACAAGATGGACTTTGTTTATGTCACTTTCCAAGTTCTCATTTTCGTTCTACATCATGATCTGCCCTTGGTTCTCCTTTAGAACCTCTCTGGCTTCTCCCTTTCTCTTCCTTCTCAGTTTCTCTTCCATCTCCCTGCCCCTCCTGCTGTCTGCTGTTCTTCCCTCTCATCATCCTCCTGATTGTTTTTCCTATTCCCTCAGTCACTCCCTCCACCTTTTGTTTGTTTTTTCTCTGGACCCCTTCTCCCTCTGCCTGGATTCTCTCTTAATGAAGAAAATGAAGAGCTGCAGAGTCAAAAATAGTTTGTGCAGGTATTTTGACAGCGAGGAGGTTGAGCATTGCCTTCACCAGGCCCCACACTTTACTGTGGAGGCTGAATCTATTCTCCCTGTCCGGTTTGACACCATTCAGACAGAGAAAATTTCATGTGTACAGTGCAGGCTGAGCAGAACCAACCTTTCCAGTTCCTTTCGTTGAACGAAGAAAGTAATTTTGAACAGTTAAAGATAATATAAACTGCATTTTGCTGATGTGTAGTGGGACCAGAGAATATAGTGAGCCTTTTGTTGTTTGGGGTTTTTTCCTTTAAATTTGTGTAGATATGAAGGTGCTGAAGATTTTACATTGTGTGGCAATAAAATCACAACTCCATTATCTCAGTTGGTAGCATCTAAGGGCAGCCAGCTGTGAGCGATGTAGCCTTGCAGGTACATACATGACCATTTCTCTCTTTTTTCTTCAAAGACAGATATGTCTGTGTCCCAAACTACTCAAGCAGCTTCCTTCCTACTCAGGGAAGCAGGTGTCTGGTTCACCTTCACCTTTGATTGTTCTGGAAGCGCTCCCTTGGAGCAGTTGCTGTCGAGGTTTAGGAAAATAGCATTTTTATTACTGTAGGCACATAAATTGGCACTGAGGGGCGGCGAAGGCAGCTGGGTGTCTCTTCCTTGTTTGCAGCCCCTTGCCTGGGACTCCAGTCTGTCCCTAGCAGAAACTCCTGGTGATGGGCACAGCAGGATTTCACAGGGCAGGGAGCATCGGTTTATGGCTCTGTGTATGGTCTCACAAGGGAACACTGTTCAATAGGCTTCAAAGTGATTCAGCCCTGGCATAACCGTGGCTGTGGCCACATGTAATATAGCCTGTAGCTCTTTAAAGAGGATTAGCCTTAGATCAGGGACAGCATTCATTGCTGGATTTCATGTAAAGTAGAATATGCTAATGAAATGGAAATGTCTACAGCAAACATTGCTTAATATTGGGAACCTCAAAATTGAGCATTGTCTCTTGATATCTCTGCTGGCAGCCAAACTTTCATACTCTGGTTGTTATTTTGAGAAAAACTGAAGTTTATAATGTCACCACGAGCTCTCTGTAGTAAATCAGGACCTAGTTTGCAATTTTACAAGCAAAGTTACAAAGACAGCAACAAGCACTTGAAGGTAACTTTTCAGACTTCGTTGAACGCTTTAATGATGTTGTAGTTCTCCAACAGAGACACAACCCACCACATCTTAAAATATCTTCATTTGGGTTTTGTGCAGCAGGCATAGGCTTTGTTTCATTCTGTGTTGTCTTCCCATCCACCCATCCTTTGCTTTAAACACCATTTCTGGGTTTACAGGGGTTTCAGCATCAGTCCTGCAGAGACGCAGTGTTTCGGACGTGCGTTTCTGAGCCATTTCACCTTTTTAAGGCCCTTTCTGCCTGTACACCCGCCTCCACCGGCAGCTCAGTAGGCTTCATTTGGGTCTTCTATTTCACTTTTAAGCCAGTCTTCAGAATGCTTGAGATTTAGCATTGTACAAATATAAAAAAACATCTCCCAAACTTCAAGGTGACCCACGATTCCAACTGCTTGAGTCAAGGCGTTGTGAAAGGTTTTATTTACAGATGTCATGGACATCTCTCAGAAAATCATTTCAGTGGGAGCTCTGGGGAGTCACCATTCACTTCTCACCTCGGTCACGTTGTTGCCTGTCAAGGCACCCATCCTCCCTGGGTTTTTAAGCTTCACAGGAAATTTCTGCCCCCGCTCCGAAGCTGCCTCTGTGCCTGCCCTTGGAAGTGTTTAGACCCGCTCCAGGTGCTTCCCTCCTCGCACAGGGAATTCCTGTGAGCTCCATCTCTCCAGCCCAGCCGTGTATGTCCGTGGCCCGGGGTTTGGTGCTCACCAACACCAGATATAAAACACAGCGATGGACATGAAATACCCTGATGGGCCGTTCTGCCTTTGTGCACTTGAAGTGCCTCATCCCAGTCTGCTGGGGCATGAAAGTGCAAAGAAAGCCTTTGGGAAGAGGGTCCTTCTGGCTGCACTTCCAGAACGTGCACTTTCATTGCTTAGTCGTTTTTTCTTTCCGTGCAGCTCCATATCTCAGGATTTTGTTGTTCTGGGATTTATTTTCTATGCTTTTTTTTTTTTTTTTTTTTTTATTTTGCTGTTTGCATCGTTCGGGGTTTTTTTCTGTAGACGTGGAGGGTGGTGATACATATTCATGAAAGAAAAGTCTTTCCAGCCCCTGCCCGCGTTGACAAAGACTTAGCTGTTTCACACAGCAAGCTGACTGGAATTGTGTGGGGCCTGCCTGACCAGATTAGAGCAAACAGCCAGCTTATTCCTCCAGTCGTCAGGCCACCCCTTCCTAACAATTTCCCCAATTGTCATTTTGACAAGGCTGTCATTAGGTGATGGCTTCTTTTGGCCATTTTCAGATAAAGATAATTTCCTTAACTTCCATTTTATTTGACAACAAGTAGTTTGGGAGAGAAAGGAAGTGCTTCAGTAGTTTATGGATTAAGGGTTTGTCACTTCAAAGGCATCTTTGATCTAAAAATATGTGCTGTACCAAATTCATTATGCCTTTTTTTCTTTTTCTTTTTTTTAGAACTTTTAAATTTATTGATCTGCCCCTTAATTATTCTCCTTTTTTTTTTTTTTTTTTTACATTTTCTAGTAGTACTTGGGATAGCAGTGGTGAGGGAAAAGCACCCAAGTGGCCTCTCTGAAAAGTCATGACCAGGGCAAAACAACAGGTGCTTTTGTTCTATACCCTGCTTTTAGCCAGAGGTCCTGCCTGCTCCTGCCTTGGCAGCTCCCTTAAAAACTGGGACACAGAGAATAAGCTTCATGTTTTGTGTTGGTCTGGGTCACTCCTCTGGTATAACTGGCCTAAAAGCGTGGCTCTGGTGTGGGCTGGAGATGGGTTTTGACTCCCTGATGCCCCTTTGGCCAGGTCCGTGTGGTAAGCAGTTGCTGTGTGGCTTTGGCTCTGTTCTGTGTCTGTGCTGCACCACGAAATCCCAAACCTCATTCTGAAAAACAAAACTAGAAAGGCTTTTTTTCCCCAGGATGTTTGCAGCTGAAATGCTCTTCCGCAAAGCGCTGAGCTTTGGAACAGGCAGGTGCAGTGGCTGTCGAGTATGTCGCTTCCCAGACCCCATCCACCCCAGGAGGGATGCTTGGAGATGGATTTGGGAATCCTTATAGGTCCCTTCCAACTTTGGCTGCTTCTGCAGGGAGAGGGGGACATGGTGGGGGTTTGAATGTGGATCAAGAGTGGGGCTTTTCCTGCCTTAACTGTGTCAGGCACCGGGCTTCACTTTCACCCCTCTTCTCCTTTTTAGGATCCACGAAACTCCATCCTTGGCTACTGCAGTGTAAATCCATGATGGTAGCCCATTATCCTGGCCCCACACAGGCTTAGCTGGGGCTGGGATTTGTCCTGTATTAATATTATTACCTGTTCTACCTAATTACTCCAGCTTTTCCTGCAGTGTTACCTCCGCAGCCAGCAAAGCACCTCCTTGCTGCTGGAGGCTGTTCTTGATCCCATTTCCAAACAGAAACGCTTCTGCTTCGGCTCTGGCTGGGGAAGCTGTGCAGGGGCTGGCTTTTTTTTTCTTCCCTTTTGCCTGCTAATTGGCTGAGACCACCAGAATTTGGAGGACACAGATGTCACTGATAGTTTGCCTAGGGAGCACATTCATGCCCATCTGTTGCAGTCTAGAAGGCTGTTCATATATCCACAAGGCCTTCATTTAATTCTTGTCAGAAAGTAATGTAAATCCAGTTTACCTCAGAGGTCACAGCCAAGATTTATGCCAATGAGCCCCCTGCAATTTACACACACTGTAGTTGTATAGGATGAAAAGAAACCCTTTCATGTTGGTGCATATTAACAAGAAAGCTTGCCTTAGGAGAGGCTTTTTGATTGAGATTCTTCCTTATTTTAATACAGCCAGTTGGGATAGCCAGCTTTACCAAAAGAAAACATCTAATCTTTAAGCCAGAGAAGTAAACTAGCTAACTAACTAACTAAATAAAGCCCCTAGCAAATCTATTTATTTTGTTAAAACCATCTTTTTGCAAGGAAAGGTAAATGTTCTAGGAAAACAGAAGCATGCGTGCACTGAAATATTCAGGGAAACTGAATTCGCCTTCTGTGGGAGATGATATTAACTCAATTGCTGAAACCTTTGCTAAGTTATCATGAGCGTGGGGTTTTTTGTGGGAGGGGTTTTTGTTCTTTTTTTTTTTTTTCCTGTTTTAGTTTTTAATCCCTCAAGCTGCCAAATCCAAAAATAGAGCTGAGCCTGTTATTTTTGACAGGAGTGGCGGGAAGGACTCCAGAAGGTTCGTGCGCAAATCCACGGGAGGGAGAGCAGCCAAGGGTGCTGTGTGATACACCTGCTCCCTCTTACCTGCTGCAGGTAAAAACACCAGCCTTAATGTTCCGTTGCTCTTCCAAGGACAATCTCCTGCAATTTTTTCAGTATCCCCACAGAAAGCAGCGGGAGATAAAATATCATAATACGGAGTGAAGATGAGACCGTAACTCCAACAGCTACATCAGCTCTAGCACTGCCTCTGTGTCGTGCTTTCCCCCCTTGTCTTTATTTAGCAATAGACTCTAACAGCCTAACGAGCTTCCCTAAAAATGAACGTGGCTTCATTAACCCCGAGGAAGGCCTGAGCGGAAGGGCCACAGTACACCCAATGAGGCTGGAGGGAAAAGCTGGCAGTGCAAGTGGTGCAGGTACTTGAATTGAGAATGAGCTGTTAGGAAAGAAACACTCCGAAGTACTTTGGTTATTAAAATTGCTTGTGGGAGCAGGCAGAGAAAAGCAGGATACAAAGATGGATCAGGATGTGCCAACTTGATTACAAAAGGGTTTCAGAGTTGGGCACCTCTGCTGCTTTGGGCTCAGTGGAGTCCGAGGGTGTTCCTTTCATTTATGCCGGCTGCACTCGGAGGCATCCTCCTCCCTTTTCCTCCTTCCTCTTCTCTAGTTTGCCTGGTCCATGGATTTTACCTTTCAAATGTTTTAGGCGTGCAAAATCAGTATCATTTGCTCGGTGTTATAATGAGCGGAGTGCTTTGGGATTAGGAGGCAGGAGAGCGAGGCACCGCAGTGAAAACAGGGCTGACATTCTAAGTTCCAGTGTAACGCTTAAAATAATTAAAATGTTTATTTGAAAGTCAAAACAGCCTCAGTCATAAATAACTATCCATTCCTCGATTGATTGTGTCGACTCCCAACCAAGAGCCCTGGGAATAA
Source organism: Oriolus oriolus (assembly GCA_013400235.1). Lineage (NCBI taxonomy): Eukaryota > Metazoa > Chordata > Aves > Passeriformes > Corvidae > Oriolus > Oriolus oriolus. The sequence goes on from VXBT01005544.1 coordinate 74,982, forward strand.
GGTTTATTTGCTCCCTGTTGGGATTAATCCATAAACGTAGTCTCCACATGGAACTCATCAGGTCTTTGCTTCCTCTTCATTAGTCTCCCTGGAACTGGAGGGTACCCTGAATAAGATGAAAATTAGGATAATATATTTCCAGAGAGAAAAGGTCTGGCGATCTCTAATTTGTGTTTCAGGACCATAATGCTGTGGAAAATTTCCCAAATGATGTTGTCCGAGAAACCAGCGCTTGTTATCCTTGCTGCATTTGAAGTTTGAATGCAGCAATTACATCTTCTTTTTCTTAAAGCCTCCAAAGCTAATTGCAGTCTTAAACCGGCTAGATTGACTCCCAGGCTTCCTTCCATCCACGGCAGAACTTAAAATTCCTTTCTCTTGACAGATCATTTGGTCTTCTAGCCCAAGGGCTCTGAAATGTCACAGTATGGCCCATTTCTTATTAAAGAGATCATTTCTCTGTAGCCCACCCAATTCTTCCCTCCATCCCTCTTGTTCTGAGCTCCAATTAGAGGGCAACCACAGAAATGTATTTTCTCATCCCCTGAGACCTTTGGAATATTTTTTTCCTCATGTTTGATACGAGGAGTTATTTGAATCCAGGCTCCAACCAGAAATGGCACAGATTTTTTTTTTTCCCTCGTGATTTCTGTTTCAAAGTGTCTGACAATTACATCGAGCATTTAAAAGCTGGGTTTGCCCAAAACTGGAGTAAAGGAGCTTTCCCGTCTGACCAAGGAATGCTTAAATCCTCAGTCTGATGCAAAATTGTTTTTATTCTGTGTTTTCAAAGAGCATTTTTAAGTGCATGCTTAGAAAACGTTTTTGTCCAGGCAGTTTTGCAGCGTGTCAGGCTGCAATTTTTACCACTTCAAAACCATCTCCTTAAAGTACCACTTGTTGGGGTTTAAGGGAACTTTGAGAAAGCTGATTAGTAACCATTGAGAGGGTTCTAAAGGCCTCCAGAAGTTTTTGCTGTTCTGCTCTTGGGCTTTAGGCTCAGGTCCTGTGTTTCCCCAGGAAAGCTGCGTGCCTGGTTATTTCCCCCTCCCAGCTGTCACTCAACGCCACAGCTGTCACAAAACACAACTTACAAAGTGGCATCTGTGTAAAGGATGCTGATGTGGTTTAAAGCTCCGTGGTGCATTTTAAGCTGATTTTATGATGCGAGTCATTGTCCCCAGTGATGGGTCTCAAAAGACTCTCTACCTTCTGAGTACTAATGTACAGTTTATTGCACTTTTCTCTATGGTTCCAGCACTCTGGTGTTGCTGCCGTTGTAAATCATTATTTTATTACTCTGTGTCCTTGCTGTTTATTCAATTCTTTGGAAAAATGCACTTGAAGAAAAACCCCTCGCTTGCTGACATTCATAGGTCACTGTTACGGACCTGGCAGTTTCCCGGTGAGTTAAATCCTCCCAATCCAAGGAAGCCAAGTGCTGTACTTCCACACTAATTTGAGCTTCCCTGCTAAGCCCCAGCAGCTCTTTGTGAGAGTGGCAGCTTGTGTGGCTCACAAAGCCATGGGGCCCTCCTGCCTGCAGTAAAGACCCAACGAGAGCTCAGCTTAAAAGTCTGATTTGGGGCTCTGGGCTGCAACACAGAGAAGTGGAGCACGTCCATGAGCTCCCTTGGACGCTCCTAGGGCCATGTTATTGTTTGTAAAGGGAAATATCCCAGTGTTTGCTTGCTTTAGTTCATCTTCACAGCAAATTGTGCTTATGAGCATTTATTTACAGGCTGCGAGGTGGCAGCTGAGCACAGGCCTTCTCCAACGTGCTTCTGCATGCTCTTGAAGCAGTTTCCAGGTCCCAGTTCCCGGGACTGCTGTTCACAGTGGATCTGAGGCAGGTGTACATGGGCTTGGTAGTCACTCGAGTGGGCTCCCTGGAAAATGAAATTTTTGAGAAATCAATTACACAGAGGAATGGAGTCTGGGCCAGATGGCAGGGACGCTTCATCCCAACCTGGGAGATACTCCTGGGACAGCCACACACTCCTTCCCACAGGGCTGGGTAATCAGATAAATCAATTAGCAGATGTCAGTGCAGTTAACAGAGCAAGCAACACTGGCATAGGTGTGTTAGTGTGACTGTACTTTTCTTTTCCCTGATGGATATCCGGCAGCTGGATCAGCTTGTCTAGACCTGGCAGGGTGGGAGCAGAGGACTCTGCTTTCGGGCTGTTGTCCCCAGGTTCAGAGGTCTGTCCCTGCCAGCCCAGAGGTCCTTAGGGCGAGGGGACCTTTGTGAACTGGGATGTGGACTTGGACCTTGCGCCGTGAGCAAATCCCATCCTTGTGCCCTTTTTTTAGATTCATCTTTGTCAGTGACAGGCGGTTCAGCCCCATCTCCTGCGTGGACTTTGGACCATGCTGTAGCTTTGTTCCCAGCCCTGTCTCTGGCCCCGTTTCCTTTTGCTCCTGAGGGGAGCCCCTAAATGGGCCTGGTGCATCCACAGAGATGTGTTCCCAGCACCCAGCTGTGCTCAGCTGGCTCAAACCCCGCAGAGGGTGGCCTTGGTGGCTCTTACTTGCGGCTAAAAAGGTGGGGAACACTTTCTAGGTTTTCCTTCTGCTTTTACCCATGACTCTGCCTCTGGCTGATCTCTTATTTGCTCTCCAGCTTCCCTTATGTGCTTGTGCTCCTTCTCTCGGTCTCCCTTGTACAGCTACTTTTTAAATTTCTCCTTTCTGTGGCATTTGTCTGCGGAGTCAGTCGGAGCCCCACTGAGTAGCTCCTGCCTCCAGGCTCATTGCTGATGAATCCCATCTTTTGCCCTGCTCCACCTGCCCTTCCACGGCAGGCTCTCTGATCCTCTCTGCTTTCGCTTGAGTGCATCTCTTTTGCCCTCTGCTTTTCAGTCTGGCAGCTTGCTCCTGCTCGGTGCCACTGAGAGCACAGCCGATCTGCCACCAGCTCCGGGATCCAGCGATCCCAGAGCCGCAGCAGAAAGGGAAAAAACTGCCTGGAAACGTAGCAGCTAAAATGTGAGTGGTTTCCAGTCAGCAGAGCAAGCTGTGCCTGAATGTGTGTTCCTTTGCACTCCCCTTCCTCCTTCACAGCTGTAGTGTTTCCCCAATTTTAGGTATGTTGTCACTGAGGCTGTTACTGGCTGTATTGCTTCAAACTGCGGGAACAGCTTTCTGAGTGAAACCATCATCACACTGGTGGGGAGAAAAAAAAACAAACCCAAAACAATGAAATAATTAAATTGTAAGTGTATGACAGGACCATTTTCACAAATTTTTAAGAGGTAGTCTTTGTCAGTGGAGTTTACAGGCTACCTGAGAGTCTGAAGAATAAATAAAGTGTCCTAAGTAAAGAAAAGTATTTTAAGGCATTTTAACAAAGGTGCTGTCTAAGAGAAAGTGGTAAAAAGAGAACAGTTAAATATATGGGTGCTCTTAAATCCTGTAAGTGACTTCTGACTCACAGCACAAGTCAATGGACTTTGCAAGTTACTTATGTTCAAGCCATGTGGCAAATCTCAGCATTGAATAATGCCGCATTTTAAGTGCTCTGCTGGCAGAATGAGTCAGAGCTCTTAGCTGGGTTGTGACAGGGCTGCTGCAAAGCACAGAGAGAGTTGACTTAAGAATATAACATTTGAAAGCCATCAGGAGTCAAGAGGGTCTGCTGCCTGCTAACTTCATAGTCAGAGCATGCTTGTGGGTCAGCTCAGTGGAGCAGAAACTGGAACCTTGTTACAAGAAATGTCTAGATCTTTCTGCTTGCTCAATTTCCAAGAATTTTTTTTTAATTTATTTTTTTATTTAGGACATGAAAGAGCATTAATGGAAGAGACAGGAGATATCTACATCAGGCTTTATGCTAACCTGAAGAGGCAAAATGGAATAGGTGTCCTTGTCCATCCAGGCTCACCTCTGTTGCCAGTGGCATGATGGAACGTGGCCATTGTTGTAAACTTACAGGAGTCATTTCTAAAAACAGTTATTATTTTCCCCCACTGTTTTTGTAGGAGTGGTTCTCTGGAAAGGTTTCTAGGTCCCAGTGGGTAAAAGACTATTAATGGACTAAATATAATTTATTCATGGTCATTTACACTGATTTATTCCGTGTTAAAATTACCTTTAGCTCAAGTAGCTGCTTTTCCTCTCTCCCTCTCTATTCCATATCAGCTTTAATTTTGCTAAGTTCAGCTAAAGAAATTCCTTCAGTGTTCTCTCAGAAGATGAATGCTTCTTTCTTTCTGACCATCCTANTTTTGCGCTTAGTTTTTGAGAGCTGTCCGAGTGTTGTGGCAGGTGCTGAGCCAGATACCTGTCGTGGAAATGGTGGGGGTTTCCTGCATCACCACTGGCAATGCCCTAAGCACGTGGAGGACTTTGAGCGGGACATGCAAGGAGAAAATTCATACACGGGATGGCATCTCAGGGTAAAAGAGAGGGTCTCCATGGTCTGGGAAATGCACGCAGCATCCTCCACTCTGCCATTCAATCCTGGCTAACTGTGTGCGACAGCCCGAGCCTCCCAGATGCAAAGGGCTTCGGCACAGCCCCGACAGTCAGTTCCCTGCTCGGGCTGTCATGGCTCCATTGATGAGCCCGTCCTGTCTCCCTGGCACCTCGGAGATGTTCCCCTCACACACTGTCACCGGGACCCTGCAGTGATTTCACACACTCCTCTAATAAAGTCCTCCGAGGCTGTCATGTATTTTCATGTATTTCCCCTATTATTTCCCCCTGCTTGAGCCTTTCAGATAATTGATGATACTTTAGTTAATCATTTTCCCCCTCCTTTGTTCGCCAGGTACCTCAGCCTTGAAGGGATCCTTTTCATTTGGACCCCGTGTCTTCTCCTAAGTAATTGATCACCGTGCACCCGGGGACACCCAATTCACAGCCGAGTGGGATCAGCCCTCATGAATAATCAAAGCGCCGTGGCCGTGCTGCTGCAGGAGTGCGAGCGAGCTCTGGCCACGATCCTGGCGGCAAAGGCCAGCACGGGCGAGGGAGAGGAGCGGGAATACCGGCGGTGCCAAGGTGAGCTCTCCTCAGGAGAGGCGGCAGGGCTCCGGCAGCCCTCAGCCCTGCCCTATTTTTCTTCTCCGGGCAGATGAGTGTCAAGAGATGCCTGGATTTTGAGGCCGTGAATGGGATGCGGGCTACAGGCAGGCAGGGAAAGAAGTCCACTTTGTTGCAGTGAATTGCTGTCAGTTCTAATTTTAGGCTTCAGTAAACATGAGGCTGTAAGGAACAGTTTAGTTTGGGAAGAACAATGCCCAAAAGTTTGCTGATGCACATAAATTTCAGTTATTAAAAAAAAAAAAAAAGAGAAAGGAAAAAAAAGGATGCAACTTCTGAATAAGGGCACATATTTCCTCTCCTTTCATAGGAACTGGGGGAGGGCCCTCTCTGTTTGTCAGCTTCTCCTCATATATTAAAGACCTCATTGCCCGAATCTTTATCTTGTAAAATGTGTGTGACCTCTATAAGTGGTGTCCAAGGGAAAAAAAAAAAAAAACCCAAACCCTTGCAATATCCCTCTTGAAAGGAAAATCCATGCTGGCTGAAGGCTGGAATAAATAACCAGGAAAGGAAGCAGTGTTTAGCGAGAGCTGTAATAAAAGGATTCCTCATTTGTTTTAATGGTGGCGTTACCTGCTGGAAACCAGCAGCTATTTTGGATTCGCCGTGGCGCTGTGAAAGGAGAATTTATTATTTCTTAATTCCAGCGGAATTAAGGTTTCCCTTTGCGTGACACATCTGCGGCACTGCCCGTTTTCCAGTTTGGTGCTAATAATGTTTAGTTTTGCCTTGCTTGAGTGGCTCGGCCATAACGTTAATGTGATCTTTAAAACCCTTTGTTTGTCCCAGGGCGCGGAGCCGTTGAGAATATGTTTTTCCGACCATCCTTGTTCTTGCTGGGAGGTCAGCTGCCTTTTTCTGAAGCACCTAAGTCTGTTTGCGCTGGAGGGTGGCGTGTAGGTTTCTGTTATGGATACTGGAAGATTTTTCTCTCCTCTCCTTTTGTTTCCAACAAAGGGTACTTTGTTTCCTCGTCGCAAATTCTTTTAAGTTTTATTATGGCTCTGCAGAATAGGCTCTTGAGCTCCTAATCAGGTAGCGCTTTTTTCCCCTCATCCTCCTCCCTCCTTTTCTCCTATTAAATACCACAAAGTATGAGAAATAATCAGTTTAGTTCCAGATAAGGTAAATCAGTGCCCTTATAATCACTCGATTAGACACGGTCCTTCAGGTAAACTGCTTCAGGAAATGGGCGATCAGAGCCTGAAGTGCTGCTCGGGCTTTTCCGAGGGCCGTGTTCCCATCAGCTGAAAGAGAAATACCCAGCAGCGGGGTGGTGACAGCGACATTAATAACTGCTGGGGCTCTCTGCCCGGCAAAGGCAGGGCCCCGCAGGTCGGCGGCTCTCGGCTTCGGGGGGACCCTCCCAGCGCAGGGGCCGAGGGCTTTCCTCGCCCCCCTCTCCTCCCGGGGCTGCCTTTGTTCCCCCCGGCTTTCTCAGACCTGGTGCAGGAAGGACTGAAAGCCAAATTCGTAGAAATGGTGGGGAGAGGGGAGAAGAGGAGCACATCCTTATCTCACTTTAAGGGGCAGAATGGGTTTTGGGTGGGTCTGGATTTCTTCTTTATTTCTTTTTTGGGCTAGAAATCATTCCAGTCCACTTCTGTGCCCATTCAGCCTTCGTTAATTAATGAGTTGATATTGCCAGCGGTGAGAACAGCTCTCTGTTACAAGGGTAAACTCTTGTCCTTGGAGCTTGATCTTCCTTAGGAAAAGACTTAGGAAGTTCAAGCTTTCTCCTTCTACATGGGAGATAAGTCCTTCTGTCCATAATTTTGTGTTCCTTGTGATGAGATGAATATCCCTGTGATGAGGGATCCCTCTGCTCCTGCACCGATTTTCTGGTGACAAGTGTGAGGGTGAGAGCACGACCTCCCCTCCCCATCAGCTCTGGCACTTGGCCACCTTGCCATGGCACGGAGGGCTGAGCCCCTTCAGGCACCACTTCAGGAGGATAAGGAAAATGGGCTTCATGTTAAACCAGGATGTGTAACGGGAAGATTTCCAAACCCCATATTTCCTTGGGACAGCAACAAGTGAGAAAACGTGAGTTGGAAAAAGCGGCAGTGTTGTAAACTTGACTTTTTGGAAGAGGGCCCTAAATATCCAACTTCCTGTTTCTTCCTAGGATAACCCTACCGGTGAATGTGCTGCAATATGGGCACGTAATGTCCTTTTTATGAAGTTCATTTTCTACAGTCCCTGCATAAAGGATTGATTAAAAAATATGTGGTAATGCATTTATTGCGTTGCCTCGTTAAAGCAATGATGGTCTCTGAGCAGGGGTTTTTCGGGGGATTAATGGCCAGAAGGGGCCAGCTCTGCAGCTGATGATCACCATTAACCCCATCTGGTCAATAATCCTTGTTAATCCACTTTTATTGGCCAGAGAGGCTGCCCAGCCGAGTGGTTAGCACAGCACAGCACATCCAACATCGCCCCTGTTGCAAGGAAAATGAAATGTGGGCTGTGGCTGAAAGGAAGGGACAGACCCAAGCCCAAATCTCTGGCTGGGTGCTCCTAGCACTTGCATCCTCCACTGGGTCAGGTTGGAGATCCAACCGAAGCTGATGGAGTGGCTTAGGACCAGTATGGAGAGGGAGCAGGGAGGGAGAAACTGCTCAGTTTTGGTTATTCGTTATAACCCTTTATTTCTGTCTAATTGCTATCTGTGGTCCAGGTTTATCTCCTGGTTCGGAAGTGGCTTTCTGGGATGGCTCTGCCACTGTCACCTGAGCAAGGGGGACAGATCTTCTGTGCTGTTGACCCCGTTGTCCTCTCCTCACACAGGGGAACAGGTTTCCTCTTGCCTCTTCTGGAGCGGCTCTTCACGCCCAAGCAGCCACCAGCCGGCACGACTTCCTGCTAAAAGCCTTTTTAATGGCTGGAGGCTCCCATTTACCTGGAGGGCAGTGCAGCCAAGGGGAACGGATGGCAGGCCAGCTCCCCTTCCCTCCCCACGAGGCTGGCGGCAAGGGCTGAGAGCTGAGAGCAACCGGGAGAAGGCCTTTTTGAGAGATTGGTGTCGTGAGTGCTGCGGCTGAACCTGCTTCAATATCCTCACCTGCTCTCTGACCCTTTCAGCTCTGCTTCCTGAGGATGTGAGGAGCCTTCTGGAGGAGGCGAAGGAGATGAAGTGGCCCTTTGTGCCGGAGAGGTGGCAATACAAACAAGACCTCGGCCCAGAAGACAAAACAAACCTGCAAGATATGATCAGCGCCAGGCTCCCTGACTTGCTGGTATGGAGTTCAACGCACCTGTGGTGTAAAATGTCCCGCTGAGGTGCTCGGGGGGTTTCACAGGGCAGTCGTGGTTCTGTTCCCACTAAGGTAATGCTTTCCTCTTCCCTGAAGGACTGGCATTATAATAACGCTAAAATGCCAAACGTTCACAGAATGTTTTTTAAAAATCCCATGAATTTGACAAGAATGCTGTGCCTCGTTTAATTCTGCACTGCAAGCAGGTCGTGAGGATCACTCACTGTAGTAAGGGCTTGCACAATTCATCACCTGCTCTTCTTTTTTCAATAAAATTACATGGCAGAATCCTTTTGAGGACCAAAGCTGGCCAAAACCTAGGCAGGAAAGGCAAGGATTCAATGTGATTTGTCCTGTGAGTAAAGGATAGTTGGTTGTGTAAGGAGTTGCAGAATCCCAAAGGTCCTTGTGGATCCCATCCCGTAAGGTGATGAGTTTGAGCTTAAAGATTAGAAAGTGACAAGAAATGTGGACTGCTTTTTGCTTTTCTGATTTTCCTAGAGACATGTCAGACGCGTGCTAAATAGAGGACACCTTTTTTCCATGGTAAATGTAATATCTGGGCTAAGGGATATCCCTTTGCCAGGGCAGGAATAAAGATGAGGTTTGTGAATTTTGTGGGGTTCTTTTATTCCTGTGGTGCATGTCTGAAGCCAACACCGTCCCATTCCTGCCTGTTGTTAATTCCAAGGTGGCCAGGAGATCTCACCTGCCTCGGAGAGCCCTGCCTCAGTTAGGCCAGCAGGTTTTCTTTGGGAACAACTTTGGTTCCTTTGAACAGCATGGAGCAATGAGAAGCTCAGCAAAGCCAACTGCAGGGCTGGGAAGTGGGAGCCCCATCGTCCCCACGTTGCAGGGCTCCTGAATTTCCCCGGGGAGGATGGGGAATGGCCGCTCTCGGGTATTTATTTTCTTTCTCCCTTTGGTGTGTGTGGCCTCAGACAGAAATTTATGGCAGAGGTTGACCTCCTTTACAATCCCAGCGCAACTCTCTGACTTTGGAGCGTTTGTGTGCTCCCTCCCGGGATAAACACCTGCAGCAAACTCCCCGAGAGACCTGGCTAGATGGGAGATTAATGTGGCTGTAATAGTGGGGCAGTGTTTGCGGCATTATGCCCTCTCCCCAGGTAGATGGATCTTTTCTGGGATGATACCAATTATTTATTGCTGAAACATCTGTTGATAACTGCAGCTGCCCTTGTTAAACAAAGCCTATCGTGGGGTCAGAGACTATAGGGACCTAAAATCCTCCTCCATGCTAGTTTTGGACTATTCACCCACACCCCCTGAAGTCCATTGGTTGCCGTTGTCTCCAATGTTTCATCCTGAGGTGGAAAATACTTTGTAAACGTTGTGCTGCCTTCCCCCATGTGCTTTGAAGTATTACTTCATCTTCATCGGTAATTTATATTCCAGAGCCATTGTACCATGGGAAAAAGGGAAAACCTTTTTTGTTTTCCATTTAATTGTAGATAGACTGACATTTTGACCTGTATTATTAGTATTAGTCAGGAAAAGGGATTTTTTTTCCCCTTCATCCATTCCTTCTCCCCCCTCTTTTTTATTTTAAATAAAATTTCAAGGCAGAGCAAAGGCTGCCTCAGTTCTTTGAATAAAAAGCTGGGGGGGAAATGAGGCTGAAGAGAAGTGATTACAGTGTGATGAGGAAAGATAAAAGTCTGAGCAACTTTTTTCTTCTTTTTTTTTTTTTTTTTTTTTTTTTTGTTTGGGTGTTTGTTTTTGTTGTTGTTTTGCATTTCTTTGCTTTGCTTTGCTTTGCTTTGCTTTGCTTCGCTTTCCTTTGCTTTGCTTTGTTTTGCTTTGTTTTGTTTTGGTGGAGTTCATTTTTCTTCATCCTGANCCTCTCTGTTTATTTTAATTTGCCATGCTTAGAATAAGCTCATAAACCGTAATTCATTACATTTAAAAAGTGCTTTGAGATCCATGAATGAAAGGCACTTCATTACCATAACACACTGGCGGTGTTGCAGGAGGCAGCGCTGGCTACCGGGGTTCTCCGTGAGGATGTTTCGCCCTGGGAGGGGGCTGAAAAGCTCCATGAGACCGGCACAGGGAGTAAGCGGATTAGGCTGTGCCTTCAAGGGTTTGCCTCGGTGTTGTTGCACTTTAAAAAAAGTGGGATCCGCGTTGCCGGCGGCTCCGCGCTCCTCCGGCGCATCGGGAAGGCAAAGCCACCTGCACCTGCAGCTTCTCTGAGTGCTCTCCGTCCTCTTTGCTGGGGGATGCTCAGCGCCTCTCTGCGTCCCGTAGAAGGTGCAGGGTTTGGTTTAGATTTTAGGGTTTTTTGTGTTTTTCCTGCTGGGATTCCCCACCCAAAGGCCACCACAGTTCAATGAGCTCAACGCACTGTTTTCCACGTTTACCTAGCAGGTTTCAGCTAGCGATCCAAGCCCATCCTGCAGCCCCCGTGGTGGGAATCTGCACTAAGGCTCAAAGGGTGATAGCCAACATCTATATCCAAAGCCAAACCTGAGAAACGCTGGGATTTTAGTTTTTAACGAGGCAAAGCAAAATCCGAATTGTCACAGCGTCCTTGCTGTCAGGGATAAAGAAGGAGGGATTATTTTTCGTCTCTAAATACCACGTGCACTGTGGGGTTCGGAATGGGGCTGCAGATCCCAAAGGGAGGCTGGCAGGGGTGCCCTGCCTGCAGATTTTTGCTATCCCAAGGGATGGAATTAGCCTAAAGCTCGGTGAGCAGCCAATAGAGGGCAACATGCCCATGTCCACGGAGGCTTTGATCCCACAAAACCTGCTGTGGCTTTAGTTGAAGGACAACTCTAGGCACACACGTGGTTCTCTTGTGGGATGATACATGCTACGTTAATATTTTAATTCTTTTTTTCTTCTTTTTTTTGCCTGTTTGCAAACCCACAGTGATGATGCGGGGCTTTATTTTTATCATACCTAGCAGTAATTCCTGCATTCAGTGATGGACCAGGATCTGCTGGGATGGGTACAGTGGGAATACAAAAGGAAAAGCCTCTGAGAGTGGGGCTACTCTGGTGCTTCTGTAGGGAGCTGTGCAGGCTGGCTCCATGCTCCCTGCTGTGGATGGGGGAGCATGGATCCTGGCCCTGCCAGCTCGGAATCTCATGGGATTTAATGGGAATATTGAAAAGAGTGGAAAATAAGACCCTGCAGCCCTTGACTGGGCCTTGGCTAATTAGGTGCTGATGGATTGCCATTAGGGAAACCATTCCAAGGGACATGCCCTAACTGCCTTAGGTGTGTGTGTGTGGCACTTAAGAGCTGGGAGCCTTTGAAAAAGAACTAAAGCACTAAAGCGGGGGCTGAGGATTTAGTTTTCTCCTCCTTCTAACTGTCGGTGTGGTAACAGGGGAATTAAAGCCCTAAATCGTAGCGCTGGGATCTCAGTTGTTGAGGCTGACCTTTTGCTACCTGCCTCCTAAGAGCTCTTCTTGGGTGATCCCAGTGAAACGGAGAGTGGTGTGAGGGATGAATTCAAACCAGGAGGGAATCGAGGCACCCCAGCTTCCCGCAGGCTTTGTAAGTGAGAAGTGTCAGAGATTAGGTGCAGGCAGGAGAGCTTTAGCTGTCCAGGGTGGCTGCCCTGGTGCTGCAGAGCACTCTGTCTTCTGCTGCCTGTGTGGGAAAACTACAGCAGAACTGATGTGGACCATAAAAAAAATAAAAACGGGAAGCTGGATCTTGGGTTTGTGTAGGGCCGTCGCTTCACTTTGCTCATGGGTAGGATTGACTCCTGTCAGAGGCAGCTTCCTGCAGTATTTACAACTTTAAATGTTGTATTCTCGAGATTGTGTTTTCTCACATCTCTGGATTGATGTGACGACACAGATTTAGGGAAGAGACTCTTGGATTTTTAGGTGTTGATAATGGTCTTGATGCTGCTCCCGCGGCGGGCGGCGGGGAGAGGGGGGTGGTTCTGTCACTGGCATTTTGCTATTTTTAAGTATTAAAATATCCCCTTTTAATGTGCCACAATAGTTTGTAAGTGGTCTAGAACAAACCAGGGCCACAAAATTATTGTGGCACCTCTCTATCTTTGGTACTAATGAAGAGCAGGAACTCCTGCAGATGGCCAAATCCCTGCTACCCTGTTGGATACATGAGGCCCCCTGGAACCCCACTTCAGGCAGCTTCCTGGGCACTTTAAGGAGTTCTCCTTCTGTCCTCATCACAAAATGCTGCTGTTCTTTTTTCTTGAGGAAATCAGGAGTTACTCCCGCTCTAGGACTTCCTCAGTTGGTGAAGCAAGATAAGGTTGGTTGTAAAAGCTGCCCCGGTCTGGGGTGTTTTGAGCTGCTCCTAATGGACCTAATGCTGCTGCCATGAAATTCCCAACTCTCCGTTGCCTGCAGGATGAATAACTTAAGCTAATTAACGGGTTCAGGAGGGGATTCTCATCTGCTCTGAGCCAAGAGGGAAGTGTCCAGGAGCTGCTGGCTCCTCAGTCTGCAGCAGTTCACTGTGTGACTGTCCCGTGTTTCAGTCTGTACCTCCAGACACGCTTTCTTCTGCCCATCACCGAGGTGGTGGGAGGCTTAATTCCCTGCTATTTGTGGAGTGGGCTCTGATTGCCAGCTGAAAGGCAGGGATTGATAGAGAAGTCCCGTGCGGTGACAGCAGCTTTGGTCTCTGGGAAAGACGGGCTTTGCTGACGGCGCGTGGGGTAAGAGGGGGAAAGGCTCCAGCCCAATCCATCGGGGCTGTGGCTCTGTGTTTAATCTGACAGGGGGAAAGAAAACCGGGCAATTTGTTAGGGTTCAGTGGAGTGCTAACTAGGAGCAGCTCTTGGGAGAGAACTAAAGCACCTGGAAGTATGTGCGTGCCTCTGACACTCCTGCCTTGTGCACGCAATTAGAAATTCTTTGCCAGCCGCTCTTAGTTTCGTGGCTTTTAAAAAAGATTTTAAACCTCGGCTGCAGTTACAAATGAAACTAGGACTGAACCAGTCTGAGACAAAACTGTGGGGACACTGAAAATTAAATTTTTCTTTCCTCTGCTTTTAATCACGCTGTTTGTAGAGGTGTTTTTCCAAAGGAGATCCTCCTGAGCCCGCAGGCTATGGAGGAGGGCTTGCCTCTGGGATGTTGGCTTTATAAAGAGGGCCGAGAGAGTGGATTAAATCAATATTTCATTTATTTGGGCTTGTAATTCCTCTTACATCAGCTGCCACACAAAGATTTTCCCCTATTTCCTTCCCCTCCTCCTCATCCTCATTTACTATGCACCAATAATTTCCCTTTGACGCTTTCCTGCCTGTCCTAGTGCCAGATGGCCCCGGTTCTGAGCTTCTCCCCTCTCTTGGGAGCGGCCCCCATTGTCAGTGCAAAGGAGGCGTCGTGGCTTTGAACCCAAAGCTGGGACCCAAACTTCAGCCGCGGCGCGAGGAGGAGCTAAGCCCGCTAATGCAGGGAGCCATGCGAACCGCACACCCTCCCACTCAGCGCCATTAAGGCGAAACCCCTTCACTAAAGGCTGCTTTGCATTTCCCCCAATGCTCCGTGTATAGAAATCTGGTGCAAATTTAATTCTCCCACCACCTGATTCCACTTCCCAGCCGCGAGGTTCCCTTTGTGTCATAAACTCAATTAGGCAGATCCATTTCACATCGTGGGCACAGATGTGAAAACAAAGTGCGCGCGTACCTCGCTCTTTCTCTCTCTCTCTCTCTCGCTGTGGATGTGCCTGCAGCGATAGAGAAAGTGAGCAAATCTGTGTAGGCTGCCAGCGTCTGGTTGTGATGGAGCAGGCTGAGACATCCTGGGAGCCAGAGGGATTTCCCTGGCTCTGGGCTGGGTGACAGGGAGCCTGTGCCCCGGTTCATCTCGGAGCGGCGTTTCGGGGAGGGTCCCTGTGCGCGGCTTGGGTGCGTGCCCAGCGCGCCGGTGCGCTCGCTGGAGGTGCTGAGGAATTTTCCAGCCACACGAGTTGGCAGGGAATGAAAGGAGCGGGTATTAATTTCTTGGTGTCCTGCTCGGAACGGGGGGGACATCGCTGCAAAGGCTGACACGGAACCGTGTCGATGTGTGCCACACAGCATGTGGCCCTGCCTCCCAAAAAAAAATAGCCCCGTTTCTCCCCCTGGCTTGACTTTTCTACATTTTGTGTCCATTTGGGTTTGGAGAGGGACACAAGAGGTTTCAGCATTGAGCAGGGAGTTAAATTATGCAGCTGCAAGACTGCCAAGCCCTTCAGAATAGGATGCTTCGTTTAGATTTTCCACAATGCTATTGAAGTGCTTATTTTCCTCCTGAAGAGACACAAACAGATGCAAACTTCTGTAAACACTTTAGAAATGAATTCAGTGAGTTTGGCCTCTCAGCAGTGCTCAATAGCTGACAGAAAAATGTCTAATTAGTGCAAGTGGAAATAATAGGGCCACTTGGATTCCTTCCATCCTCCTCCAAGTCTACTTTTCCTAGGAACTCAAAGGCCCTTTTGTTTGGTAGGTCACCCTCTCTCAGGCTTTTGTGCTCCGATCTATTAAAGGAAGAAGGGGAGGAAAAAAAAATAGATTAGGCGATGCTCTGTGCTTAAATATATGGCCTGTTGATGAGCATTTGGAATGGCTGGTTTGCAGTGTCAGTTTACAGGTGCTTGGAGAGGGGGATTCCTCCATTGTTGGCCGGCACAAGCGGAGTTGTGCCTGCCGGAGCTCCAGGAATCCTTTTCAAGTGCCATCCTCTTAGAAAATCCAACTCGGGTTGAGGAAAGAAAAAAAAAAAAAAAAGAAAAAGAAAAAAAGGAAATTTGTACGAATCTGCCTTGCTGACGTGCAAACAAGCTGGGAAATGCTTGGGATCAGTGCTGCAAGCCTGCCTTCCTGCCATAGGCTCTTCCCCAGATTGACATGGGCTTCTTCCTGCACACCTCAGAGGGTGCTGCTACTTGATGCTCTAGTGGGGATTTGGACAAAGATTTCTTGGCAGTCTCTGGAAGAGTAATCACCTGGGTGTCAGTGTGTGGAGCATCTCCTTGCTCTGCTGGGCAGGAATACCAGGCCCTGCCCAGCACGGGAAGTGACGGGCTTTTGGCAAATGTCCCCAGCTCCACGTGGACTTCTGCACCTATGATCAGGCTGTGTGTCTCCTATGGCTGTCTTTGCTGGCTTCCTGTCCTGGTAACAGCAAGGATCTCAGGAATTCTGACTGTTCCTCCTGTGGGTGCGATGGCTCAACTGCTGTGGGAATCCAGGAGACTTCATAGAGGCTTAGTAGTCATTAAGGATGGCCTGCAGGGGAAAAACATTGGATTCCCGGCCTGCTTGCCTGTTTGTGGTGTACAAAGGAGCGTATGGCCTGAGCCCCAAATGGGACCATGGCTGCAGTGACCACTTCCAGCCTTCCCAGTCTCACACTCCCCTTTTAAACGAATTGCTGCCGGGCAAACGACTTAAATTCATTAGCAGACCACCAAATTCTGCAGTTCCAAATATCAGACAATTGGGAAGATACCAATTTAAAAAAAAAATCAGGAATGATATCTACAGCTCAAATAAAATAAACACCTGGCACCTCCCTATGCTAAAAATGAAAATAGGGTGAGGGATAGGGGTGCCAAAACCAAACGTTTTCCAGAGCTGTCTGAGCCGCTGGAGGTGAGTTTCCCTGAGGCTGCCTGTGGTTTTTTTCAGGCTTATCTGAAAGCCTCCATCCTAGTGAGGGACTGCGCCACGGCCACCGCCGTGGTGTTCCTGATTGACCGCTTCCTGTACTGGATTGACGCCTCCAGCAGGCTGCTGCGGATCGCCAAGGCGCTGCACCGGCTGCATCCCGGCGCTCCCATCAGCCCGCAGGTGCTCATCCGCCAGGCTCGCCTCGCCGTCAACGCAGGTACTGCTCTGCTTCCGCGGCTCCAGCCCCATCAGCAGCTGCTTGACTCGGGGGAGGGGACAGTGTGTCCCTCGCTGGGAGTGACGCGCTCACGGTGCCATCTTTCCAAACGCGCTTGCCGCTCCCAGCCCCCTTGAGCCCTCCCGGCTCCTCTCACTAGCACAAAGGGGCCGGTATAAAGGGTTTCAGAGCCAAAAGCAGGAGAGAAAATTGTGAAAGGGTGTGGAAAATACTAATTGGAGCTTTTGTTCCTTAACAAATCTTCCCCGCTGGTTTCAAACAGGGATATCTGAATTGCTGTACTCCTGACCAAGGGCCTTGAAAAAGGAAATTAGAATCCTGGCATTTTCTTTGCGCTGTCCCAGCTGCTTTTTATTTTTCGCTGGGGCCACTTGACTATGCAAACAATGCAGATTACAACTCGTCCAGGATAAAAAAATAAAATTCCATCATTCCTGTAACATGGACAACACCTGAAGGATTTTTAACACATCTTCCTGTGGCTGTGCTTTCCATGGTGGGATGTCAAGCCGCTCCCTAGTCAGACCAAAATGGGTTTCCAAAGCCCATGTTTCCTCGGGGCAGAATCCAGCAGCATTGCTGCTGAAGGAAGCAGGCTAGACTACTTTCTTCTGGGAGGGAAATAAGAGGTGGGAATCCCAGCGCTCTTCCAGGAATGTATAATGTGTAAAACAAAATAGATATGTTCACAATTTTGTGTTACTGTACACCCACGTATTACAGAAGGTGGGGCACGTGCATTTCTGGCTATAGACAGCAGCAGTTCTATGTGCAGGTGATACCTGATGAGTATTTTTATTCACGTATAAAATATATATTTTTATGGTCATTTTCTATCCTTTTTTTTTCTTTAATTTTCAATCAGGCAAACTTTTAAAAGCTGAATATATCCTAAGCAGCCTGATTAATGACAATGGAGCAACGGGTATGTATAGATTTCTTTTCCAATTTCACACTTGCTATTTTGGTGGGATTCTTGATCCTAATTTTAACAGTTACACCAGCCTCAAAAAAAGCCAAACCAACCCCAGTAATGACTTCTTACATCACACTTCTCTTTCCTTTACCGTTCTCTCCTAAAATGTGGAAGCATGACTTTGTTTTTGAAATTTCCGTAATTCATCCTTGTATATCTTCAGTTTGGTGGGAAAATATTCTGGATGGAGAACTTTAACCTGTGGAGCAATTTCAAGCGAGTGGCTGATCTAGAAAACTAAGACAACTCTATTGCCTCAAAAATCCACGTTGTTGGAGTAATGTTCATGCTCCAGATTTCCACTGATCTTACAGACTAAATGAATACTTTATTCTATACGTTTTATTTTCCTTTCTTCAGGGTTTCTTTAGTGGGTATATTCAAGTTTCTCTACAACTGTGAAAACTGAGGAAGTTCAGGGTTCTGTTGATTTGTTTTCCACGAGAAGCTGAGAGTCTCATATGGAAAGGGCCTCCATGCACAGAGGAGAATCCTGGCAGTTTGCTGGGATTCAGGTTACCCTTGGAGGCTTAGAATGGCAGGAATGTTTTTCATTCTATGCCGAGTTTTCCCACTCTTTCTGCAGGAACCTGGCGATACGCTGAGGAGAGCAATCGGATTCTTGTTCAGGCAGTCTGCTTACAAATCAGGGGACAGATTCTGCAAAAGCTTGGTAAGGCTCTTGTCTAAAAGCTTCCACTCAAGGTTTCCCCCCCTTTTTTTTTTCCTTAAAAACGGTACACTGGGCACATGTCAGAGTTTTGGCATGTTGTAAACACCCTATACCCACAAAACAGCCACAGAAGATGAGTTGCACATCCATCTCTTTGCAGCAAGGACCTGGAGCTGTGCACCAAGCAAACACATTGCAGGAATTATCGTTTTATTTCTAATCTCACCCAAAGCCAAGGAGCAATCTGAAATGTTCCCCTTTTCCCTGTGCCACTCCGTGTTTGCTAGCACTTCTCCCAAATTCACTGTTCCCAAAGGCAGGCAGTAGTTGATCACAGGGACATCCCAGAAATTTCAAGACAGGAAAACCCCTGATTTTCAGCATGATGGACTTTGGTATTCAGGGTTTGGCACTTGAGGCAACAGCCTTCATTCTGTGCTTTTGGTTTGAAACACTGAATCTTCCATGACTGTGGAGCTGAAGTCTTTTATGAGGATAAAATGGGTGTTCATGCATAGCCGAAAGCTGAAGGAAACTGATAAGTGGTCGCTGTCACTGAAGCAAAACATGCCATGGTATGGTTTTATCCTGTTCTGAGGACCCGAGGTGCAAAATAAGCTGTGGAAAGCCATCCTTGGCAGTCACCTGCTCAGTGCCTGGTATCTGATTTATTTCAGGGATGTGGTATGAGGCAGCAGAGTTGATCTGGGCTTCAGTCGTGGGATACTTCAAACTTCCTCAGCCAGATAAAAAGGTAGCATTTCCTTTCCTCTCTGCATGTCCTGCCAATCCAGTAATCACTCCAGCTTAGCTTTTGTTTCCTTCAGCAGCAGCGCTTCGATTACACACCTCAGCCGGGGTTAACAGGCAGCACAAAGTCTGTATTCCGCGTTGTTTCCGCGTGCATGCACGGCCTGACCCACACCTTTTTTCCTGCAGGGGGATGAAAGCAATACTTCTCATTAAGCAGAACCATCTGAAGTGAACCATCCTCAAGGATGCCTCCGGTGCCTCCAACAAGGACACACTAATTCCAGAGTGCAGCCACGGATTTTAGCTTATTTCTTAGGATTAGAACTCAATTTTTTCCCCCAACCACGTCTGTTTGCGGAGCTGCTCTGCGCTGTCTGTGGCGGGTGGTGGATTTCCCTGGCCCTGCAGGACCTGAACACCTCACACAGGCACCGTGCCTGTCCTTAACACCTTTGTGAGGCTGGGCAGCACTCATCTTCCCGCTGGAGATGGAGCAGCAGTCGCGCCGTGTGTCCGTAGCTAAACAGGAATGTGAGCCTAAGCCTGGCAAGTCCTCGGGTGATGCTTGGAGAGGGTTTGTAATTGGACCCCAGCGTGGGATATCCCATAAACCCAGACCTTGTCACCTCTCCTCTGCCGTGTCTTAAAGCTTGACCTCAAGCTCAGAATATTGCTGTGTTCTCCATTTCAGCGGGAACAGGGAATTCTGCAGTGAATTTTGTGGAAGCATACATTTACTTCCTGGTTTTCTTAATTATTTAGCCAGGCAGCCCCTTAGGTGGCATCAAGTCTTCCAGATTACTCTTCCTGCAAGTTGAAATTAAGAAAACCATACCAAGATGACATCCCTGAATTTCTTAGCCATGCTTCTCTTTGGATCTTGTTTGTGTGTTTGTTTGCTTGTTTCTCTGATATGTTCTACACAGAACCTACTTTATTCAGAGCAGTAAAATTCAAAGTACAAGGAAAAAACCCCACTATGAAAATTTTAAATTTCTCTTTCAGGGAATTGCCACTTCCTTGGGCATTATGGCAGACATCTTTTCTTCCATGAATGAGCAGGATTATGCACGTTTTAAAACCAGTGCTGACATTGACCTGGTGAGACTTGGTTTGGGTTTTGTGTGTGTGGATTCTTCAGGTGGTCTCAAATTTACCCACACATTTCTTCTCCCGTGCTGAGAGGGCTGAAGAAATTTCCGTTGCTCCCAGTGAAAAAGTTCATTAGCCCCTGGATGGGAGAATGCCTGGCTTCAGGAAAAAGAACATATTAAGAGTATTTTGTAGAGTGTATGTATTTAGAATATTTATGGAGTCAAAAGTGAACCTGAGCAAAAAGGGTCCTGCGGAAACAGACCGGGCTGTTGTCTAAGATATGATTGCCCCAGCCTACCAGGCCACATATGTTTGGAAATAAAGTCCTTGAGTTGAGGTTTTTTTCTCATGTTTGTTTTTTTTTGTTTGTTTGTTTCACCAGAGCCTCCTGCGGGAGTTCAACCATCGCTTGTTATCCGCTGCTGAGGCCTGCAAGCTGGCAGCAGCCTACAGCCAGTACACCCCCCTGTTTGTCCTCACGGCCATGGTGAGTGTTACTCTTCCTTCTGCAAGTGGGATTTGTGCAGGGGAAGAGCCCAGGCTGCTGAATTTGGCCCTGACATGGCTTTCAAGCAGCGCATCCCACAGGGCATCGTGTCTGTGTTGAGGGTTTGGTTGGTTATATGGGGCATATGTTGCTCTGAACTGCAATCAGGAGCTAAGCAGAGGGGTGGAAAGCTGTCCACAGAGTGAGGATGGGCTTTCAAGCCTCGGGGATGCTGCTTCTCCAAGAACTACAGCTGTATTTCAAGGGAAAAAAAAAGAGGAAGATTATTTCCTCCAGGAAACATAGCAGCAGGCAATTAGAGCTGACCTTTGCTTCAAGTTGTGTAAGGGAAAGAAACATGGTTTTGATTCCTTCATTCCTCTTTGATCCCCTCCCAGAACATCCGTGGGATGTGTCTGCTGTCCTACAGTCACTCCAAGGACTGTCCCCCGGAAAAGAGAGAGTTCTACTTGTCCGAAGCCAAAGAATCCTTCGAGATCGGGCTCCTCACCAAGGACGAGCAGAGTGCCATCACCAGCAAGCAGGAGCTGCACAGTTTCATTAAAGCTGCCTTCTGCCTCGCCACCGTGCACCGATGGCTCTACGGAGAGAGCCACGAGCTCCGTGAGGTCACTCAGCTGTGCAGGGAAGCCCTGGGAAAACTGCACTCCTATAGCACCTTGTTTCCAGAAGAGGAAGATAAAGGGATGCTTGCCAAGGAGATCATGTCTGTGATCGCATCCGTGAAGAAGCGCCTGCGAGTGGGAAGCTTCCCAAATTCCGACGCCAGGTCTTACGTCCCAGACAGTTATAAAGGCTCGGTACAAAAACCTGTCCTGCAAGGGGAGACCAGCTTTGAGAAGATCCTTGCCAAGCATTCCCAGCATCACCTGTCAGTGTGCCAAGTGTTCGAAAAAACTTGCAGAATTCATAAAACCACACAGGGACAAATCCAGGTGGGGGCTTGTATCACAACCTTAAGAACAGAGACCAAAACCACGGACACTGTGTGTACTACTGAAGACACAGTTCACCAGAGGAGAGATGCTGTGAAAATCCTGAACTCACCAACAGCAGGAAGCAGCTCTGAGGGCCTCGGTGGCCGGAGAAATCAAGACATTGGCTCTGGTGTGATGAAAATTTCCTTCGAAGAAGAGATTGAGCCATTAGAAATGGAAATAAACAGTGAAAATGATGTTTTCAGCAGAGGGCAAAACAGGAGCCAAAGCACTGCTTCTGAGAGCTCTTGGTGCAAGCTGTCTAAATCCAGTTACTCTTCCAGCTGGGAGGAGCTAAGTTGTAATAGCAACGGAGAGTCTCCCAGGGACGGGGGGCAAGCGGAGAAGGGCTCGGTGGAGGAGCAGTGCTGCACCACAGAATCTGATGGAAACGGTCAGGACGCGCCCTTGTGCTCGTTACCTTCCAGAGCCTGGCATCCTGCTCCTCGGGAGCCCCTCCATGGCTGTGGGGGGTCTCCTCAGCGTTCCTTAGAGGGATGCGCGCCTCGAGCTGGGCAGATGGCAGAGAAGAAGTCTCTCTGTGGAGAAGAGCTGCAGGAGGGAAGACACCGTGGAAGGAACTCTTCTGAAAAGAAAGCAAGGGGCTCAAACAATGAGTTTCCTTCCCTCTCCGTCTCTTACTCCGTTCCTACAGGGCAGGAGGAGGAGAAGCCCTTTTCCTATGTGGAGCTGAGCTGCAGGACCAAGGACAGCAGCAGGGAGGGAGGCGTTGGTCGCTCTGAGTGGGTGCACCCGGGAGACCCTGCAGGTAGCACTGAGGATCTCTCGTTTGAGGCACATCCCCCCCAGAACGGGGGCACTTCTGTACCATCAGCAAACATCGAGCCAAAACCGGGCAGTGACTCCTCTGTGAGTGACTGGATGAGGAAATCTGCCGTGCTGGGGAACAGATCTCTCCAAGTGCCTCAAGTTGACACCCAGGCAGAAACAATAGATGACACTGAATTTGAGTTCGTCAGTGCTGGAGACTTAGCAAGCAATTATCCTACAGCACTGGCTCCAAAGCGTGAAGCAACTCCCAGTGCGCCAGCAGCTTTGCCCCCTCAGGGAAAGATATCCACAACCAAACACTTCGACTGTGCCTCTACGGAAGAAGCTGAAGAGAAGTCTCAGGACATGGTGAGCAGCAAGAGACAATCCAGTTCATCTCTGAGTTCATGGATCAAATCAGCACAGATGCCTACAAGTTCGCCTGAAGGTTCGATCCCCAGGGGAAGTGGTTTTGCCTTCACGCCTGGGAGAACGAAGGAAGAGATCCTGGACGCTCGGTTTCTGAGGGATGATGATTATAAGCAGCTCCTGGCAGGGGTGGAGCATAATTGGCTTGTCCAGAGACTGATGCCTACTGGGATTTTTAGGAGCAAAGAGCTTCGCAAAGCGTACTGTGAGTTCCCGCACGGCAATGTGTGCCTCCATAGAGAACAAGCTTGACTCAGGCTTTTTAACACAATGTTTTAGTCAATATTTATTTATTTAGGATTTAATTTTTATTGCTTTCTACCCCATTACTTGAGTTTAGATTCCACATGGCATCCCTGAAAGCCGTCTGTTTAAGATAATGATCATTAAGTTAATCGTAAATAACAGCGAGCCCTCAGCACAGGCTCAGAGCAGTCCTGTGGATTTCTCCCTTTTACCTGTGGTGTTTTCTTTTTTGTAGCTGCTCTTCTTCTGAAATACTCCAAGAAATCCGGGCTGTGGACGGGCCAGGAGACAGCCGTGTTCATCGGGGACTACCTGAACGTGGCCAAGGAAGGCAAGCAGAGAAGTGCCTTTTGGATACACTTCCTGCACCAGGAAGAAAGCCTGGGAAGGTGTGGACAAAGCAGATTCCCAAAACAAAATGTTTATCAGTGCTGCTTCTTTGTCAGTATGGATAAAAACTGTCTGGTATAATTTGCTGCAACAAGAATATTTTATGGCTTTCTCAAGTGTGTTGGACATTTTGGCAATCTTTCCCATCACTCCATGTAACTCTACTGTTTAATTTCTGGGAAGTAAAAAGCTGCTTTACTGTTGTCTTCTAACAGCTAATTGCAGAGTTCAGATCATTACTAGAAGTAGATTATGAATTATTATGGGTGGAGAACAGTATTTTAATACCTCTGAGTCAAGTCTGCCTTCAGAGTCAAGAAGAGTTGACTTTAAACATTCCAGTGTTATGAAACCCCCATCCCAGGATTTGACTGATAATTTTTCACCTCTATAAGATAGAAAAGAACTCCACCCAGTTTTAATCACAACCATTTTAAATGCATCACCCCCAGGTGGATTTACTTCTGAGCAGCCGAGCTCTGCTTTGCAGTGACGTTTCTGTATCACAGCATCCACAACAAACAGTGCTCCAAGCACTTCTCCTTTTGTTTAGGTATGTTGGGAAGGAATATAAAGAAGAAAAAGGACTCCTCCATCATTTCAGTGACGTGGAGCGACAAATGACCGCCCAGTACTACGTGACAGAGTTCAACAAGAGGCTGTATGAGCAGAAGGTCCCTACCCAGATCTTTTATATCCCCTCTGCAGTACTCCTGGTAAGAACTGTCTCGTAAGCTATTCCAGGGACCTGATGGGGAAGGGTGTCTTGAGTCAATTACAGCAGCGGTGAGGCTGTCTCCTTTCAGATACTGGAAGACAGAACTATAAAAGGGTGTGTGAGTGTGGAGCCCTACATCCTCGGGGAGTTTGTGAAGCTGTCCAACAATGCCAAGGTAGTGAAGAACGAGTACAAAGCCACGGAGTATGGTCTGGCTTACGGCCACTTCTCCTACGAGTTCTCCAACGGAACCGACGTAGTCGTCGACCTTCAAGGTGTGTATGACACTGAAGTTTATGCCTTTCACACTCAACTTTTAGCCCACAGGTAGCTTTGGCATATCCATTTCACTAAAATTCATTATGTGCCTCATAGGGTTCTGCTTTTGCTGTGATATGGGGAAACAGGGAAGCACTGAGGTGACATGAACAGAGCGAGGGCGGTGCCAGGCAGAGAGTCCCGAGTGTGGTGATACAAAGGCTGCAGCGTTTGATATCAAGATGTACCATTTCTTCCACAGGTTGGGTGACAGGTAACGGGAAAGGCCTCATCTACCTCACAGATCCCCAGATTCATTCCCTCAATAGCAAAGATGTCTCCCGCTCCAACTTCGGGAAGAAAGGCATTTCCTACTTTTTTAATGATCAACACGTGGAGTGCAACGAGATCTGTCACTGCCTGTCTTTGACAAGGCCCTCGGTGGAGCTACTGGCCTAGACTGGCACAGGTCAGTCCACAGAATGACCCATGAGCTGGACACTGCTTTACCCTACACGTCTTTGGGAGCAGGTTGTCCAGCAAGGCAGCGAAAAGCTGCCTTCGTTTCCCATTCTCCTCTTCACCCCCAAAGCCCCGATGTCCCGCTGCCCCCGAGCACGAAGGCTGGGGTCATTTCTTCGGGGAGATTTTCTCGATGAGAAAGGGAACACAGCATCAAAGTTCCACAAAAAGATGGGTCCCCAACAGACGTGGCTTTAACAAAACCATCCCCTTTTGTTTCTGCAGCCAGCAGAGATTTTTAGGCTTTTGTCCCCGTGTTTTAGCAATGCTATTGTTTTCTAGGTGATGTTTGTGCCGAGTTGTTTGGAAAGATGCCCTATCCCTGGGCCAACTGATTAGAACTAGGTGTAAAGAGGGAGAAGGAAGAGAAAAAAAAAATTAAATCTCTTTATTATGGTGCATAAACCTTCAGTCTTGGGGAGCTGCGCAGCTGCGCGGGGAGAAAAATGCATTCAAAAATATAATGCCAGTGTGAATAATCCTTTCCCGAGCGCTGCTCGCAGACTGCTCCAGCTTTGTCAGGTGAACTTGAACCGGGCCATCAGATTTGCGGCCGTTCCCATTGCACACTGTCTGTCACCCCGGGGCATTCAGCATCTTGCCTGTTGTTAAGAGCCAGCAAACAATCCATCATTGAGCTGGGCAGTCGCCGGCTCACACAACAGTGAAATCGGCATGTGACGGGACACTCGGCCCCAGTGTCTCGCAGATTAAAGTGATACATGAAAACTCACGTGTTACTGGGAAGATTAAGCCCGTTATCTCGTGGTGCAGCCAATAAAGGCCAGCCTTGTCCTCGGCAGTGGGGAAATGCTGGCTTTAACTAAGTGACAAACGCCGCGCTCACATAGCTCCGTGCTCCGGCCAGCGAGCGCCAGGCTCTGGAGGGCAAACAAAGCTAGTTAGCAAGATCCCAGGAATTAATGGGCAGCAGAGATGCTGCGTTAAAGCCTCTCTGCAGAAGCTTTCCCCGCTCTATAGAGACAATTAAAACCAAAACAAAACCTCCCGGACAATCTCTGCACAACAAAGTGTCTTAATGCGCCGCCAGCAGCCAGCCCCGCCGTGTCTGCTCCAGCAGCGCACGCAGTTTTGGGACCCCTGGCCAGTCATGCCTTTTCCAGCTCCTTCCTGCTCAAAGAAAGAAAAAGAAAATTTGTTTAGATGTGCTTCTGAATAAATACATCCCTGTGAAATTTTAATATTTTGCTTTCTTCCCAGTATTTCTGTCTAGCAGCTCATTTCTTATATTGGTTTTAGGAGACATTTTGCCACCATAGTTACAGCTACTCACAGGTGAAAGTAAGGGTCGAGCATCAGCTTGTCCAGTTCCCTGTTGAAACCGACATGGAATCATATTCTACTGGTCTTATTCTTGACAGGATTGGGCACAATTTCAGATGTGTCAGGCACTCTGTCTTCATCCGGGGCTTGGATACTGGAAATCATGGATTTATAACCACTTTCATCGCCTGAAGAACTGGGCCGCACACATGGCCCCAAATACACAGAGCTTAAATTATTGGTTCACATTTCTGGTACAAATAGGGGATTGTTGAGGAAATAAATTGTTGACTCTGATGATGGAGAATTTAATATTTTGGCTGTAAATTTCACCTTTGAGCTACTGACAAAAATTTGCTGTTATTTCCTCTGGTTTCAGAATAAAGTAATTTGAACTAACTGAGACTTAGGGAATATTTTTTCCTTTTTTTATTAGAAATTAGAAGTTTTTATTGGAGATTCAGTGGTTTGTATTAAGTAATTTGCTACCAAGGTGCTTTTGGGGCTTGATTAATTGTAACACTCTCCAAATTCCAACCTAAGTACTCCTTATAACCATCGAGGGCCAGTCTCTACAAAATGAGTGGAACTGTGTCGTGCTGGGACAGTGAAATGTGGACTATAGGGACATCAAGCCGGAGGAAACATGAAACATTTTCTCCTCTTGCCTAAACTCCAGGACTTGAGTTTACACCTTGTGTAAGTGCTGCTGTAAGTCAGGCACGAAACTGGCCTGCTCATGACGAAGTGGTGACACACTTTCCTGTCCTTCACGGAAGGTGTTTGCTTAAAGAGGTTTTTCCTCCTTCCCTTTCTGCAGGTATCCAGGTGAAAGGCAGAGTCTTGTTGGCTGTGTCGTGCTTGTGCATCCAAGTTAGTAAATTTGATAGCCAGGGAACAAGCTGACGCAACTGAAGCCTGCGAACAACAGGTAGAATGATTTTCTCACTCATTTGCCGATAACTACTGACTCTATGGAGCACTTCAGGGAATTTCTCCTAGAAAAGATGCAGTGGAAAGGGAACCCCTCAGTTATCCCAACAATACAGGGCTGAGCCAGGCTTGCCTCCCTCCCTCTCCCTCCGAGCTACAGCATTCCGGGCCATTCCGGCTGGCAGAGAGCGGGTATGGGGTGACCCCTCCAGCTGTGAGGCAGCCTCCGCACGCGAGGCAGCATGGCCCCGCTGCCATAAACCCGGCATCAGCTGCCCCCAGAGCCCAGCTGCTGGATTTAGGCACAGCTCCTTCAGCAGACACAGCTATTCACGGATACTGAGGGGAAAGCCTCACGTCAGCCAGCGCAGAACCACAGCCTGTGCTGCCCAATCTCTTCTGCTTGGAAGAACACAGCAGCAGCAGCCTCCTCGGCATCTCCTTCCCACTAACCACAACCGGGATATTTGCAGCAGGGTGTTGGTACCTGCTGCTGTCACCTGCTGCCTTGAGGGAAGCCCCGGCACACGGGTGCCTCCCCCGGCTCTGTGGGGAAGCTGGCGGCAGCGTGCTGCTCTCACCCTTCTCCCGGGAGTGATACACGCCACCCTCCTTTCTTCCACTTGGATGAAATCATCTCCCCTCTCCCCTGGCAGAGCGGGAGCAGATGGGGCTGTTGGCCTCCACAGCCGCCCGCTGCCCCAGCTCGTGTGAGCCCGCCGTTCCTCCGGCCCCCGCAGCCTGCCCGCTGCCCCCTCCAAACAGAACTTAATCCCATTCCCTAATCCCAAACTTCTCTGCCAAGCTGTTCTTAAGGCAGAGCGTATCTTCCATCAAAAGATACCGAGTTATTAACGATTTGTTTAATGCTGGATGCTGCCGCGGGACCGGAGCATCGGCAGCACCGAGCTGGGTGCCCAGGTCCATAGAGGCAGGTCCAGCATCCCGGTTGGGTTTCTGGGCGGCACAGCCAGCGCCCAGGGGAGCAGGATGAGGGCAGGATCCCCCCGGCAGGCAGCAGGTGCCTTTCCTCCCTTGGTAACAGCCCAGCGCAGCCCAAACTGCCGTGCCGGCTACCGGGGCTGCCGTCCCCTCCGAGCAGGACATCACGTTAATAGAGGTTGATTTGCAAACGGCGTCGCCCCCCCAGTGCCCCCCTTTGCCTGACTCCCGCTTTTCTGCTCAATGGCACAGATGCTGCTTTGTGCTGCCCAGGACCAGGCAGCTATTAGCAGCAAATCCAGCGAGGGAAATTAATGAAGGCGACTACTTATAAAAGACAGCTCAGGACGGCCCGACCAACTTGCTCCGAGCGGTAATTAACTTTTTTTAAAACTCATGAAGGTAAATATGCCATCAGCTTTGGGTCGGTCTCTCTGCTTTTTAATAAAAGGAGGAGGAGGGGAGGCGAGGGAAGGGAAGGGGATGGCTGCGTGTCACAGCCGCCCCAGCACCATCCCTGTTCCCTCCTGGCTGCTGCAAAGTGACCCTCCAAGGATGGTTTTTTTTTTCTCCAGTCAGTTTTTAGAGGCTTGATTTTAAATCTGGCAAGAGTTCTGCCTCTCTTTAATCTGAATTCAGTGCAAGAGGTCACGGCGATGAGCAGGCTGCCAGAATTTTGCTGGACCTGCACAGCTGTGGCAGAATTGTAGGTAAAAGGCAAGATATCCTTATATCCTTATATCCTTACACTGTCAGCTTCTCAGAACAAAAGAGTCTGTCTTAGACTGTAAAACACAAGGTTTTGCCTTGTAGTAAGACAACAACCTACATCAGGTTACAAAAAAGATCCCGCTGGGATTTCTGTTTATGCCGGGGGATTGACTGTATAATAGGTAACTGAGATCCTTTTTGCCCGTGGGGAATGGGAATTGGGGCCACGTGGGCCAAATCCACACATAATACAGGACTGGGGGAAGCCCAACCTGGGGCACCTGAGTAAGGCTTTAGGAAAACTGGGTTTAAAATGCGCCAGCCAGCTGAGAGCCGTGTCAGGAGGGCCCTTTAATGATGGCACTATGTGGACAGATTTATGCCTGCCATGAAAGGCAGCGTGCGGCAGCCCTTGGGGTGCTGGTTTGGCTCCTCGTGGCCATTCTTATGCCAAGGAGGGCTGTAAAACCCCCTAGGGGCCTTCGAGCTGCCTCTCCAGCCCTGCCGGCGCAGAGGAGCTTTTATGCCAAAATACAATACACAGAAGGATCATAAACACGTGTTCTGGGGCAAGGGGCTGCCATAGAAACCACTCCCAGGTTCCTCACATCATCCGAAGAGGTGTTTGCCCATCTTGCGTCTCCTGGTCCACTTCCAGGTTGGCTGCAGTTGGCTCTGGGGACTCCACATCACCTCCAAAAATAAGTCTTCTGAGAGAAAAGAGGGAAATATATGAAAAAAAAGAAAGGAAGGAGATGAATAAACTCAAATTAAGGGGGAAGAAAGGGAAGTAAATGCTTTTGGCCACATTCAAACGAAAAATTGGGATGAGGGTGACCAGGTTAGGTGACAAATCCAGCCTCTCCAACTCAGCCTTTGCCAGCATGGTCCTGCCTCCCCCTCCCAGCCTTGCCCCCCTCAGACCCATCTCCTCCGAGGGCATCTCCAACCAAGCCCAGCCTCCCCCAGGGAGCAGGGAGGGTTTGGCTGGCGTGGCTCCCACCCCAAACCCCTCTCCAACCCTCCCTCCATCCTCCACGAGGTGTGCTTTTTCCCACGGTTGTTCCCGTTGCCACAGCCCCAGCAGGATGGGAATGCTCTCCTGCCAGCAGGGTCTGTACCTGGGACGGAGGGAAATCCCTCCAGGATGACGCACCTGGCAAGGAGCAGCATCCCTCCCTGAGGACGGCTGGGGCGAGCATCCTCGGGCTGAGCCACCCGGGATGTCCCTCCTGTTCCTGCATGGCTCCAGCACAGAGAGAGAAGTGCATCCCATCCATCCTGGCCTTTTGAAGAGCCCAAGGCACCTACTCCAGTGCCCCTTAAAAGAGGGAGAGAAACCAGGAAGGACAGTGAGGCCCGACCAGAAAAGACGGAGAGGGCGCTCGGCTTCTTTTGGCATTCCTGGAGTTTAATCATTAAAAGGGGTCGTTAAAAGCGAGTGAGAGTGAAAGAGCCGCTCCCGACGGGCTGCCCCACACACCGCCAGCGCCGTGAAAGGCTCCCTCTTGTTTTGTTCCTCCTGGCCCGTGGCAGATTTGGGGGGACACAGCTTCATCTTGCTGGCCACATCAAAGCAGTGATTATGCAAATGCTCCCACTTTTTTTTTTTAGGGAATTATTTATCACACAATAACCCCCCTGCCAGGGGGGGAAACAATAGATCAGGCTAGATAGCACTGCTCGCCCGAGGCTGCGGGGCCGGGGGGACCCCCGCGCGGTTTATTGGCCTAACCTAATTTCACTAATTCTTTTTTCACACATTTTGGGCTTTTTTTTCTCTTTCTTCCCCCCCTTCCTTTCGTGGACGTCGCTCCGAGGGCCGGGTTTCACGCTCCCAGGATCCGGAGGGCATCGGGCGGGATTCGCGTGCTGAGCGTTTTATTTAATTAATACACTCAGGCGCCTCTGCTGGTTTTTAATGATTTCCAGGTGTTTGTACCCAGAAGTCACAAAGTGCTCCCGGGAGCACGGGGACGATGATTGAAGGGCCTGGGCAGCCTCCAGCATCCCCCTCCACGGTGACATCCCTGGCTGTGTGCTGTGCATGCTGAACCAAATCCCCTGGAACTGCCTGCAACTTGGAATTCATCTGACCCTCACAGAGAGGAAATCCTTTCCTAACCCATGCAAGTTTCCTCAAAAACATTTATTTCCTACGGCCTTCTCTGTGAAATCCATCGGTCTGAAGTGTGGTAACTTTATCCATCCATCCATCCATCCATCCATCCATCCATCCATCCATCCATCCATCCAACATTTGCTGTCAGCATCTTCTGTACTGAGAGCCAAAGGTAAATGATCAGTAAACTTCCACAGAGCTTCCCTCTCTCTCTCTGTCTCTCTCCCTCTGTTTAATGCTTCCCAAAGACACTGTTGCCCGTGGACCCAGTGACATCAGGTCCCACCGAACCTTGGTTTCACCAGAGACGAGGACAGGCCCAATCCTGTAATTCCCGGTCGCTGGCATGTAAAGCAGAAAAAGCAGCAACCCCAAAGTTACGAAAATTAGAGCTTTTTATTTATATTTTATCACAAGGACAATCCCTTTGCTCTTCAGCTGTAAATACATACTAGAATAAACTCTGTAAATTATACAAAAAAATACATATTTTCCATGAAATCTGTCTTTATAATAAATAAATGTGAACACGTGTGTGGCTGATCGCTGTAATGTTCCGTGTCTGTTGAGGTTTTCAGTCTGTTGATTTATTTTTAATCTCCTGAAAGAAGGGGGGAGTTCCTTGTCCCCTAAAGGTCGAAATAAATAATGTATGAGGAGATCCTTCCCCATTCCCCCCCTCCCGATTTTTTTTTCCCTTTTGATAGAGAGTTCAGCCTAAATTTCCACGCTTGCATTCAGCCCTCACAAAGCCTACAAATTATACAATGACTTCTAACCTGGACCCCTAACAAAACAATTTACTTTTTTTTTTTTTCCCTCGCTTTGCACCCCCCCTCCCGCCTATAAATCATAAGGGACAGATGGCAAAGAGGGGAGCGGGGAAAGGGGGGGACACACACACAAAAGCCCCGCGGTGACAGATCTGGGAAAACTGGGCAAAGTGCACATCGGAGAGAGAGAGAGAGAGAGAGAGAGAGAGAGAGACGGAAAGTTTGGTTTGGCAGGTGCCGTTCCCACAGCCCGCCCTGCCCTGGGAAGCGGGCAGATGCC
>VXBT01005544.1:107694-147959 GCA_013400235.1 Oriolus oriolus
CCCTTTCAGCCGCTTCATTTACGGGCCCGGCAAGGAAAGGGAGGGAGACAGGGAGGGATGCGGGGCTCCCCTTCAACCCCTCTCATTCCTGGGAGGGCTTCGCCTTCTGGGGAGACTTGGGGCTGTGGTAAAGGGGCATAGTTTCGTACATGGCTTGCTGGGGAGATGCTCCGGGCACGCGGCTGCTCTGTTTGCATCAGGGTAAACCCGAAGTGGGGGAAAGCCCTGCGCTCCGGGCAGCTCAGTGCTGTCAAATACAACTCACAGGCACAACACAGGCTGAAGGAGACTTTATAAAAAAAAAACCCAAAACGCCAGTTTGTCAGTGTACCAGGAAAACTTTCATTCCTTTCACGACATGCCCGTGGGGTCGGCAGGCTGGCTCTGCTCCACAGACCCCTTGGGGACACCTTCCACTACCCCAGGCTGCTCAAAGCCCTGTCCAGCCTGGCCTTGGAAACTTCCAGGGATGGGGCAGCCACAGCTTCTCTGGACAACCTGAGCCAGGGCCTCCCCACCCTCACAGGGAAGAATTTTTTCCAATATCCCATCTAACCATGCCCTCTGTCAGTGTGAAGCCATCCCCTCTTGTCCTGTCACTCTAAGCCCTTGTCAAAGAAATGGCAGTGAGAACATATAAAACTGAAACCCCAGTGCACTCTCCTCTCCATATCAAGGCACTTTGGCTTTGAAACAGAATTTTATTTGCAACCACTAGAAAAGCCCAAATAGATGAAAGAGCTGAAACCTCTGCAGAAGTCATGCTCAGCACACCACAAACTCACACCCAAATCAGTCCCTCGTTCTTGCTGCCTCTGAGTTTGTGGCCTTTGGGAGCAATCGAGGCCGGGTGGGTGCCTCAATCAGTATCTCTGTGACTCTACGAAACATTGTAACACTCCTCTGGAGTCCTTGTGACAGACCCACAGGTCCCATTGGCATCCCGGGAGAGTGACGCAAAAGGACTTTATTTTTCAGCACCTCAAGGCACAAAGCAGAGTACACCTGTGATAGGGCCAGCCCACCCCTCTGTCACCACCCTGCTTGCCGAGATTTCTGTCCTTCCAGTGCTGATGGAAAGCGACAGAGAGGTGAGGCAGAGGTGGTGCTGTGGGTGCATAACCCATTGTGGTGCCTTTCTGGGGTTCAGCCCAATTCCTGCTGCCAGCCCCGGCCATGCAGTGTTTTTTTCCGTAGGGCTGAGCACAAGGTGACCGAGGACAGGTTGCCCACCAAGTCCTCACAGCTCTCGATAGGCGCTTGTGTGGTCTGTGGGCAGAGCGAGGGCCGAGCTGCTCGGCTGAGAGCGGTGGGGAGAGGAGGTGGCGGGGGGAGAGGGAGTGGGATCGGGATCAGGAATGCTGCTGCCGCCACTGCCCACTGCCTGAACTGTCCTCCAAGGGTCAAACTGTTCAACTTCAGCCCCTTTGCCAGATTCAATCCTACTTTAGGGGAACAAAAGCCCAAAGTAGGCAACGATCAAGAAATGGGAGCACAATGATTTAAGCTTATCACACACAGTCCAGAAATAAAGGACACTGAGCTCGTGTGGGGGAGAGGGGGAGACCTTCAGAAGGGCTTTGTTTGCTGTAAGAAGATTGAACTCTGAGGCGACCCGATAGCCCTAAAAGTTTAGGGTCTGTGTTGCTGAGAGACCTCTGGGCACAGCCCATCCACACGTCGACCTCACAAGTTGAGAGCCGGCGTCAGTGGCCAGCCTGCCTCAGGTAAAGAGGGGCACGACATCACGGGAAATGTGGGGACAAAGCTGTGGGGACAGGGTGGCCTGACCCCTCCCAGTTCTGCCTCCCTCACACCCAGAAGCCTGTGATGTCCTAAGGGTTCAGGGCCCCACGGCTGCCCACACACACCAGGGTGCTCTGAATCCTGTGGCGCCCAGCCCTGGGCAGCACCTACAAACCCTGAGAGTGGGGTGGTTCGGCTCTTAAATGGGGTGTAAGAATATGTCCCCACGCAGCAGAGAGTACTGGGGTGCTCTGCAGAGGAGAGAAATCAAAAGTACTGCAGTGTGCATCCCCCACGCCCTGATCCAGGTCCTTCCCGAACACCCTGTGCACAATACAGTGAAAAGTGCCACAGGGAGGGACAGGATGAGAAACAGCCCCCAACTCCCAAGCTGTATTAGCACATTTGGGGTTTGTTCTGGGATCAAGGCGAGGAGGGGTCCCCCCATAAGCACTGTCCCGGCATCTTTCCCTGGCTCCCCTCACCCCAGCCCTCGTCGGGGGCCGATTGTTCCCGGCAGATTTGCATGGCAGGTGCAGGCCTGCGGAGCGATTTTGCAGTCCTGGGCCCCCCCCCCGCCAAGAGGGTTTGCCTTCCCCCCCTTGTGAAAAAAGGCCGCCGGTGCCTTCCTTTCCCATGAAGAAGAGAAGAAGCTTGAGGATCGCGTGAACACGCTTCAGTTTTCTTATTCTTTTCTATAGATGTGGGGAAAAGAACAGCCGATTGTGTGAAAAACCCAGTGCCTGCAAAAAGGGACATTGGCCATCCAGGCGAAGGTGCGCGAGGGAGAGCACTAATCGCTGAACCAGGAGACAAATACGATTACCAGCTCCGAGCCTTGAGTCAGAAAGTCTCATAGACTTTAAGATGTTAATCCCCAACATAATCCTTCCTTTGGCGTGTAGGAATAGTGCAGCCACAAGAGTTGTTTTGTTATTTATATTGGCGTTTAATAAAACTCAGCCAGTGGTGAATGGGCTGCCCACTCTCCAATGGTAATTAATTCCCTATTTCAGTGACCCAATTGTGCTGGGATAGAGCAGTGGGACAGTCCCACTGCCCCAACCCGCCTTTGTGCAGCTACACGGCTCTCGTGCTTCAACAGCTATGGAAACTCATTCTTTTGATGTCATTCAATGAGTTTTCCTTGGGCATCTTCTAAACTTCAAGGACCCTTTTCTTTCTTGAACGCCTGAAAAGCAGGACTAGCTTGACCACCTCTGTAGAATTTAATGATTTGGTGAAAGGGTCTTTTTTGGGGGGGTTTGCCTAAGGAAAGAGAGAAAGAAAAATTGGCAGGCTGGCTATCAAACAGGGAGATATCCAAACTCGGGTGTGCCGAACTCACTCAGCCCCGAATTTATACAAGTCTTAAAAGCCACTTTTCCTTACTCAAAATACTTGGGGGCTTCTCTCAGTCAAGGCATTTCTAGAAGGCCTTTGCCAGTGAGCGATAACTCTGTTTTACAGAAGTGAGTAAAGACACAAATGGTGTTTCAAGAAGGAATTTCCATCCAGAAAAGGGGAAAAACACCTGGGTATTTTTGCCCAGAAGGGGAAAAATACCAGATACCTGGAATAAGTTATTGGTAACAAGTGTACCTGCAGGTTTATACTTTTGGACTGTGTGGTGAGATGGCTGAAAGCAAACACGTGAAGAACATGCAGTGATCCTGCAGAGCCACCCTGGTCCAGGCAGCCTCTTCTATGTCTTTATACACACTTCCAAAAAAAAAAAAAAACCCTTCGCAAGTCACAAACAATTCAGGATTCAACTAAGAAAACACAGAGTGAACCATATGGCCGGGGTGGCTCGAGTTGGCTGCATTTTCCCTCAGACAAAGAAGGGATTGAGAGTTGAAGGAAAGGAGAAAAAAACCCCAACTTTCCGGCTGATGAAGCTGTTGTCTGGAGGCAATGATCCCAAATCTCAAGGCTTTATTCCAGGCTCCGACTGAGACGTGATATGTCATATGATTAGCATCTTTCATATTTACAAGAGTAGTGTGGGCTGCCAGTCTTTAGAGAAAGGCGAGAGAAAGAAGGGGCATATGCTGAAATGGATTTAGCATTTGAAAGAGAGAAAAGAGAGCGGATAAATACACTTAAACGAGGATTTAGTTTTACTCCCGTTGAGTTCTAATGGCTTGTTGATTGAGATTTTAGGGAGCTGGGACAGAGGTGTCAGCAGTAATTTAAAGGCGCTATTCAGCCCTCCCCCGGCGGAAGGAGCCGGCGCTGCCCCTCAGGGCGGAGCGGTGCTGCGGCCGCAGTGGCGGGCTGGCGGGAGGGGCGCATCACCGCCAGGGCGGCTCCCTCCGCCGCGCGCGCGGCGCCATCTGGCGGCACCCGCGGGGGGCTGAGGCAGCCGGGCTCAGGAAAATGGGGAAGGAAGCAAAGGGGGAATTGCCGGTGTGTCTGGCACCTGGCAGGAGGGACACCACCCCAGCACTGCTCACAAGCACCGTCCAGCCTCGCCTTGCACGCTTACAGGCATGGGGCAGGCACAGCTCCTCTGGGCAACCTGTGCCACTGCCTCACTACCCTCACAGCGAAGAATTTATCCCTAATATTGAGGTAAATCTGTCCTCTGGCACTTGAAGACATTCCCCCTCGTTCTGTCACTCCATGCCCTTGTGACAAGTAGCTCTCCAGCTCTCTTGAAGCACCTGTAGGCACCGGAAGATGCTTAAGGTTTTCCCAAGAGCTGGGGAAGGGGCCTTTTAATTATTTTAGCCAAGTTCCTTCCTGGATGTGACCTACCTGTAACTACGGAAGGTGACAGAATTGTTCTGAAATACCATGTTGTTTAATCCGAAGAACAATGAAATATCACTAAAACAATTAGCTACATTGTAAGCATAAAAGAATCTCACTTCTCAAGCAGCTAAAGTCACTCTATTTATGGTTATCAACCAAATAAAGTCACTTTAATTATTTTTAGTCACATAAAGACAAGTGTAAGTGTTCTTCAGTATCAGTGCACTGAGATCCAAACAAAAATATCCCACTTTAAATAAATACTAGATTAGCAATAGCTCTGGCAATTTTTACAGACAAACAGTTAATATTTTGTTCATAAAATCAACACATGTTTCATTTTTCCTTTTTCTTACTCTGTTCTGCTTCCTCCCAGTTCTCCGAGTAAGACTTCAGAATGTCGTTCAGCTGCTGCTCGCACTGGCTTGCATGTTGTAATCCATTTTCCTGTCCTAAAAGCAGCAATAAACAGGATAACTACATCTCTCTTCACAGCATCCATCATGGAATCAGCCCCTGGCAATGCCAACATCTATTTCCCCAAGAGGACCGACTGGCTGTGATATTTCTGCTTGGAGAATGGTTCTTTGGATTTCAGTCTCTAACAAGATGCTTTCTTTGATGTCAGCCAAGCAGGTAAAGTCCCATTACTGGATAAAAAGAGTTTGCAGGTAAAACTGCAGACATGCAACTTGCACATTCTTGCATTTTCCTGCCAGATATTCGATAATCTATGTAATATTAAAAATTATAGTTTATATGTAATGAATATAGCGGTTGCTCTAGTGTACATATCAGGTAGTTTATATATTATTACATATTGTGTATAAACACTTAAAGGTGTATTATACGTAGTCTAATTCAAGAAAATGAGGCGCACGATTTCAAAAACCCCAGAAAAGAAACTATTACCTTTGCAGTGGTGAATTACTCTTCCCCACAGCCTGTTCCTGCTCAGACAGGCCAGACTTCCCACAATCAGCAGGTGCCTCTTTGCCCTTGTTAGTGCCACGTTCATCCTCTTCTCCGAGTCTATGAACCCAAACTGCCTCGTCCTGACACACGACAGGACGATGATTTCCCTCTCGGCGCCTTGGAATGCGTCCACCGTGGACACCTGGACAGACTTGACTTCAAAAGCCTCGGAGTGAACCCCACTGAGCAAATTCTGAATCTGTGGGCAAAGAAACAGGGAAGGGGATGAGTGTGGCTACTCAGTATACGAGTATATTTAAGAAAATGGCTTTATTGATTTTTTATCATTGATTTACTATACAAACCTTAAACATCTGTGATTTATAAAGGGTAATCACTCCAATAGCAGCTCCTTCTATTCCACTTGCAATCAGAGACTGGATGAGTTTGACTGTAAAATGAGCTTCTGCCATGTTATAAAAGCTGTTGTCTCTTTCAATCTGGAAAGAGGGAAGAAGATTCCCAAATTAGTTCTCACCAACAATGTAAAAAGAAATGGAACGGAGGAAAAACTACAATACTGACTTTTTATGTAAGAAGTATATACAGGAAGTGTTGAGGAACTTACTTGCTCCATGCCATGAACGCTATAAAAGCACAGTGTTGGAAGCCATTCCAATAGAGGAGTCCTGTCCTCCTCAGAAATCCCATCGATGAGGTTCCCTTCATAGAACAGCTCGTTGGCAATGGCACTGAGGGCAGGGTGACAGCGGTACTGTGTCCGAAGAAGTATTGGGTTATGTCCCTAAAGAATGAAGATAGAGAAATTAGGACTGGGAAGTGCTCATGTGGATGGAGCTTGGAGCAACCTGGTCTAGTGGAAGGTGTCCCTGTCTGTGGCAGGGGGTTGGATTAGGTGACCTTTGAGGTCCCTTCCAACCCAAGCCATTCTAGGATTTTATGCTATTTTGCAATGCTGAAACACTGATCCTCTGACAGCTGAACCAGAATTCCCTCAGTGGACCTATAATTCCACTCTCCACCTTTTCCAAAGGTGTGTTTAGCAGCACCTACCATTAAGCAGAGCCGGTCAAAGAGAGTCTGCTCCAATCCCTGCTCATGAACACTCTCAGACCCTTGAATAGTTGGTGGCAGTTGCTTGGGGTCTCCAACAAGGACAAGCTTTTCACACTGAAACCTAAATAAGAATGTGAAAAAACAAGGAAAAAAAGTGTTCTAAAAAAGGATGTTGAACTGTTCATAACCAAAGCGTGTGCTGTGTTTCTGTATCCCACTGCTTCTTATCAGCCTCCCTTCTCCACCCCAGTTTGATAACAGCTAAGGGCAGGCCCCTCAATGTAAAATCACTCTTCTTGCTCTCTAAGGCGAGACCTCGGGGTTCATGTGCTCGAAAAGGCGCGGAGTTTGGCACTATTTGGAGCTCATGTCCCTGCTGAAGCCCCAAAGGAAGGCTGTACCTGGCGATGGGAAGGAGAGAAGCAGGTTCAGTCATCTGACTGCACTCATCCAGCATCACTACAGGAAACCTGAGCGCGTTCAGACAAGGGAAGGGGCAGGCAGCACACGTCACTCCAACCACTTTCACCTTCCATGAGCAAGGGGAAAATGGGTAGGCAAAAAGTTAAGATCATTTCAAAGTTAATCTCTGCACAGCACGTAACTATAGCAGGAGAATACACCTAAATTTATTTTTAGAAATAAGACACTAAGCTATACCTGTGGAATCAAACCTAACATTCACTTTATTTTTCAAAACCAGGAGAGGAGATTCCCAGTTTCCATTTGCTGGGCCCTGTGGATAAGACACAGCAAATCCCTGCTTTCCCATCCCATCTCTTTGACTGTACCTGTTGCAGAATAGTTTTATTGGTCCCCAGTTTATGCTGCTCAATGCTCTTCCTGACATATATTTTTTCAGCTGGAGTCAAATCTTCTTTCATGAGAGCAAGCAGCTCTTTCAACTGCTCATTTTCATTTCCTGAGCCTGCATGTAAACTTCGAAGAACATTTTGTAACATGCATTAGAGTAACTGAAAATAGCAGTGCTTGGAAAAATAATCATACTTTACACATAACATCACTTTACAACAACGTACTAACCTACCCCAAACTGCTTCAGATCCCTCAAAGAGGTTTTCTTACCTATGGGGAAGAATTGCTTTCGTGATTTTCCTTATACTTCCCACTCTTATAAAATCCTCAAATCCAAGATCGAGCAGACTTTAAAGAAAAAGAGATTATAAAAATTACAGAAACGGAAAAAAATATTGAAAACTTTAAAAGTGGTTTCAAAAGACACATCAGAATACTGAGAAACACAAACTTTGGTGATTAACAGGATGAAGTACCTCAGTAATTCAAGAAAATCAAAATAAATTACCTCATCATGATTTGCCTCAAAAATGCTTAATGCCTTGATGATTCCCCTCTCACAGTCTTCCATATGTATCTTCCCTTCCTTTTTCCTTCCAAACCATGAGTTTTTTATTTCATGTTAACTTCATGCTGAATTTTCACAAATCTGATTCTCTCTGCCCCTCCATCCCCTTCTGCTACATCCCAAAGATTCTTGAGCAGTATTACTTTGTCATGATGCATTTTAGTAGTAAATTTGATGAGAGCAAAGCTTAATATTAGTTTTTGTAAATGTTTTATGTAGCTATCACTCTTTTAACTGTGCAAAAGAGCTGAGGTAAAATTAATCCCTCAAGTGTGTGGCACTTTTAAGGGAAAGAAATCAATCTTTTTGATGTGTTTTACAGGAAACACCAACACAATTATCACCACCACGTAAGTGCATTATTATTGTTTTTGGAAGAAGAGTCTGTAAAAGCCTCAGTAACCCACCCCAGCAGTATCCTGTCCACAGCAACGTTGGTGGAAGAAGCAAGGAGAAGTCTCCATGGAGTTGCCTGCAGACCCTCCGTAGCTTCACTGCTTTCAAAGAGCTGCACGAGGAACAAGATCACCACAGACAGCAGGTAGCTCTTGCCAGCTCCAAAAACACCTGGTATTTTGGAAGAAAAAGCCCAAGTTACGAGTGAAAATTTACTAGAAAGTTTGAATCAATTGCTTTAGCTTCAGTTATGCTGTGATTCCTGTAAAAACATTGCATGGGCTTGCTTCAGCAGCTCCCACTATCCAGGGGCAACCAGGTACCTTACACTTACAAAAACATGATAAATACACGAGAAAAAGTGTTTTTTAATATGAAAAGAAAGAAGCAGAAGACACTAAATAACTCTGATTTTGTGTATAGATATTTCTAGGAAAAGCCTCTTATGCTTCTGTGAAATCCTGCAAAAGGCAGAATGAAAATTTAAGGAGCAAAAGCTCTATGCTGTCAGAATGGATGCATTAATTAAGGGCATTATCAGAGGGGCTGATTGTGGCGTTTCATATTAATGGCATTTCACATTAATCAGCATTTTTGCAAAGATACAATAGCAGC
Source organism: Oriolus oriolus (assembly GCA_013400235.1). Taxonomy (NCBI): domain Eukaryota; kingdom Metazoa; phylum Chordata; class Aves; order Passeriformes; family Corvidae; genus Oriolus; species Oriolus oriolus. The sequence goes on from VXBT01005544.1 coordinate 116,588, forward strand.
AAATGTCACAATTCTTGGCTGTGTACCACGTATGATTGTGATGGGCAAGCTCTGACGTTCTTCCCCTGGTTTGGGGTTTTCACAGGAGGTCATCATCCGGGCTATGTGAATCAATGAAGTTGCTTGGTCTGGGTTCAGGGAGAACCTTTGGATCATCTCTTCAGCCACTCTCATTGCCACTTCAGAGCTCACAGGGCCAGACATCATTGAGTGTTTCAGGCTCATGGCAGGTGGAGTAAATTTCCTTTTGTTCAGTCTTTTCGTAGCATTTTCAGAATTAAAATTCCTAAGAAAGAAAAAATAGCCAAAAGTTTTGATATGATACAATTTGTATCTCCTAGTTCTGATATTGCCACACTGAACTGCTGCTCTTTTATGACCTGCTCACAGTATCACAGAGCAGTAACTCACATTTTCAGGAGATATGGGATTAGTGGTAATGTGGATGGATTGAAGTGCTCCTCCATGTTCCTTAAGGATGCCAGCTCACCACTGGCATTACAAACCAGCAAGGCGTGAACACACACTGGAAATGCCACAGAAAAGTAAAATGAGACAGAAATTAAATGAGCCAAAATTTCAAATCAGCTAAGTAAGTGAAATATAAAATGCCAAAAGAGTAATTAAGTGTTTTTATCTCCTTCATTAACAAAACAAAGCAATGCCAAAGCTTTAGCTCTATTCAACAGCAAAACCAAGACACTTTTGCAGAATGACAGATTTAATACATGGCTTTTTATATGAATATAAGTTTTCCAGTGAGTTGTTTGAGGTTTCCGTATTTTGTTTTTCAAGAACAGTAAAAACATATTCCTGTTACTTACACTCTGACAGTCAATTTGCACTGTATATGGTATTATATAATTTACTACTTTCTTTATATTATTCTCATTTCTTCCCCACCCATTTGGAATTTACCAGCTACTTTGCAGGTTTAATTGTGTTAATTACTGTTTTCAAATTATATATTCAAACATAAAAGGAAAAAAAATACCGTGAATTAAATCATGTGCAAGATTTGAGAAATTCTAAACTCATCCTTCATGGCTGGCTGGATTTTTCCATAGTTGTTTCCCACAATTCTGAATGATTTGCGGTAGAACTCACTGTTTGATCTCCAGTTGGAGGGACTGTAGCCTTTCAGTGGTAGCAATTCTATTTCACTGTTGGAGGATGGCCCAAAGAAAGCACTGCTTGCAATGAAAGTATCGATGGGTTCAAAGTTCAGAGTCTTTGAAACAACCCAGATGTCATCTGCCAAAAAAAATACAGGGTCCTCATGAGCTTCTCCTACTGCTACCTTTTAAATCTGATGGTTAAGATGAGCTTACCTTTGCTGTAGAGAGAAGAATGCTCCTTTCTGCTTAGTTTCAGATATAATTTGGGTTTGGAGTCACCATCAAAGCTGGCAGGTGTATTCATAAATTTCTTGAACTTACTGTACCGCTGTGTTGGAATTTCAAAGGCTTTCCTAGGAAATTTTAGTTAAAAAAAAAAAAAGTATGTAAACAATCGACATATTTTGGATTCAGCACCAAAAATAAGAAACCTCCACAGACTGGACCAAGTGGTTGCACATCATCTTACATTAACAAGTTTTAAATACATTTATCCTGACTTCAAAATTCTCTCGTGTTCAGCCACAATTAAATTGTTTTCTCTACAGTTAAGCAGCACAGAATAGCCTTTGAGACGAGTTCTGGCACTAAAATTAGAATCTTGAAGAGAATAAATTGAATTCTCTTACTGAAGATTAAATGAACAATAATTCAAATGCAGCAATTGTAACATTAAGCAATTGATCAAGTTGCTGGTCAGCAGTTTTGATTCTTGCTAAAAAGAAATACCATTGCTATAAATATTTTTCCTTCACTAATTTGGCTCTTGCATTTCTTTACAGAAAGAAATCTTTACTCTTTAAATAGAATGAAAACGTGCTAAATCCTGCTGAAATCCGAAGCTACTGGAATTTTTCTAGTCTCTGAATTCACACAGCACTTGAGAGAAGTGCACAGCGTTTCAGGATACCTCACCAAAAGCTGGCATTCCTCATAGACAGCAATCTTTTGACTCCTGAGGTATGTCCCAATACTTTTTGTATCATGGAGCACTGCGCTCGGTCTGGATTTTGTCTGTGTGGGGTTCACATCTTCGATCCACTTGAAAAAGGAGCACTGCTCAGCTTTTGGGGCATCACAGGCGTAGAACAAACGACCCTGCAAGGGAAGGGAGGGAAAAAGAAGTCCATGAGCACTAAAACAAGCAAGAAGAAAAGAGAAAGCAATGGACCAACACTTTCACCCCAAAAGTGTAACAACACAAGGAACAAACAGCACCTTGTTTTGACCTTCTTTTTTAACCATCACCAGCTTAGCAGGGTGCATGTGGTTGCAGAGTGGAGCGCAGCTTCCTTGGCTCTGGCTTTGCCCTTCCTTCACTGCAGTGTAAAATGATATATCCACTTTGGAGAGGGCATTGTGCAGTCTCTGTGCCAACTCAAACAGCATTATGTTCAATTGCTCTTGGTAAGGAAAGGAGAACAACAGAATCATTAGCACAGCCTTAAAATGCTTACACAGGTACACAACACTCGAACAAATGAATTTTCATTGGAAGATTTCCATCCCAAATCAAAATATTTAATCTGAATCCTAAGAGAAACCATATGACCTACAAAATCCACTTATTCCACGGGAAAAAAAAAGCTTAGCAATCTTAAGACCGGAAAACAGCAGGAGGTTAGATAGTGAACAGAAGTGTACCGTCCTGTTGTTTTGTCTTTGCAATTATGGGTAGTACATGGAATCTTTGGGTACAGACTGAATATATTTCAGTATATACATAAAAAATCAAATGTACCTTGTTGTTCTAATAGGCAATGTTTAAAAACGACAGCATTTCACAGAGCACAGTGTGAGACTTACCTGTCAGAGCAGCTTTAAAAACCTGCTTGTAGTGAGTGTGAGACTGAAACACAGCTGGGATGGAAATCTTTCTTTTAGGAAGATTAGCATGTTTCACTTTATCCATAGGAGGAAAAGACAACTCAGAAATTGTTATGTCCTAAAAAGACCCAGGAAAAGAAACCATTAAAAACTGCAAGACCTTGAATGAGACAAATTTTGCAGATTTGTAAAAATACATTTCCCAAGAGCTTGGGCTGCCATTTAGGATGTACCATGAGGTAAAAATTTGCCCCTTGCCAAACAGCCTGCATTTAAAATAACACAGATAATACTTCCAAAGGCTTTAGAGAAAACTGTGTTGTTCAAAACCATGTTTTTCACCACTAGGCATGGGGAAGGAACACACAAACCCCATTTTTAACACCATTTTTGCACAGAAATAAATTAATCATAACTGTCTTCATAAGGTTTTAAAGTCCAGTATATATGGATTTGACATATATATACACATTTGTATAAAAACACACAGTGTATATATGAAATATATTAGTTATTTCTTCACCTCTACTTCACACAAATACTGTACTGGACAGACAGTATTAAAGAACAAAAAAACATAAAAAAAAGGAAAAAGCTAACACTTTCTTCAACTCTCAAAACCATCTGACAACTTTAAAAACCTGACTTGTGGCTCGTTTGGTGTTTCCCCCCAATTTACTCCATCTGTCTATTGGTCACAAACAGCTGTGCTAAATTTTCAGGTGCTTATTCAAAGCCGTAACTTGACTTTTAGACAACTAAAACTGAAGGAATTTATAATATTTTGAAGTCAGAGACTATGCCTTGAAGCAAAAATAGGTGTTCATTAAAATGATGCTCATACCACAATTAAGAAAAACCCTTCATGCTCACAATTTCTTACCAATTAGAGATGACAAAAGAGCCCAGCAGCTTTCTTTCATCTTCCTGCCATCAACATTCAGATTAAAAATCTAAATCTGGTACTGTGTGTGCCAAGGAATTACCTTTACAAAGGATTAGTCACGGCACTTAAAAAAATACATGTTTTTCTGTCACTATGTCGGTAGAAACATTTCATCCAATCACACTGATAACATCTTGCAGGAAATCAGATAAATGCAGTCACTTAGGCCAGAGAAATGTGTTAGTGTCAGTGATAGCTGTATTTGCTTGAACAGTTACACACCTGGCTGTCTCCTGTTCCGGCGTGGCAGCTCAGGTGACTCAACACCTTTTGTGTGGCTGAAGCCAAAGGTGTCTGCCTTAAGTGCAGGGAAAGTACCTTCCCCTCTGAAACCAGATCTGGGTGGCTGCTGTTTGCACAGCGTTCCCCAGGCGAGCTCCCGGCTGGCAGCAGCAGTGCAGAGCTGGGAGCACTTGGATTCATGGCTCTGCGCTCTCCTCTGTCACCCGGCGGCATTCCGAGGACGCTCTGGGCACAGGTGTCATCATCCTCTTCCCCATCAGCGCTGTTTTCAGGGATCAAATCACACTGAGCACTGTTTTGATACTTCAGCCACTTGCTTTGTCTGTGTTGGGCAGTCCCATTAGGGAGCACTGGTGGTACAGATCCCCTTTGTCCATCTTCCGTGTACTCCCCAAACACAGAGGTTTCACAATTCCTGTCCTCGGGGCCAGGAGCACTCCATGGAGATGCCACCGACTCGCTGCACAAATTGCCTCCTGAAGAGCCCAAAGATTGCTGGACCTCCTCGCTCTCAGCAGGGTAAAACACGTCAGGAATCTCCTCGGTGGCAGGAAGAGTGACAAAAGGAGTTCGTGTTTTCACCATGGGCTTGAATCTCGGGAGGCTGCATTCCTCTGGATAGCTGGATGTCTCCCTAGCTGTGGGGCAAATATGGCTTACAAGCAACTTGTAGCACCTAGGGATGGCACTTCAGACGTACAAAAAGATAAGGAAGGAATTCTAAGTTCTTCCTTTTACATCCTGTCTTCTAACTAGGAAGCGCTCTGGATCGTGCCTGTGCAGTGTTACTCTAAAATTCCATACACCACGATGGATTTTGTGTGATTCTTGCAAGCAATTTTAATTATTTTAAGTCTCCATATTCAGTACATGTTATGTAGCCACTCTGCTTGCATAAAAGATCGTTATTTAACATGGTTGTGTTTTGGAGGTCATTAATCTGATGTCACTGACAGCTACCAACTAGAAAACACCCAGTTTAACATTTGCTGTTTTCCAAAAGATAACCCACCAAACTATGAATTAATATTAAACAATGCAGATAAATAACCTCTTAGTACCAAAAAGCATCCTTTTTGACTAAATTAATTATCAATAGTTACAGTCATTGATAGGTGTCAAATGAAGTGGGTCAAAGGACAGCTGAATATGGAAGAAAACTAATAGAAGGTAAGTAAAAACCTAAATATGATATAGAAGCTTAGCGTACAGCCTTTTTGCCTCCAAACTAGAAGGCGATTTTTCTTTATAAAACTAAATCCCTCTACTGAAGTCTCTTTTAGGAGAATATAATTGGCAGAGTAACTGTCTGTGATAGCCCAATTCGTTGTGCTTCAAGAATGCTCAGAGATTTTCCTGCTAATACACTGTGAAGTGCCAGTATAAACTGTAAATTCTTACTGAAAAAAAAATCTGGGAGTTCTGGTTCACTTGGTAAGAACCCATGTGTCAGGGGCTCCTGGATGTCTCCAATAGTCTCCTCATTTCCTGAAGCTGGAGAAATGGTAGAGTCCGGATCAAGTGGGGAAGTCAGTTCTGATGAGATCTACAGGCGAAGAATTAACATGTCAGGTGAATGACTGGAAAAAACCTCCTGATTACAGCTCTTTTACCACTATTCTCTCTCTCATCATTCTAAACAATTGAAATGTCTCTCAGAGTTGAGATAAAACAGCTTCAAAAATAAGAAATTGCCACGAGCACACAGGAAATAAAGCCAAAAATATCTGCAAGAGACAATCAATCCCCACCTTGCCAGGTTCCCAGGCAGTCCACTGTGCTTGTCTCAGGTCAGAGTGCGAGGGTGAGCCTGACATTGTCCATGGTGGCGCTTCAGGATCCAATGCCAGTGCTAGGAAAAACACGTGAAGCACTGAAGTCACGCAGAAACTTTGAGGCCAGTCACTGCCCTTCTCCTTTTGCTTTCACTTACAGGATTCATTTATTCCTGGCTCTTCAATAACAAAAGGCTTCATTTGAAAATTCCTTTCTCTGATAATATCAACATCATCCTTATGAAGGTTCCTGGAACCTGGAGACTTCATTTTAAAAAAAAAAATCATATGCAAAATCTTGTTAGAAATTAAACTGTTTCTCTTCTTTTTTTCAAAGTGCAGCTGATCAGAGGACCAGAAAAAACCAAGTCACACATTACAAAGTTCTGTGACAAAGGTAAGTAAAATAATTCATTTCTATATGATTGTAGCCGTCTAAAAATGAACTATTTTCTATCCTAAATTGACAGGATACTTTCTTGCACTAAGGTTAGTACGGATAACTGAACAAAAAAATGTTTTACCTGTCTGAAGTCATAAAGGTCATAATTCCTTGAAAAGAGAGGTGAGAAAAATGTCTCAGCTGCAAAGCCCATGTTCTCCAGGTGCTGCTGCCATCCTAGCTGGGAGCATGGAGCTCTCAACATGACCTCACTAGCTGCTGATCCTTTCACTTGGTGCCCTTGGAAGGCAACAGGCTACACAAGGCATTGGAATTATCACTAACAGGAAGTAAAAACTGCTCTGCAACTATCTACAGTCAATACAGGTACTTTTTGTATATCCAACAAAAATAATCTGTTGACACTGCAGAAGAGAAACAAAAAATTCTGGTTTTCCTTTTAACTGGAGTTTAAAACTCTCTGTGGAAAACTTCCTACAGTGAACTGTACTAAAAATTATGAGAACTGGTTAAAATGTTATTAGGACTTATTGCAATATTATTACAATTAGCAAACCATTTAACTGAAATTTAGGAAACACTGTTAATTGTACTTCAGTTCCACAGAAATGGTACCTTTGGTTGCCAGTCAGATGTCCCAGGGTCTCTTTGGGCTGCTGCTATTGGTACAATATATGCCTCTGTCTTCTGTAGTAAATTGTCCACACAGTTGGGCTGCATAGAAAAGTATCAAAACCTAATTAGTCTAATAATTTAATAACCATTTAAAGTGAAAAATTAGGCTAAGAAATGTCTTGTATTTATACAAAGGAAGCATTTTCAGTTACAGCCCTTTTATTTGGAAGCCAGGACCATCCATGACAAGAAACTATGTTTGCTTTTCAAACAGACCAGGAAAAAGAGAAGGATTTAATCTAAAATCTTTCTTTAAGCTTTAGATGGATTGAAAAAGAAAAAAGGCTGTTATGCACTGGATAAAAATCAACATGAATCATCAAACACAAACAGTTGTCCCAGTGTATTTCAACCCAAATGCTAAAATTCCAAGGAAAGCCATGTATTTAAAAAGACAGTGAAAAAAAGTAGGTGGTAAAAGATGGGGTAGGGAAGGAGAAGTACCAGACATGTTAATGGAACATTAAACATGACTAAATACTAAAATTTGCATTAAGTTTCTTGTTGTACATGAGGCCTCCTGAATATTGGAAGGAGGACATCCCCTGTTTATGACCGGCTTCGTAAACAATGCCTCTAAGCAATTTGTAGCTCAACCTCTATGGTTCCATAAAACCAATAATTTTATTCCAGGAGCCAGGTGAAAAATGAATTTATCTTGTACAGATAAATATACATAGTCAAAAACTGGTTACCATAAGGCCAGGAGAATCAAAGTATGAACAGGAAGATGCCTGTAAACTTTCTGAGTAAGGCATTTCTGTAAACTCTTTTGTAGCTACAAGAGATGGAAAAGCACAGTGAGTTACAGTCAATAGTCTGGGGTTTTTTACATGAAGACATCTGAATATTTACTGGTCTTGCAAACCTTACCCATGCAACAAGTTGCACAGTTGGGACTTAACTGAATGAGAGCAAACAGAGACAGACTTGGAGCTCACGACATTGCTTTAAACAGTAAAAATTGCACAAGGGAACCTACATAACACATCATTCCTAGAGCATTTCTAAATATGAGGAGAAATGAGAATACAGAAGTCAAACAGGTACAGACATACAGAATTCACTTTAAAATACAAGCTGACCTAACCTTCATCCTTCTCAAGGGGTTCTGTCTCCTTAGAAGTGTCTGTTTCACAGAACATGCTGTTACTTTCCTCCATCTTTTGCAAGCTCTCTAATGCTGTGCTATGCTGAGTCAAAGCTCTCAGAAGAGCGATATCATTCACCAAATCAGGGAGACATGAGGAATTCTCAGCCACTGCTGTGAAATTCAGGCAATCCACCCCTATTGTTTCACCTTTGCAGGTTTCAGGAGATGCAGTTATGTTCTCTGCATTTTCCAACTCAGTTTCTCCTCCTGCTGTTTCCTCTGGAGATGAATAACCTGTTCCTAAAGGATCTGATTTTTGTGACAAAGCCAGCGGAGAGCTACCTGGTTTAATGTCATCGCTCTTAGTACCCCAGAGGTGCTCTGAGCCAACATCTGGGGATTCCATGCATCCAAAATGTGTAACTCCTTCCTCAGTCTTTTTGTCCACGGCAGAAATCATTCTGCTGGGAGAAATACCTGGAATACTTCCAGCTGCCTCAAACACACTGGTTTCAGGGTGACATCCATTAACACTGGTGTCACCAGGCAAGAGATCAGAGTGCTGGTTTCTTATCCATGATGTGCCATTAATGGTAAGTGCTGCACAGCCATCCAGATCCTCCTCATAGTTTGTGGCTTCAAAACTTGATTGACTCTCATTGATCTCTTTTATGTTGTGTCCATCACCTAAAAGTTCCACTTCAGTTCTGGCCTGGTTTGCAGAGCCTTCTTCTGCAGTTCTCCCGGCATCATTGTCACAAAGCTGGGGTGGTGTACCCCCATCTCCATCAAAATTTGAACATTTGACTTCATTTTTGCTGTGTGTCCCTACTTCACAGCAAGAATGAGGCCTCGAGGCAGCACCTTGTGCTACATCTTCTCCCTGGAAGCAACCTGGGTTCTGTGAAGTTGTGTCTCCCTCAGTGACCTCCTTCACTTCTCTTTCACACACATCTTCATTGTCTGTGTCATTAAAATCAAAAGTCTCCATTAGGCTAAAGTTAACCTCCATCAGTTCCTCATCTGAACTACAGTCTTTGCCATGCAAACTGAACTCCTCCTTCACAATTCCAGCTTCAGTCAGTGTCACATCCCCAGAGAGCTCTGGGTCACTAGACACTCCCTCTGAATTTTGTCTTGGATGAAGCTCACTCTGCATCTTCACAGATAAAGTCTCCCTAAGCTTGTCAGTCCCTGAATGCCCCCTGTATCCAAAGGGATTGTTTTCAAAGGTGGTTGGACTTGCTGAACGTGAAATGTCACCTGAGGATGGCACAAACTGACCGTCACTCATTCTACTTACGGTCGACTCAGGTAGGAAGCAACTATCTGTGTCGCAGTGATCTTGTAAATCTTGACTTAAATTATTTACCTTTTTGTCTTGTCTCTGTCCCGTGACTTCTTCAGCACCAGGCTGTTCAGCTGAATTTGGAATCACTTCAGCATTCCAGTCCTTTTCATCACTTCCAGTTCCCTGCATAAAAGGCAGGCGCTGAGTACCTGGAATGAGTCCTTTGGCAGGGTTGCCTGAAAAACCTGGTAGGATGGGGCTTTTTTTGTCATATAAATCTGCATTTTCTGCTGCCTGAAACGTGGAAAGACAGCCTGTGACTCCAGATGTTTGGTCTCTGTGTCCTTGTGCTGGTTTAGACTTCAGAAGAGCAATTATCTGTGCTGTGCTCCTGATGTGGTGGGACACTGCCCTGGGACCAGTGTGCCCAGTAAGGAGAGGAGATTCTGGCTTCACAACAAACTGATCAGAGTTTTGCTTCTCTGTCTCCTCACAGCTATCAATAAACGGAGCTGAAAGCAGGGAGGACACAGACATTTGTTCTCTGCCACTGTCCCCACATCCCTCTTCCTGAAAGCCCGCAGAGGGATTTGTTTCTGCATCCTTCTTGCGAAATGTAGAAAATAACGGAGAGCTGATATAAAACTGGGATGGAAAACTCCCTTGGCACTGCTTAGATAAAGGCAACACTGTTGGTTTTTCTTCATCTTCCACAGCTGGTATTTTCTTCTCTACTTGGCGTGGCCCTTGGAACCCCTAGGAGAGAAATTTTAAATTAATCCATGTTTTGTAATCAACTGTTGAAAATGGGGCACAGTCCATGAACTATATTCTGATCAAATCCACATGAGGTGCATAGAAACAACCTCAAGCCCTTGTGATTTTTACTGCAGGCTCAGCAATAGCAATCCTGCTAAACCAAATTTCCTAAATGTGGAAAAAACACCTACAGGGAACACATTCTGGATTACAGCTCGGGAAAAGGAAAAAAAAAAAAGGAACATGAAGAAATTATGTATATATTTACCATTCATGAGAATATGTGTCCCTTGTGTTTTAAAATGCATGTAAATATGAGACATAAAAATGTGGAACAAAAACACACCGTAAACTTCCTTTTCAGGCCAACAGGGAGATGTCTTGGGGGCAGAAGACCAGGTTTTACACAATTTCTATCCACTGCTGGAGTTTCTGCTTTCCTTGGCTGATCTTCAGAAGGCTTTTCACTCACTTTGACTGCTTCTACTGTGATTAAATATCGCTCACTTTCTAAATCATCTCCAGGAGTCACCTGGAAAAGAAAGAGCAGCAGTGTGTACATAATAGTACTATATAAGAAACAAGATATATAATTATTTTAAATAAATGTAGTCTTTTAAGTACTTACATGTAAAAAATTCAGCTACTTACACCTACTGTATAACAGATGCCGTATAACACTTTTATTTATATATATGTATTCTAAAAAGCATTAGCACTTAGCTTCAATGATTCTTTCATATATCACTATAATACACTGCTTTTACCACAAAGGAAGAAAATTTCCATTAAACCTTTACACAAACAGTAAGACTTATATCAGTCAATAAAAGCTGTTTTCCCTTTCCATTATTTGGACTGTAGCAGACTTTCATACCCACAAGAAAAATCACTATTTTAGCTGCCAAACAAGCATTTGAAATGCTGCCTGAAAGACAAACTACAATCAGATATAAAAATAACAACTCCAAACAAAATATACCTGAGATTTTATAAAAATACTCTCCAGACATTGTCCTTTATCATCAAACAGGGTAGCCTGCAATATAAAAATAAGATTTTAAATAACCAGTTATTTCACAAATCAACTAGACTGCCACTGGCAGTCCAGCAGTAGCAGATGACATTAAATCCAATAGTGTTAAGTCTGAATTTTCACCTGATTTCTGCCAGTTCTAACCCTCAGAATTCCATCTTGCCACGTTTTTGATTTTTTCATCTTTTGGTGAGTGTATAGTACCTGTTTTAAATATGTAAAATGTTGAAAAAATAACAAGAAAGAAAATGTTCAAATACTTCAGCTGCAGTCTTTAAAGTTATTCCTACTTAATTGTACAGAGTGTTAAAAATCACTCACAGTAAATTCTTGAGAGGCCATGGCTTTGGCAACACAGTCATCCAACAGCTTATTTCACAGATATCCACAGCCTGAGAGACAGGGAAATGGTCAGGATGCACCACAACTGTGAAGGAAAGGTGTAGACAAAAAATTCCTTCTTTTTTCCCCCCTCAAAAGAAAAGAGTGAGATGCAAGACAGTATCAAACCAGTGGGGTAGAGCTGCTGTGGGCATTTTAATAAGAAACCTCAAAACCAATCTAACAGACTGCTAGTAAAAAAATCGCTCTTTTTAATAGATGTCAAGATATTTTCTCGCTTTTAGGCAAATTCATTCGTTTAAATGAATGGCTGGCAACTCTGAATACTCTTATTCAGAATTACCTGAATTAGAAACCCGAAAGTTTACTTGCAGCAAAAAAACCCAGAGAAGCCGTTACCAGAATGATTTTGCCACAGGTGTGGAGCTGGTCATGCATGTTTACCTTATGCAAAAAGTAACTGACTCTCAGCTCTCCGTGAAGCCAAACCTCTTTGCATATTTAAAGTTAGACGGCAAAAAAAGTTTCAAATAAAATTCTATATACTCTTTGAATTAGTGAGAAGCAGTTTATATGACGAAAAGGGGAAAGATTCGCGCTGTTTCTTATGGCTGCCACCTCTTTGGGTGCTTCATAAGGTGAAAATCTCTGGAAACGGACACCCCTTCTAGGACAGAGTTATCCCTTAAATTATTAGCGCAGTTGGATCAATGCGAACCCTCAGGATGAATCCCGAGGGAATGCCACGGGCACTGGGACGCGCCGAACACACGGACACGCCGCTGTCAAACCCGCCGCCTCCACACAGCCCTTTTCGAGCCCTTCATCCACCAGCGCTCCCTTCAGCGCCAGCGCCGCCTCCCAGCGGGATGCCCCGAGGGACGGCGACCGCAGCCCCCCACCACTCCCGGGGGGCCGGGAGGACACCCCGATCCTACCCAGCGGCTCCGCGACCGAGACCGGGACCGGGATCACGGTGACAGCCGCCACCTTTCCGAACTTCCCGCCGCAGCGCCCCGCGTGACGTCACGACGCCGCGACGCCCCGCGAGGAGGAAGTCACGTGCGCCCGAAGTCGGGCGCGCCCCCGACGCCGCCGCGCACGCGCGGGCGCCGCCGCGGGGCTTTTTTTTTCCCCTTGGAAAGTGGGGGAGCGGGTAGTGCGTTACGTCGGGACTGTCGAGGACGGTGGTAGAGCCGGAGCCGCGGACGGGCCGAGCGAAGCCGAACCGGTGTCGCCGCGGCGGCAGCGGCAGGTCANGTGGGTTTGCCGGTTGCAGCGGCGGCGGCGCAGATAGGGGGCGCTGTCGTTCCCCCCGCGGCTTTCCCGCCGCCCGCGCGCAGCTTCCCCCCTCACTCCCCCCCCGCGCGCTCCCCTCACGGCCGGGGCGGGGCTTTCGCGTCGGTCCCCTCAGGTCATCGCTGCCCGCCGGCATCATACTGCAACCCTGGCCCGTCCTTTACCCGCCCAGGGCATCCACCTCTCCCGGTGCCCGCTGCTCCCGACGCATGTGGCGCCTTCCTGAGGGCTCCTCTCCGCCCCGGGGCGTTGAGGTGGTTTTGCCTGCAAGTGATGCACAGGTGACTGATGCGTGGGATCCTGCCTTGGCGCCTCGTGTTGGGGCCGAGCGACTAGTGCTGAGGGGGCCTCTGTGGAACTACAGACTTTGGGCTAGTCTCTGCTTGGTTTTTTTTGTGTTCTGTCTGTAAGGTCTGTGAATCGCTACGGCAGCAGCGCCTGCAGTGGTCAGTACCTGTGCAGTGGTAAATGTATGGTGGTCAGGCTCCCCAGGATAAGTCTGGGCTAGAAAAATCTGTATCACGTTGTGGTCTACCCCTTGTTTGAAGGGTAAAGAAAGTGAGGTTCTCCTACAGTATTTCAGTGTTTTTGGTCTAGTGCAGCAGCTACCAGGGCAGCAGAGTGCTCGGCTGTTGTAACCATCTCCACTCTGCTTCCAAGTATTTATTCCTGCTGCTTCCCTCCAGCGTCTCTGCTGCTTGTTCAGTTCTTTAATCACCTGGTTTTCTCAACAGAGAAGAACCAGAAATTAGTTCTCAGGTCATAAAATTCAGCTTTGTTACGTGAGGGTGACATACTGTGAGGTGAAGGAGCTGGGCTGCCCTTTTGGCGTCATACAGGTGAATCCACCTAATCAGATTCTGGTGTTGGCATATATTTTAATGATAACCACAGAATTGCATATGTTGGAAAAGACCTCTGAGATCGAGTCCAACCTTTGACTGATCACCACCTTGTCAACCAGACCATGACACTAAGTCCTATGTCCAGTCTTGAGCACAAATAAATCCACTTTAGACCTCCTGAGATGACAGAGGGAAGGGCACAACTGACACACAGGGATCTGTCTCCCTTAACACTCATCACTGTCAAGTGGAAGCAAAGCCTTTTCTGTTTGTGGGTACTCTAGTTTAATTGAAATATATTAAATGCCTTAAAACTGCGTTTAAAATAATGTATTCGTTTCATTGCCTAAAATGGGAGGGGAAAAGCAGAAGGTTCTCTGGTTTTTAGGTTAGGAAATTTGTGCTGGCCCCCATGTAGTAACTCCTGTCCTTTCTTATCTCGCTTTGCATAGAGAGAAGTTTAAGGGCAGGGCAGGAACTTCACTGCTGCAGCTCTGCCTGTGTCTGTATGTAAACTGTTACAGGATGTGTCTTTTTAAGCAGTTTCAGGTTTGCTGAATACCTGCATTTATTCTGCAGTACATGCCTAGGGCTGCCACTGACTATACAAAAACATTTTCATAGTATATAACGTATTTTCCATTCTTCTTTTTCTCCCTCGTCCCCTATTGCCCCATTTTAATTTTTAAAATGCCCCAAGCAAACACATTTGCATCAGTGCTTAAAAGAACAAAGTATATTTTATATCTGCACCCTGTTTTTTTTCCAGACCTTGGATTACTGTGGAATTTTATTATGTTTTCTAGATGTTGATAATAATAGAAATTGGGGTTGGCTATGGGTTAGCAAGGGCACCTTTAATTTTTATCGAGCCTAGATAAGTTTCTATAGATGAGTGTGGAGCTGTGTTATTTTGATTTACATTATCATTGCTTTCCTAAAATTCCTTCCCCATGTTTAATTATCCCTGCTTTTTCTGGTTTCACTCTGGCATACAGAGGCACTGCGATTTTATTTCTTTTAAGGAAATCTTTTGCTTTATCAGTATGAAGTTTTGAGCCTGCTTTTGCTTTGCTCTGATGTTAATTGTTTACCAGAGTAGTGCTGGCAGTGTGAGGGTTGATATGTGAAAAATACAGACTCTCTTACCGCCGGGCATATGGAGATTGCTACATTAATTACTTGTGTTTTCGTGTACATATTAATAGTTGATACTTGTTCTGACTCTGGAGAAGCTTGAAGTACAAAGTAATTTTCTCGAAGCTTCATTTCTAAAGCACAAAGTGAGGGGGAAGCCTGGAATGCAGCTTGCAGCTGTTTTTCTTATAGCTTGAATGAGAACCCCTCTTCTGGGAAGGAAGTCCCAGAGTTGAGTGACTCGAAATGCTTCTTAAAATGAAGCTGTGCTGTCCGTGAGCCACACCAGTATGTTGGTATGGTCCCTTAATGCTGTTCAGCCACTACAAGTATCCCGTAATGGCGTTTTACGTTTATGATGCACCGCCGTGTAGCTCCCAGCTAAGCAGCGTATTGTCTGCTGGTTGTTAATATAAAAAACTTGCTGAAGGGCTTGAGTGGAGCTTGAACTTGCTGAGCAGTTTTACCTGGCTTATCTTTCCAAGGTAACTCTGACCTTTCACTATCTTGAGTCGTCAGCTCACAGCGGGGGAGAAAATGATCTCCGGCTGAGGAAGCCTGATTTGCACAAGAATTTGGGGACCATTTCCATTTCGCCATCCTGTTGTCGAGGTGGGCTTCCTCTCTGATGGCTGAGCTCACATTTCACTCTCTGCTGCCTTGGCAGAGAGCTGAGAAGTCTTTCATATGGTGATTGCGACATTAATTACTTTAATTTTTGTGTTAATTTAATTTTCCAAAAGCTGTCTGCTTCTGGCAGCGTTGCTTTGTTTTGCTCGTGTGAAATGAGGTACTGAAGTGGTGACTGGCAGTTTTCAGCTACAGCGAATTGAAATGTGAGCAGAAGAGATGGATTGATGCATTAAAAAGGTTTCATATTTTTCAAGATGAATCTGTATATTAAGTCACTTGCTTCTAGTTAGCGTTTATTTTTAAGAATAAGGAACTCTGATCCTGGAGTTCTGACAGACCCTGGTTTGCCATTGCAATCAGAGACACTTTATTGAATTACTGCTCTTGGGCAGGGCCTTGGCAGCTGATGGAGTGAGTGGTTTGCATTTTTGACATAATAAAGACAGTTTTCTAAAAACAAACTTTACTATTACCAGATCTGCCATGATCAAGGTTAGGTTCTGAAGTGTGTAGCGCTCCTGGGTTTTGTGTGTGATCTTTCTAATGGTTTGTACTGGGAGTAAGGGGGAGTGGAGAAAAAATGATGTATCTTTTCAATTCTTAGAAAAACATGTTTATGAGGAGGGACATTATCTGCTTTTCAGCTTTAGTTGTTGTGGACTCCTTTTAGCAAGTAACTTCCTGTTCTGGTAACAGGGCGGAAGATTAAACAAGAACATTTACTCCTTGAAATAAGACTTTTGTGTTAAAGATTGTATTTACCTCTCATTTGACAGAATGACAGGAATGGAGACTGAAACGGCAAGAGACAAAGCCATGGAAGAAGAAAGCACTGAGCAGAAAAAGGAAAGAGAGAAGAAGAAGAGGTCAAGAGTTAAACAGGTGTTGGCAGATATAGCCAAGCAAGTGGATTTCTGGTTTGGTGATGTTAATCTCCACAAAGACAGATTTCTCCGAGAACAAATAGAGAAGTCCAGAGATGGGTGTAAGTTTATATTCAGTATATTTCAGCACACGGTTTAGTTTCACTTTGTTCCTCCCTGTATTGCTGGTAACACTGACAGGTTATTTTGAGGTGCATGTCTTCTCCTGAGAAAGGCAGGAGTTCAATGCTGCAAATCAGCAGCTCAGGAGGCAGACCTAGTACTGGATGTAAAAAATTTTATTTGCTCTTTCACTTCTCCTGTCATATCAGCCCTTAAGTTAAAGACATCTGCCAGGGTAGAAATGACTGTGGGAGACCTGATATTCTTTTTCCTTTTTTGTATAATTTGAAGAAGGACAGGAGTCATTTTGCCCTCAGAGATGCTGTACTTGTTTTGCAGGGTAGATAGATGCAGAAATTAAAATGTCACTCGAATTTATTGTTAGGCATAGGTACTTTTTTCATGTTTTCTCCAAAAGTCTGATAAGAAATTGTATATTTGTGTGTAGAGTTACTGTGAGTCTCTTCAGACAATTTTTGATGTGGTTGGTTGGACTTTCCTAAGGACCCTCTTAAATAATTAATAAAGTAATAAATAAGTAAAATTTACCCTACATTTTCTAGAGATACTAGAAATGTTTAGATGTTTGTTAAGACTAGTGCTACTAAATAATTTTCTGTCAAGATTTTAGAGCCATGACTCGTTTCAACTGAAGTGCAAGCAGGGGCTCTTTGTGTTGGCAGCCTGGGTTAAACACTCAGTTGAGTACTTGAAGGAGAGGCATGTTTCCAATGCAAATTGTTTTTGTGCTGTAAAACCACATCAGAAAGGGGGGGTTTCTTCCTTTCTTATCAAAGACAACAGTTATCAGTGGGGAGGTAAAGAACAAAATTCCTTTGATAAAGGTTAGCACAAAAGAAAATTAAATTTATGTGTACTTGAAACCTGAATTTTGATGGTAAAAAATTTCTGTGAATCCTTGGTTAAATACTGCACTTAGAACTTGCAGTTTGTTTCACAAGAAAACTAGTAGAATAGGACACATCACCTGACTTGATAATTACACTTTTTTTTCCCCCTAGATGTTGACATATCACTTCTTGTTTCTTTCAACAAAATGAAAAAATTGACTACTGACGGGAAGCTGATCGCTCGGGCAGTTAAAAGTTCATCTGTTGTAGAGGTATTTAACATCTCACCTTTCTGTGTTTCCTCGTGCTGGAAAAGTAGTGATAGAGGTGCTGCAGTAAGCAATAATCTCATGGAAAATGCTTATTTCTCCCTACTTTTAGTTGGACTTGGAAGGAACCAGGATCAGGAGGCGCCAACCTCTGGGCGAGCGCCCAAAGGACGTGGACAGTCGGACTGTGTATGTGGTAAGGCTGGACTTGTGTTTCTCCCTGCCTGTTTGTTCCTAACTGTGGAAACTCCATTTGTGCATCAGGATTTTTTTTGGCTGCTGCTGATCGTGCAGCAACGGTAAAAAAAAATTAATAAAACGAAGGCAGGTGAGCAAGAGCTGAGAGTGGCTGTGGCAAGAAAAGTGCTGCTTCCCAGGCTGAAAAGGTGCAATTTCATAGAGCTATTGCTGCGTTCACTGAGCTTTTTTAATGCCATTAGAGGAGCACCAGTGGTATTAAGAAATATATACTAATTACGTTAATGTAGTTAAAGCATTCTAATAACAGCTAAATTAGTTTCATCAGACAGGATCCAGCTGCGTTCCCGAGTTTTATCAGGGTGCTTTACACAGCATTTTCTGTTTATAAGATCTGTTATTGCAAGTGCCTCTGGTTTTGTACACTCAAACGCCATTATTTTAAAGGCAGAATATACCTGAAAAATTTTAACAATCCTCCTAACAGCACACTGTCCTGTGGCTACCTTGATACTGGAATGATGGCTTAATTTAAATGAAAATAGCTTGTGCTGATGGGATAAGTCTGCATTTCACCGTGGTGTTTTAGCTGTGTCAGAGTGAAAAAGCTGTTACATTGTTGAGCCACTTAAGTGGTAGCTTGGAAAAAATGTGATGGTTGAGCTGTTGCTTATTTAAACCCTGGGCAATTTTTTTTACTAGATTTGAAGCCACTGTGGAATTTGCTTTGTCTCTATTTGCTTTTTATGGCAAGTATTATTTTTGCTGTGTACCTGTACCTGTTAGCTGAATTCGTGTTTTCCAGCGCTGAGTTTTCTGTGATAAAGATGCACAATAGTCATGGCCAAAAGGCCAGCCCATCCAGATAAGGAGCAACTGAATTGCTCTGGTGATTGCTTCCTTAACAAAAGCCCCAAAAAGGTGGTTGGGTTTTGTTTTCTTTATATACCACGTACCAGACATAATATTTTCCTGACATGATTACAGGCACTGCTTAGAACTCTGAAATACTTTGTCTGTGTCATTTTTGGATAAAATATTCTCATGTCGTGAGCTACATTGTCTGTACAGAACTTAAGTGTGTGGCTAAATATTTTGCAAATAGCTGGTATGTGGCAATGGGGAGAGTAGAAGTAGTCAGAGTGTTGGTAAGTTAAATTTTTCTGGAATAATGTGACTCCTTTTGTGTGCTTTAACATAGACTTCACTATTATACTATTATTTTGCACTCATCCCATAAAATTTTTAAAACTTGAAGTAACTGGCTTTTCGACTTAAAGCCAAACCGTAACAAAGTGTTTTTCTGAGTCTGGCAAAGCTCATGTAAAAAGAAAATCTGAATGTGATAAGTGTTTCCCTACAAGGAGAACTTTTTTACTGCGGTAACGTGTTGTGAAAAAAAATGAAGTAGTGCCGACACTGTTGTTGTTTAGGCAAGAATTTGAGAGTGGGATTTTAAAGTATTCCGTTGGGTCTAGTGAGAAATCGGTGTGACACGATTTCTCTTTGATGGAGGAGGGGAAATGTTGAACTCAAACACGATGTCTGCAAGCTGCTAAAATGTGTTGCTATATTAAGGACTTTATGGAAGTAAAAATCAGATGGTTTTGTCATCAAGAAGCTCCCTAAAAGTTTCTGCTCATCTGATGAATTAAGCTCTGACTGCTAAACTTGAAAATATTGGCTGCTGGTAAAAACTTTAGCGGTAGTGACTCTTTACTGGCCTGCTGGAATTCTTTCTCAGATACCTGCCTGCATTACCACCAATTAAGAAAGAAATAGCTTGTGCTTTGCAGAGGGTCTTTTGGGACAAGCCGGTCCTGTATTTGCTCCAAGGTTTTAAATTTACCCAGAAATTTTGTGTTGCAAAGGTACAGCTGCAGGTCATGGATTCTGGCACTGGAAGAAGTAAGCATCTAAATTAAACATATGATGTATTTGTTACAGGTGTATGAATGATTAGAGATCTGTTCTCAGGTCACTTTTTACTACCTAGATACTATGACTCTCAACGTTTTGACATCAGACTTCAATTTTTTTCTTTCTCTTTTAGGAGCTGCTTCCCAAAAATGTCAATCACAGTTGGATTGAGCGGGTGTTTGGGAAGTGTGGCAATGTAGTTTACGTCAGTATCCCCCGGTATAAAAGTACTGGTGATCCAAAGGGCTTTGCTTTTGTTGAATTTGAAACTAAAGAACAAGCAGAGAAAGCCATTGAGGTGAGTGCTGGTGCCTCTGCTGCTGGCATGCTTCCTGGTGTCACATTGTGATATGAATGGTGTGCTCTTTACTAGGTCACCTACTAAATCTTAGAGAAATTCCTAAAATGTCATCATTTATAAGCTTCACTTAACGGGACTTAGGTTTCTCTTTCTTACTCCGAGACCTACAATCAGCTCCACAATTCTTTAAAGATTTAATTCTATTAATAACCTGAAGACTTAGTAGAAATACAATGGTTTGGGGTTTTTTTTTTCAAATAATTTGGTTTGCCACTCTTGGCATTTATTACAGAAAGAGATCTCTGTGCACCAGTAAAATGGTTATTAAATTTCATCAAGCAAGCATGATCATACCAAATTTTTTGTAATTAAATGTGATTTGAAAGTAGTTATGTATTGAAATGTGATTAGGATGGCTGGTTTTGACTTGAATGCAGAGTCTTTAAAAAAAGTATGATTTTTTTAGTAATGTTATGTGGTTTTCATTTTCCTTTAGTTTTTGAATAATCCACCTGAAGAAGCGCCACGGAAACCTGGGATTTTCCCCAAAACAGTAAAGAATAAACCAGTTCCTACGCTGAATTCAAGTAACAACACTGTAGTAGGTAAGTTAGTTAATAACTTAGTTGCTACTAAGTTGTTGGGATCAAAGAAGCGTTATTAAGTAATTTGGATCAGTTTTGTGCATTAGCTTATGAAGAGAAAATTTTCCGCTGCTGTGTTACTGCCATTTAATTTCATGTTTCTTAAAAGCTTTTAATAAAAACAATACATGTTACTGTGTTTGGCCAGCATAGGATTAAGTATGAAAAATCTACTCTAATTTACAAATTAGCATCACAGATTTATGTTGCAGCTTTGTCACTAAAACATTTTCCCTCATTTCTGGTAGTGTAATACAATTTCCCGGACTTCAGACCCCTTCCCATCTTTTTTGTAAGACTAATAATAAATCACATTAGTATTCCTCACAGTTATCACTAGTTCTGTTATACAGTACCTGTTACTAGAAAAAAAAAAAGAAGTGAAATCAAATCCATGGTTTTTCACCAACTTTTTTTTCCTTCTTAAAACACCCAGGAAAACCTCCATGTGAGTGTTGCATCTCTCCTGTAGAAATGCCAGAGACAAGTATCTCATTTAACAACCCAGTTTCATCATGATATGTGCTATCATGATTGTTTAAGTTAATCTTATCTAGTGTTAAGTCATGGGCAGTTTTAAATATTGTGTTTTTAATCCAGAAGAGAAGAAAAAGAAGAAAAAAAAGAAGTCCAAAATCAAGAAAGAGAGCAATGCACAGGCAGCTGCAGAGCCGAAGGAATCAAACACAAACACTACAACAGAGCCAGTACCCAAGTCTAAAAGACACAGGACTCCATCAGAGTGTTCTGAGATGGAGGGAACTGAGACTCCCAGGCAGCCCTCCAAAAGGGAGAAAAGGAAATGGGACAGAACAGAGAGCTCCGAGGTAACCTGGGAAAGCAGGCCAGGAAAGAGAAAAAGAACCAGCTCAGGAGATGGTGAGACATCAGCTCCAAAAGTCAAGAAAACTGCTGAAAAAGATGAAATTGAAACAGTAAAAGAAGAAACAACAGAAGCTCCGAAAGATTCCAATGGTAAAAATTCTTGCCTCTTTTTATTATCGTGGTTTATATGCATGAATGAAATGGAATGGCAGATACCCGTTATGGATGAGGATTGATAGGCTGGATATAGTGGAGGCATTAGATCAGCTTGGGCACATTAGTGTTCTCTGCAGTTACATTTTTAAACCTGGTGAGGAGTCACTGTTGAGGAGAAGAGCTGCACGGAGAATAAGGAAGAACTTGCAACACCAAAGCAGGGAAATCTAATCAGTGGTAAAAGTAGTTCTGAGAAGTTGTGGAGTAAAGTATGGGTCAGACAGCCTGGGCAAATGGAGGCAGCACAGGAATTTAGATAAATAAATTAAAATACAAAAGGGAAAAGCTAATGATCTCAGTTTGTTCCATAAGGTGAGATAAGCTGCGTTGGAATCAGATTTAGTGCGACAAGCAAAGTAAACTTGGGTAGTTGATGAAATGGACTAGAGGTAGTTAATGCAAGGAACCAGTAAATATTGAATGTGATTTTATTGAAATAACTATCTGTTAGAATTATACATGTTTTCTTTTGGACTGTTTAATGTAGAAGTTTCTGCAGAAGAAGACAAAGACAAAAAAGACACATCCCTTTCAAAATCTAAAAGAAAACACAAGAAAAAACACAAAGAAAGACACAAAATGGGTGAAGAAGTCATTCCACTCAGAGTGCTCTCCAAGTAGGTGACATAAATTAATCTGTTTTCTGTGATATCACCAAATTATTTGGTGGGGTTTTTTTTCCCTCAATAGTGCTGGGAAGTGGTCGGATGGCTTTGGAAAGATAGCTCCTGAATGAGAGACAAATGCTAAGAAAATGCCCCAAATGTTCCCATTTACCACACCTACTGTAATTATGAAACAAATCCATAGGTTTTACATCTCGGTCTATGTTGGGTCTCTTTGGCAGTTTTGTTTGCAGTTTACTACAATATATATTTATCTCGGGGATCTTGTGAACATTGTTGCTTTGTAGTAGTACATTTTTAATGTTTATAAAATGTTGGGATGTTCATGTTTTCCTGCAGTATGCAGTTTTTTGTCACTTGTAGGAAAGATTGAGTCACATGTTTTGCATACTTTATTAATGTTTTATTCCTTAAAAAATTCCATTCACCATATTTCAAACCTTTGGAATTATTTATTCTTTCAGTCTTGGTATGTCATACAGTCCATCACCATTGCTAAAGTGCAATTCCAATTTTTACACAACAGAGTTGCATATTAGCAACAGTATTAGCCTGTAGCAAAAAGATTGAAATACCAGAGTTGAAGTCTACATTGCTTGATGTAGAGTTCTGCCAACCTCATAATCCAAAAGTGTAGGGCTTTTAGGAGTCACCACAACTAAAACATGGAAGCACTTACTTTTTAGGCATCCAGCAAGTACCTCCATGTTAAAGTAGAGGGGGTCCTCGCAGTCTTGTGCTGCAAAATTTTGCTTTATGTAGAAACACGTTTTTCATGTTTTGATACATTTCCAGAGGGAAATGTTGATGTAAAAAGGATTCACCACCACTAAAACATGGAAGCACTTACTATTGTGGAGCAAAGCAAGCACATCCACATTTAAGTAATGGGGGTCCTTTGATGGAGGAACTACATAAAACAAATGTGCAGTAACAAAAAACATACATTGTACTTCCCTTGTAAGAAGCCTTCGAAGATTAGGATCCACCGCCACTGAAACATGGAAGCACTTACTTTTTTAGGCAGCAGGTACCTCCATGTTAAAGCAAAGGGAGACCTTTACAATTAAAAGATCTTTAGCCACTTAAGAGTTTAGCTTTTGGAGAAGATCGGCTCACATCAAAACTTTCTCCCGGATCTAAAAATCTTCACCTGAAGTGCAGGCCATAAAAAAAGTAAAATCCGGGATGGTCTTTCAGGATTGCGATCAGGATTCACCTCTACTAAAACATGGAAGCACTTACTTTTTCTTTATCACAGAAAGCACCTCCATGTTAAAGTAAAAGGGGTCCACATAAAAAAAAAAATGCTATCAACGGAGCTTGTCCTCAGCCACCGGCATTCTGAGCAAACTGGAACAAACACAGAGTTTGAGTTAAATGCTATTCAACTGTAGCAAAGCGGTAAAAAGTTTAAAGAGTATAAGCATTGCAAATACTTGCCTGACTCATTCTCCATGATCTGCTCGTCCTTCGAGGCAAGTTACCCAGCTCCTCCTTGAGCTTGTATTTATACCAAACCTCGCCATGGGATGGTGTTGCCTTTTTATCTCCAAGAATCATTACGTGGGTCTTTTGTTATTTTAATGCCTTTGCTCTGTTGAGAATGTATGATCCTGGGCGAGTCTGGATGCTTTTTTGAAGTATACAGTTGTCACTGTTAACAGCTAAAACCATTACCACAAGATATCCTCCTCTTTAAAAATCCTCTATCAGCTTGTTTGATAGCACAGATTAGGGTAACAATGAGTCGTTCTCACAGTGGCACTGCGGGCATTGTGTTGCTGTGGAGCAAAGTTCTCGCTGTTTGCAGAAACATCTCCGTGTTAAATGTATGTAAATACATAAATTGCTTCCATGGGGGGGCATTTTTTAACCAAAATGCATTTGAATAGTGAGGAATGTCCTTATCTCGGTAGGTTTTTGGTGAGTTTAACCAGTTGTTGATTTTTCCAAGAAAATGAGTGACTGATTCTTAATATAGTGACACAGGAGCGGGTTCACTGAACTAATTCAGTGAATTGAGAGTTCACTGTCTCTGAACTAACTCTGAATTTAGTGCCAGTTCTCTGTGTAATTCCAGTGGAAAACACAGTTTACCAAACTGTTCTCTATGCTGTCTGAATATTTAAAGCAAATTTGAAAGCCACTCCTTTGGAATGATAGGTTGATGTTGTTGGAACTCTCTTGGATCATTAAAATCTGAAGCAAAGTCATGGGAAAATCAGTTAGGGACGAAGCTGAATTTGACTGCAGTTCAGGGAGATATCTGATGGCAGAATGGTCTGCACTGTCCACCGAGTCCACCTAAAGCTGTTTGTAACCTGTTAAATTATCATTAAGTTTCTAAACATCAGTTTCTTGTTTAAAACTGATGTCCTGTGCCTGTGTTGCTGCTTTTAGGACTGAATGGATGGATTTGAAGCAAGAATATTTGGCCCTGCAGAAAGCCAGTATGGCCTCCTTGAAGAAAACAATGTCCCAAATAAAGCCCGAGCCCGTGGGAGAGATGGAAACAGAATCTGGTGTGCAGAAATCTGAAAATGACAAAAGTAATCCTGTGGTTTGTCTTGTTTTCTTCATGTTTCTAGCATGCAAACAGAAGTGGTGCAAGACCCTGATCTTGCAGAAACACTGCCACAAGGTTTTATTTTGTAAAATGCTGTTGTTTTCGCAAAATGTGAGATAGTAAGAGCAACTCCCTCCCTGTATTTAAGTGGATTTGGGACTAAGGAGTTACATAAATAAATACTAAAGTGATTTCAGCATATTTCAGTAGCACTTCCCAGGCTTACAGATATATTGAGGTAATTGTAATTAGAAAGCCTCAGAGAGGTAAATCAACAATCAGCTTTTCTGGTGCTGCAGCTTGGGCCCGACCTGCTTGGGTTTGACTGTAGCAGAGATGCAAAAAACCAGCTTGAAATTGGGCCTTATCAACTCTGTGGATAAGAGGAGCTTTGTAATTATGTCCTCATAGTTAATTTCTACTTTTTTCATGTTTAGAATTTTTCTTTGTTTTATTTGCTCTGAATGCTCTGTGCTTCTCTTCACTAACTTCAACAGTCATGTTCCAACGGCCCTCTGCATGTTTTTCATCACTCTAGAACTGAGATGTTACTGTTGGTACAGTATTAAAAATGTTCTTATAGGAAGGACCCTGTGGACTGTAAAAATTTCTCTAAGACTTTTTCTGTAAGCTGTTTTTTTTTTTTTAACTAAACTTGACTTGAACCTATGGACAGTCTGCATCCTTCGTTTAATAAGCCTCAATCTGCAGTAACAATATTTGACGCTTGTTTGCGTTGTTCTGTGCTTTCATAACTTCTGAATTTTTTTCAACCTAATAAATGTAAAAACTTTTTTCTATCCCCCCCCACGCCACCCCCCGTTTTTAACTTGACCAGCCACCAGAGACGATTGTGCCCCTCCCGCCAAGGCCAATACAATGGGGCCTCAGTTCGTCAGCGGAGTAATTGTGAAGATCATTAGCACAGAGCCCCTGCCGGGCAGGAAGCAGATCAAGGTAATGCCTTTGTAACCTCAGGGTAGCTGTTAGCCTTTCCTCTTACCCTGCCCCCAAATGTTTGAATATGGAATACCGTTTCGCCCAGGCTCACCGTTGGTTTTTTTAAATCTGTTTGGCCAGTAACTGTGTACAGATTCTTCTTTAGTATCTGTTAATGGCAGATTCTTCAATGGCAAAATAGGCTAAGGAGGATGTTTCCAAGTAAAACCAAGCCTTGAGTGTGCTTGGCGCAGTGTCAAGTTTATATTGAAAATATTGAGGAGACTAAGCAATGCTCTAGTGCTTTCCAGTTTAAAAAAAGGAGCTGGAGACTGCTGCAGCGTCCTGCGCTTGTCGCTGTGCCAGTCAGCCTGACAAGAGAGCTGTAAAAGTGTATATGTGGGTTTTTTTAAAGTTTATGGTGTTTTTATCATTAACAGGAATTTGGGGGCAGGAAAATGCTCTCTGCATGAGAAACCAATCTTCTTTCTTTCAATAAGAATTTTACAATGACAAAAACTCCATTTCAGGGAGAGTGACAGCAGTGGAACTTGTTGATTCAGTCGCTTTTTTCCTAATACAAGTGCTTGTTTTTCTCAATTTAAAAAGCATTTAGAAACCTTTGTTTAAGTGTGATGACACAAAACAGAAGTTGCACCCATTAAGTAGAATATTTATTTTTAAGAAAAACACCAATTTTAAGCATAATCCTTTTGAAATTGAAATATTAGCATTTTCCAAAGGAAGTAACAGGCTTTTTCCAGATCCTGAATTTTCTGTTAATGTTATGCAGGACATTTTCTTTCCCAAATTGCACTTTAGGATGAGTAACAGCTGGAAAGAATTTGAACGACTTGGACTCAGGGTGGTGCACATATCCAGACCATTTAGGACAACGAGGGAATGGTTTAAAATGCGAGTTCTGATACTGTTTATCAAACATTTATGGCTGAGGAGTCACTTCGAGTCACCAGCTGCTTGCAAGTGTGTTAGGCTTGGTGCGAACATGAACCTAAGCAATATGAGAGGCTCTCTCACTGAAAACCCTCATCTCAGTGGTGGTGGGTTTCAACTTAATCAGCCTAATCTTTCTTGGTGTGTTTGAAGGCAGCTGTCTGAGTGCTGGAGACACTGAGAGAATGTGGTACAAGTTGTCCCTGTAACCTCTGAGGGCCCCGTTGACTGCAGGATGCACCTCACTGGGTGAAGTTGGTGTCACACCTTAGTATGTTGTGGGCAAAAGGAAAGCTTACTATTCAAATAGCAGAAAACTGAAATGTTTTTGATATTTCTTTCCTTTCTTTTTTGTTTTTCTGGCCATACTAGCTGCATAACTGTGGAAAGCAGAAGTGCAAGCAGATGTGGCTTTGCTGTGTTACTGGATTATCAGCTGCAGCAAAATGCCACAAAGCAGTCCTTCCAGGGCTTTTTTCCCCCTCAGACTTCCAGAACTGATCTGCATTTCTCGTGGTATGGAAGCAATTATGCGTGCCACACAACTTGGAAAGGTCTTTGCAGTGTAGTTTAAAAATTATTTTGATGTTGTAATTTTGCACTTCACTGCTACCCTGTTTTGCTCTTGAGGTGCTCCTAAGAGCCACTAACTTTTGCCAGCTCCAGGGAACTATTTGGTTCGTTTTAGTTTTCCATTAAATCCTGACTTTGGCATAACGGAATAAGGCTGGAAAGTAGCTTTTGTTGGCTCTCAAATGATCTTAGCAATGTTGTCACTTAATTTTTGTTCTGTTTTAAGGCTGCCCTTGGTATTGGAGGGTTAAAAGCAGTGTGTGATTCCTGAATAGAAGGATCTTACTTGGGCTGCCTGCTGTGAACTAAATTGACTAGGAATGTGTGGTCCTACTTAATTTCCCTAACAGCAGGAATTACAAGTGAACTACTTCATCTGCAAGAGCATTTGTGACTCTTCTCCCTTCAGCCATCAGTGAAAATTTTCAGGCAGAGGTCACTTCATAAAGATACAGTTGTTTTACTACTACTCCTTTCTCAAATAATCCGCCGTGAATGAGCTTGCTTTTATACATTTCATGTGTAGAATCAAGCTTGATATTTTTGTGTTAGGCTGAGATCTGGCAATGTTATTGTACACAGTGTTTACTTTCGAAAAAAATCAGATGCAGTGCTGAAATAAAGGGGTGATGCTCCATGAGTAAAATGATACCACAACATTTCCAGGAATTACTGCTTTAAATTGTTGATGGAGGGCATGATGAGAGATAGATGGGGAGAGGTTGCAGGCTCATAAATCAGAATTCAGTTATAACCTTCTTAGGAAAATATGTTAATTCAAAAGTCTTTGACAAGAGATTGATCGATTAAATTACAAAGTTCAGTTACTGCCTCCTACTTCATGACCTTTTTGAAGATGTTAATGACCTCCAAATGGAATGGTCAAAAGTCACTCTTTTTATATTCTCTTTTTGAAGGCTGATTTCTGGTGTGTGTTGTCTCATGCTTTGACAGGATGCTCTGGCAGTGCTGGCTGAGGTGGCTTATGTTGACATGCTGGAGGGAGACACCGAGTGTCACGTCCGTTTTAAGACTCCTGAGGATGCACAGACTGTCATGAAATCATACAAAGAAATACAGATCAAAAACAACTGGAAATTCGAAGTTCTCACTGGTAAGACTTCTTTTTTTTCATGGAAGTACAGGAGAAGCCATAAGTACTATGAAAGGGATCATTCTTGGTGAATTTATGGATATATTTAGATACCTTGGGGAAAAAGATTGCATGTTTAGTTTGGTCTTTTTCCTGAGAGTCTTCTCATTTTGCAATTACTATGAAACTGGTAAAACTGAAAGGGGTTTTATGCCATTATTCAGAGCAAAAGAATGATTTTTTGCTTGCTATTGCAACCTTAATTCTGTTCTTTTTATATGGATTTGCTTCACTTTCAGTGGTAAAGGACTGCAGAACTTAACTCACCTTTCAGCTTTATGAACAGAACATTCTGATAATGCAAAAGAATTTTAAAGGAAGACTTTCTTAAAAATACTGAGCATATGTGTGAAATGACATGGCAAGGATCTAACAGCATGGATACACTTAAAGTGGGTTTAGCACTTACCTACTAATTGATCTTTATTTTTCAGGAAGTTGAATAATTTAGGCCAGAGTAAGACACTTTTTTTTTTTTAATGTATTTACACGAAAGTTGTTACTCTCTAAGGGTTCTTAAAGGCTCTGCTTTTGAACTTCGTTTTAATGTGTGTTATTTCTTTCTGAAATTACTGTGCTATTCTAAATTTGTGTCTTGTATTAGACTGGATTCGTTGGCCAGGTGTGGAGAAGCCTCTTTGTGGAATTGAGGGGTAGAAAAAAGAGGAAATCTCTCAAACTTGGTGTATTCCTAAAACTTTTGTATTCGAGACATGCACCAAAAATTGTAAATGTGAAAAAAACCTTCCCAGATTAAACAATCCATATGAGACTGCTTCACCTGTGTGTTTAAACATTTTACCCTGCTCCTGCCCAAATCCTCTTATAGGGCCCAGTCTCGTGGGTGCGGGGATGCAGACTCCCTAAAACACCAGTTAAGGATTGCTGAAGGAGAAGCTTTGATGGAAGCATTAACCTTCATGATCATATCAAAGTTAATTGGAGTTTGGGACTCAGTGAGTGCTGCTAATGTCATTTGGAGATAGATTTGTCCTCCAGTGTGCTCTGTGTTTCAGAGATCCAGAAATAACCTCAGATTTTGTGTTCTACAGCTTTGTGCTCTGTGTCTGTTTGTCTCTGGTTTTGTATCCTCACATAAGAGTGCAGTAGGAGATTAGGAGTAAGTACTACATTGTGGGAGCATTCCATTCATAGTCTCCAGATTTATTTTTTTCTAACTGGCTCATTGAAATGAGAATGGAAAAGCTTTCCAGGAATGCACAAAGGACTCACAGTAAGGATTTTTGTTTTTCTTGGTGGCAGAAGGTGAGAGATGAAAAGGAAAGATCTTTATTGCTCCCTTCAGCAGGGACTAAACATTTCCCAGTAGTATTTTACTCTTCAGGATTTGACTTTAAGTATCTTCAGCGTGGCATCTGGCAAGATGTTAAGCATCTGGGATCATGTTTAGATGTTAACTTTTGTAGAAATCTTTTCCAAGATCATTCAGAAACTTCCCTGTGGCTGAAGATGAACCCTGAGACCATGAAAATAATATCAGAGGATTCCCGTTGTGATAATTATATCACAAACGAGAAGGAGCAGTGGCAGACTGCTGCTTTCCTGCAAAGCAGATGCTGAGAAAAGCTGCAGAATTACTTGCTTTTGTATCACTGCCCATGTTCAAATATTCCTGACAGCTCGTTAAGTCCCCAGGCAATGGTTTTGATGAAACAAAATAGTCCCAGTTGTTCTTACAGTAATTACTTTTTTTTTCCTCCTGTTTGGTAGTTGTTTAAAATGAGTCAGAGGTTGAGTACATCAGTAAATCAAAGGGGCCTCCATGTGCTGTGGTGGTACTTCAGCTAAAACTCAGCTCCTTTTACTGATGACATGTAGAGAGCAATTCTATGTCGCTTCTGTGGATAGGAAATGTAAGACTACAGGGGAAATACTTGTTGGGTTTCCCTAAAAGGTATTTTCATGAGTGTTTACCTTAGAAAAGATTTCATCCACTTCTCGTGGCTACTTTCATTGACGTTCCTCAATGTTAATTTTCCCCTCAAGGTGACAATGAACAACGTTACTGGCAGAAGATTTTGGTGGACAGACAAGCTAAACTGAACCAGCCTCGAGAAAAGAAGCGGGGTACTGAGAAGGTAACATGCAAATCACAGCTTTTTCCTCTACAGCCATGGTTGAAAACATGACACTGTTTCTGCATTGCTCCACGGTTTTTGATACTCTGACTGTGTATTTAATTCTGTTAAATCGCTCCCTACTGACTTGGCAGCAGGGTTTTACAGCCACAAAGTAGAGAGTGTGGCTGTCCTGCTCCAGTTGACAAGTGCAGGCTTGTCTTTACAGGGACAATTAGAGAAAGTTAAATCCATGACTAAAGGCCTGAACTTAATTTGTAAGCTGGATTTCTTTTCAAACCCTGTCTGGATGAGCTTGTTAGTAAGTTAAGTAAGTCTTGATGTGCTCTAGTAAAATCAAGTCTAGTGCTACACTCTTAATTCTCTAGTATGATCCAGAAAATAATTTTCTTGAGAATCAGTCTCCTTTTCCTCACAATTAATGTAATTTTATTCGTGCCGTGGCGAATGCTGGTGTGTTCCCGGTGTGGTCAGGAGCCTGTGCACCAGTGTGAGTGCTCCAGCGCAGCCAAATCTGGGTGCTGCTGCAAGCATCCATAGCTGTACAGCTTCCAGATCCCAACTGGGAAATAGCAGCCTTCTCCTCGCCGTGCCTGTCAGGCTGCAGCCTTGAGGGAGTGTTGCAATGAACTTGCAGGCTGCAGCCTCTATTCCAGCCCCAGCAGATCCTTCCAGGCACGAAGGGGTCCTTGATTCAGCCAAGTCAGATCCCTGACCTGACAGAGAGGAGCCAGAGAGTATTTCACAGAGGTTTTATTGCCAGGTTTGCTTCACACACACTCCAGATAAGGTTTCTGAGTTGACTTTAGCCTGCTTTTTTTTTTTTT
>VXBT01005544.1:152190-163293 GCA_013400235.1 Oriolus oriolus
GGGGGGGGGGCGGGCGGATTTTTTTGTTTGTTTGTTTTTCCTTTTTTG
This sequence comes from Oriolus oriolus, assembly GCA_013400235.1. Lineage (NCBI taxonomy): Eukaryota > Metazoa > Chordata > Aves > Passeriformes > Corvidae > Oriolus > Oriolus oriolus. Next base: position 152,239 of record VXBT01005544.1, read on the forward strand.
TTTTTGTATGTTGAAGTTTTATACACTAGGTTATAAAATAAAATGCTTGAGAAATTCAGTTGTGTATCTCTAATTCTTCCATTTGCTTTTTATGATACTATAAAGAATAAAAGTGGTTAATGCTACCTAAACCCCTCTAGGCCTCTTTTTAGTCCATCAAGCTGTTTCAAAATAGAGGAGAGTAATCTTCTGTTATTTTCAAGTGGGTAGGGCTGCCAGGAAATCTGCCATTGAGGAGTCTGGAAGGAAATTTACTTGTGTAAATACACACTAAACTGAATTTAGACTTTTTTTATTTTTTAGAAGAATCTTCAGAAGAAGAAGTAAGAATATCTTTGGTACATCTGGTTATTCACTTGCAGATAAGTGTTCAACTTATGTAGTTCACAAGTTAGGATGGTGATTTTAATGGCTTCAAAGTATTTCATGGGAGACTGGCAGTTTTAAAAAAAAGAAAATTAAATGTGAAATTGGAATTCTCCACAAGGTTTCACTTCTGCTTGACTAAGTCTGCTGGTGGGGCAGAATTGAATGGAGAGGGAATAGCAGTGATCAGACTGAAGATAGCAAGAATACAGAGGGGAAAAGTGCAAGATAAGGGACCAACTTTCGGGGCTGGAGGGGAAGAGCTTGCTGATGGTTCTTGGAAATGGTACATGGAGGATTGCTCCCAGAGAGCTGCAGGGGAAAGGTGGGGGAAGGCAGGAACTAACCTGTATGCTAGGCACTCCTGCAGTATTCGTGTTTGGTCTAATTTGCAGCATTTTTTATTTATTATTATTTAATCTTTAACTCCTCTCTCATCCTAGGTGGGTGAGAGATTGGGTGACCCAGCAGAGAGGAGTTTTCATACCTAACTGTGAAAAATATTCATCAGTGAATGTCTTCTAGGCATCTAGCCTGAAAGACAGGAGGGTTTTGTTTTGTTTTTTTTTTCCCCTTTGTGATGTGAAGGGAAAAAATGAACCCCACAACCTACCCTGGGTAAATTGCTTGGGATTTTGCCGCTGAAATTCATTTAAGTCAAAAATATATCTGTGTTATAAATAATTCAGATCATAAATGACTCAGACTTTTTATGTTTGGTGGAGAGTGGAACAGAATTGCACAAGCATGAGTTTGGGAGTTTCGCTCTTTTATTAATAATTCCTAACTTGAACACGTAGAAGTCACCCTACTGTTTCTTTCCATATTTATGCAAGTTAATTCCTTACACTTAAACATCAGTTTTCTTTTTCTGCTTTTTCGAACTAGTGCAGCAATCTGCTCCAGCAGGGAAAGCCAGTCGGTGTTGAATACTTCCTGAAGGAGTTAATAACAGAATTTTTGCCACTTAATTCAGAAGTCAGGAATGGAGAGGGTGGCCTAGATGTTTCTGCAAGAGAAGCTTGGATTCTCAAGTGTGCCAGAATGGTTTGTGTATTTTCTTTAAGTACACATGACGGTTAATTAGTGCTGCTGTTGTCTTTCCCCATCCAGCTGTTGAGTTTTACCAGCCCAAGGATTGCATCCCTAAAGGAACTTTGTTTGACCTCTAGGAACTTCCCACACTGACTTTTTCCTTTCTTTTCCCCCAAGAAATACATTTTATTTAAAACTTCTGGATGATACTGTAAAATTATAGGAATTCTTAACCTTGGAGTGCTCCTTTGTTGTTGCTGATTTTTTCTGTCTCCCTGGACTGAGTGTTTTGAAATAACATCATTACATTACCATCCATCTGCCTGGAGCAGAACCCAGCATTGATTCTGCTCTTTGTGACCCAGCACGGGGTTGAATCTGAAATTATTTTTAGCACTCATATTTTTACCTCTCTTCCATAGGTTGCAGACTGGGCATGGCAGCAGCAGGACTGGTTTTAGTGGAACACAGGCCTGATACTCCAGAATTACTGGACCTGCTGGTTTTCAGTAGCCAGTGGCCCCCACTCAGCACAGTATCCCACTCACAGCATGATGTTGGTACCCCCCTGTCCCTTCTACCTGTCCCTGCAGTGTGCAAAAGCCTTTTTATACTCGATTTTGCACCTTTGGTTAATGTTTTTTTGGCTGTCCTCATCCTGCCATCACATGGAGCAAGCCTGTTCTGCCTGGTTTATTTTACACAGCTAATTACTTGTGTTTTGGGGACTTTTTCCCCCCAAGATATTCACTGTACCCTAGTTTAAATCAGACTTCAAGGCATCCTTGAAAGCCAGCAGGTTAAGTAAATTATCTTTTTCTAGAGAGGCTCTAAATCACATTAGAAAATTACCTTCTGCGCAATGACAAAGGCACTTGCCTGCCCAGGTCCCTGAAAACATAGGTCAGTGTCATAATTGCTTCTTAACGGTACCATGGTGTCTAATGATCCCGGGCAGGATTAAATCATGGGAATAATGCTGCCGAGTGCTGGAAAAATAATTAGATCAAGTATGCTTGGGTGACTTTGAGATTGCCTGAGTGAGGCAGTAATGCAGTTATCTTACCTACAAGCGATGGGTTTGCTGTGGATGGCGTAAGGAAGTTGCTAGTTCCCAGGCCACTTGGCAGCACACAAGTTTCCCTTAGTTGACAGCAGAGCCACGCCAGCTCTTGCATTCATCCCTGCCTTTGCCGGGACTGGTGCTGACGGCATACTTGGCACTCGTAGCCGTCACCCAAGTCACACCAATCCTGGCAAAATCAGGAGAAAACCAAGTAGGAGAAGCTGGGAAAGCTTTGCTGACCGTTGCCAGGGTGACTGGTTTTGTGCTGGACAAACACTGCAGTGCTTTTCTCGCCTTGTGGCTTTTTGAGTGGAACCAAGCAAACTCCTGAAGAGGGAAAACATGTGGGAGAGGGGTGAAGGGAAGGGACAAACCAGCTCTGGCACTGGGGAGTTAGTGGTGTCTCTGGGGGCACAGGGAGCTACCTGGGGTCTCTCTTCCCTGGCCCTGGGTGCCCCTTGGAGGCAGCTGTTGGCCAGGAATGCTGTTTCCAAATGTTCCCTTGCAGTGTGCACTCCTGGTGATTTGTGTGAAAGAAAGCACTTGGAATGTAGTGAGGAGTCTGAGTCTGATGGGAAACGCCTTCTAGTATGGTGTGATTTAATTAAGGTCGTTTAAGTATCCCTTTTATCATTCTGGGCTGGAGCAGGGACTTCAGCTCCATCATATTTAGAGGGTTTTGGGTTTTTTTACTCTTTTTCCAGACTTTTCATTCCCTCTGAGGTGTCACTACACTGACTAAGCTGACAACTCCTCAAGTCCCTTGCTGTATCTAATCCTTGCTCTGATGGCCTGGGAAGGCCGGGGGCGAGGGTGGCAGCCCCGGGAGGTGTCTATGGGCCAGGGAGGCTCCTGCCTGGCCTGGGCTGAGGGCCCTCCAGGGACCAGCAGAGGGCAAAGCTGCTCCAGCTGTCCTGGGCTGGAGGCACAAACAGTGTCGGGGACAGCTGGGCTGTCCTGGAGATGAAGCTGTGTACTTCTGTTTTGGGAAAGAAGAACGGTCCACTTCTACCCCCTGAATGATGTACGGAGCAGATGTCGTTGTATACCTTTTTGCCTCCGTGCCTGATGCAATTTTCTTCCTTGTTTTGGTTTGTTTTCCCCCCCACTCTGGCTGGTGCTTCTGTTTCCCTTACTTGTTACACAGTGAAACATCGTTCTGTTGCAAAATGTGGCATTTTGTCACCTGGTGCTTTGTATAGTATTGGTTTGGTGAGTATTTTGGGAATAGAGCTGCTTCCTCAGGTCTTGCCCATCATGTCTGGTGCCTCAATGGGTAACTTGACCTGTTGGTTCAGGTCTGTGTATGCACCAAAGTAATTTTTGATGTAAAAGCAGAACTTTGGAAAAAACACTGTCAGTCTCTTGAAAAAATTAAGTGAGATGAAATTAATTTCCCATTTCTTATTTATTCACACAGTCTTCCTTTGCTGTCTTCCTTTTATGCCTTTTCCTTCTCTCTTTGCCACTAGCTGCCAGGATTAAAGGTGAACCCCTTACCCACCAGCGTGTCTGAAACTTTCCAGCTCTGATCTGTGTCCAGCAGGCGAAAGGGCAAAGCTGTGCCAAGGGGGGATTCTAACTCCAGGCACAGGGGAGAGTACTTTAAGTGATGGGAACAAGGCTGGAGGTCTGTTAGCAGGCTGTTTATAGGAATGAAATTTAATCCAGGGCCTGCAGATATCATGCTCTTACACTGATGGAAAAACCAGAACATGATTAGAATCAAGGCAAAATATTGAAAATTGTTTGGGTTTTGAAACATGCAGCTGTGTAGCCTAATTGGGTTTAGGCTGCGGCTATAGATGTATTTCTATAGCCACCTCTTTGCCTCAGTACAACTATATATAGGTACAGCTGCAGAGGAGAGCGGGTCATCCGCTGCTTCCAGCAGGAAGACACACGCAGAGCCACTTTGCAGCTTTTAAGCCTGAATTTGGCACCATCTCCCCTGTTTCAGGTGCCCTGATTACCACTCCCGTGCTGTATTTTATATCCCATTTGTTGTCCGAGTGTTTTACCATGGGCATGTAGCTTGTTGCTGGGCTGGAATCTTGCCTTTAGGGAGACATGAGTGTCTCCCACTCCTTTAAACTCCTACTGTCTTGCTTTGTTGGTTGGGAACTCCACATTTATTTTGTCCTAAACTCTGTGTATATTATTTTTTATATATATATATATGTAATTATAATTTCTTTTGTTGTGCGAAAGCAACGATTTTAAGGGAAATTCAGATGGTTTAAAGCNGTTTTTTCCACTTTTCCTCCGAGGAAATTCTTCCCGAACCCGGTGGGGGGAGGGGTTTTCTAAGGGGCTCCATCTGGAGACTTACCCTTATTTTGTCCTAAACCAGGACATGTGGTCACGTGGTATATGGAGGGGATAACTTGTCCTTTGGATGTGAGGTGGCACTTTATGGGGGGAAATGGAGCTATTCCTGTTGAAGCTGGTGGTGGGGGAGGCAGGGAGAAGGAGAGTATTTCTATAACTGTTCTGCTGGCATTCTGCACTGGGGAGAGACAGCTTGCCCAGAAAACATTCTCTCTCTCTCCATTCTCCCAGTGGGAAGGCTCCTGGATGGCAGACAGTGTGTCCTGCTGTGTGGGCAGATGTTCAACCTGTCTCAGTACGGTGGTTCTGATTTTGGCCTTTCCAAATCTCCATGGCTGCCTCATCCAGAGAGGTCCTGACTCACATTCAAAGAGTTAATTTTATAAACAGTTTTTTTCCTCATGTTTCAGCACTGTCTGGCTTTAGCTGTGATGGGGATGAGAAGTGACAGTGTGCCACAGGGGAGCTGTTCTCGTGGGGTTTGCATCATGCCTAGAGGCAGACCAGAAGCCTCCCAAGAGGAGCTGACCCCTCCCACACCACCAGCTTGACCAAGCAACTCTGCTTCTCGATGAAATGAGCTTTCCATTTTTTTGGCCTTCACCTCTCCTAGCATACCACGATGTTTCCTGAGAAGGACATGATGGTGGCTCTATGCAGAGGCAGGACAGACGCTTCTGCAGGGAGCTGCACGCACAGGCACAGGCCATGGAGAATCTGACTGATATTTGTGGCCTCAGCAAGCTGACTCCATTGTGTGAGTGCAGTGAATGTCTCTTGGGAACATCCTGTGTCTGCTGTGCAAAAGGCAAGGGGCAATTATGTCAGAGAGAAGAGATGTTATTTTTCAGTGAGATGGCTCTGCTGTAGATGCTCTCAAACAGCTTGCGGAGATCTCGGACTGAGTGGACATGTCAGATGTGTTGCTGTGGCCAAATACAGATATTTCCAAATTAATATGGCTATTAAATAATTACATGAGATAATAGCAATCTGAGAAGCACGCATGACAAAAATCTAGCGAGACCAAATCCTTGCTTAGAGTTTTTTGGTCTGATTTTTTAAATGCAGCAATTCAAGAAGCCTTTTCACACAGCAAAAGAGCCTCTTTTGCTATTTGCTATAGAAGCTTAGATGCAGCTTCTAAAGTGTATTTTCTGCATAATATCAAAATCAAAATGAGGATCTTGATATTTGGACAGGACAAGACGGAAGACTAAAGCCAGTCTGTGGCTCTCAATATCAAAGTACAAAGCCCAGCATAATGTGACACTAATCTATGCGATAGCACAGGCAGCTTGAGGCCCATCAGGTCCATCTGATGAGGTTCTGCCACCATCCCATCTGTTTTGTATTCATCTGTCACTGAGACTCGGAGCCACTGGAGAGGAAAAAGGACTGGCAATGTCATGCTGTGGTTTTTCAACATCATTACAAGCAGTGTGGGAATTGCTAGGGGTTGTTTCCTGGTGCTTGTCAGGGGCATACAAATGTTATGTGGGGGAAAACCTACTAGTCTATAAATACCACTCCATCTTAGGAGTAAATACTTTGTTATCCATCAGGATTTCTAGACCAAAAGGTACAGTTACATCGTGTTTCAGCTCTTCCTGAACCAGAGGAGATGATGGATGTTGGGCTTGGTGTGTCAGCTTCCCCCTGCTACAGTCTGAATCCTGCTGTACAGTACAACCACTAGAGGAAAAGCATACAGTAGGGACTCCCTTAGCTGCAACGTGCTGGTATCTCTGCATGCACTTGCCTTAAAGCATACTGGATGAAGATTTGGCTAACAGCAGATGTTAAAAGGGAGAACAAGTCAGAGCAGCCATATACCCAGTGGGACTGAGGTTTCCTTGAACTCAGCACACATCTCCAGCAGTTGGCACTTGGAAGATAAAAAAAAAATGGGAAAAACAGATGCTGAAAGTTCCCTGAAATAGCCCCTGAGCCTTTGAAGTGCAAAGTATGTCTTTTAACTCCTTATTATCCCTTCTAGTAGGCTCTTTTCCAGTCCTTACTGAAGAGTAAATGCTTTTTCTGTGTGTTCCCTGCGGGCTGCCCTACTTTACATCATCACCTTGGAGATAGAAAACACAGTCCTCTGCGGAACCTGCTTGTCACGATTCCTAATTTTCTTGATCAGAGGTGAGGAGGCAAAGCCCAGAGCCCGCTGCAATCCCTGGGCAGCCCCAGTTCAGCTCTGCGTGGCAGGGGTTGCGGCTTTGGGAGGTGAACACACCAGGCACAGAGAAGTATTTTGGACATTCCTCGCAGGTCCTGGCACGGCTCGCCGCTCCGACCCTTTCTGTGGCGCCTTTGTTCTCCGGCAGTTTCCATGGTGCTCCTGCTTTGTGTGCAGACCTGTCTGCAGGCAGCACTCTTCTCCATCACGCCGCACCGGCTGATTTCCCGAGGCGGCGCATCGCACTGCGTGCCCGTGCTGCAGAGCTGCCAGGCATCAGCCACACAGACATCCTGCAGCCTGGCTCACCGGCAGACCTTTGGGAAGTATGGGTTGATGGCTTTTAACAGAATTGAGTGATTTTAGGTGAGAATTCAGCTCAGCTTTTTGCCTGTCACGTTCAGCAAAATCAGGAGGGCCCTTCTCCAAAGGGGTTGTTGCTGTAAAATGAAAAAGCAATAGAGGCATGACGAGAAGGAGCAGCCATGCTGCTTGGTGCAGCACTCAAATTTTACCTTCATCTGGCATGGGCGTGACAGCTGATGATCTATACATGTAACACACAGCATCGTTCCCCTCTCACGACTGGCAAGGATGAGGTCGAGCTCCTTTATCTGTTATCTTGGTGTTTATTCTCTGCTAATTGTTCTGATACTGATGCCTTAAGAGGCCAACCTGGAAACAGAGACTAGACAGGAGTAAGGCAATAAAAGTGGATATTTATTGGAAAGGCCTTCAGAGGCGCACCCTGGGCAGGCCAAAGGTTACACCCGAGATGGATGACAAGTCACAAGTTCTTCACACTGTTATAGGTTTGGTCCATTTGCATATCAGCATAAGTTAGCCAATTAAACTTTAGCTAATGATGTAGCTGCCCCTCAACTTGCCCCCCTTCTCAAGGTGCTGGGCCTAGGACGGTCTAGGTGTCCTTGCAGAGCAAACCTGGAGAGGCTTTGTTATGTCTGTGTGAGCATGAGAGAGCAGCAGCTGACAGGCTGCAAGGCAGTTCAGAGTCACACACCGGGAATGCAGAATGTGAAAAATGTAAGAGTTAAAACCTAAGGCATCAATACCAGACAACTGACCGCCATGAGTGCATCAGTAGGGAGGAACTCCTGGTCCTCATGTCAGGTACAGAGGCAGGAGGCTGAGTAACCTGGCTTCTGGCATTTATGGCCAGGAATGGTATCCTTCGGGAAACCCTCAGCTTTGAGCCTGCTCACAGGATCACAGTAGAGTGCTTAGAGCCTGATACTAGAAATATTTCAGGGAGAAAACCAGTTCCATGAATCTTACAGGCTGTTCATCCAAAAGGAACTGGAGTGAAAAATCACTGCCCAAGTGGAAAAGCAGGCGAAAGGGCAAAGCTGTGCCAAGGGGGGATTCTAACTCCAGGCACAGGGGAGAGTACTTTAAGTGATGAGAACAGGGCCAGAGGTCTGTTAGCAGGCTGTGTACAGGAATGAAATTTAATCCAGGACCTGCAGATATCACTGACAAATGGAACAATATTAGAGTTAATATTGAAATATAGAAACAATCTCTTCAAGGACACAAGGGTGGCTTAGAAAGAGATGTCGTCACAAAAACTCAATACTTGGAGCAGAAAAATGTTTTTCTTCATTAAGGTGAAGCTTGTACTGTGTGTTGGGATAGAACAGACTGCTCCCCGGAGCTGGACATGGAAATGAATGGTTCCTAAGTCTTGGCAGAGGTTTTCAAGGATGCCTAGGAAATTATAATGCCCAATTAAGTAGGAATTGGTCATCCAAGTCCCCTTAGGCGGTCCTGAAAATCAAGCCACTCTGGACTGCATCTAATTTTCAGTCAGATTTTTTCCTTCTGCTTCCCTTTGCGCTCCTCTTCCAGTGCCATCGACAGCTCCTGCTGGCACAGAGCTGTGGCTGCAGCCAAAGCTAAGGAGCCTGGCTTGGAAACGTGGCATTCAAGGAGCCTTGGTGGGGACGGGAGAGGGGATCATCTGTCCCTACTGAGGCCATTCAGAACTGGAGCCTTTTTTTTTTCCTAGCAGGCATCTTCCTCTCGCTTTTGGCCCATTTTTGTACCTCTGATGTGAGAACACTAGGCCAGATCAGTGGTGGAAAAGAGGGTTATGCTGGGAATGGTGGGAACCATAGGGAGCCGCTCTCCGCTAGATTAACTTCCTAGGAACCCCTGGGAATTTTATTATGTCCTTGATTTCTTCCCCAGCAACTCCATTCTTTGAATGGGTGGTACTTGAGTGCACAGGTGAGGAAAGCCCTTCACCTGGCAAAGGTTTGGGAGATAAGAAAGGAGCAAAAAAGTCTGATTATTTTGGAAGTAGGTGGTAATATAGATTTGGAAGAAACCAGAAGGGAAACCTAGTTCTGACTGTGAGCCAGAACAGTGTTCCAAGCTTCCGTGGGAGACATCCTCCAGCAAAGCCTTTAAACAGAGGAGATGTGGTCATGGCCAGAAGACTGCTTCCCTCTCACCTGGGACTTGGTTTTCCACAACTCCCTCTGTTCCACCCTTCTCAATAACAAAATCTCCAATTCCCATCGCTTACTACCAGTGGTTATTACTTCTCAGGCTGCCTCGTCATCCAGATCCATCCAGCCTGTCTGTGGCCCTGGAGCTCCTGAGCTACCTTGACAGCCTGAAGCAGGCTGGAGATGTGCCGGTACTTCCCAGGAATAAACCTGTTGGTTGTGCACAAGGCATTGTGGCAGGATCTGAGGAGGAGATGCGCCCTTGTGACAGGGGTGACTTGGACACATATTCCTTCTGGGTGTACCAGGAGATGGAGAGTGGTAACAGAAGAAAGGCAAGCAGGTGAAACTTTGCTTTTATATGGATTTGGAAAAATGTCTTCTGCACCTGCAGTGTTCCACAAGTGAGGAATAGCGGTGCTTTCCCTTCACACAGCCGGTGGCTCTTGTTCAGTGAAAGACATGCCAGGTGTTACAAAAGGCTGCCAAGGTGTCAGCAGGGAATGGATGTGGGGACACGGAGCTGGAGGTGGGGCTTAAAGGTATTGGCTAAATCCCGACGCAAACGCGACTAAGTAGTTGTTAAATTAATTAGCAGGTTGGAGTAAATTTAGCATCTTCCTAATGCACTGGAAATCATGGCGGCTTTGGAGCGTGTGCTTCCCAGGGCTAGTTTTAGCCGATGGCACTGGGATGCGGGAAGGCTGATGCAACGACACAGACTGGGACAGGGCATCGGTACTTCCGCAGAGGAATAAATGTTGATTAACAGCTTTCCAACACCTCGTGCTAAAGAACAAACTATTTTTGGAAAGGAACTTGAGTGAAGCAGCAAATTCATTCTCTGCTGAATAAGGGGATCATTTGTTTTAATAGCAGATTGCTCTGTTAAGGAGAGACAGGGTTTTGGTGAGAATTTGTGACATGGTGCCACATTTAAATGTGAATGAGTGAAGGTTTCCTTGGGCAGGAAGGGAAGCAGGGGTACAGTGAGCTCCCGTGGTTGAAATTTGGAGACAAATTAGTGTCATTAGTCATTGGAACCACTTGCCTAGGGATGGAATGAATTTATCTTAACTTTGTTATTTTAAATCGCTTTCCTGATGTGTATATTGTAGCTTCACCAGCTGTTTGGGGTTTGTTTTCGAGGGAAATTGTATTCCCAGAAATTCTTGTATGTGGGAGATCAGGCTCTCTGATTATAGGTTTCCCCCGGCCTTAAAATATATCAGTGTAGGCAGCAGGGAAGAATTCTCCCTCATTCATTATCCTCTCAGATAATGCCCAAAAGGCACTCGGGGATTTAAAACCCCGTGAGCAGAGGGTGGGATATGAGGACAATCACAGCTGAGGATACCCGCGTTTCTCTACAACCCTGAGCCGCGGGTTTATCCCTGTGTTTTGACACTTGAAGCCGAAGGGGGAAGGTGCAACACTACGCTGTCATTTAAAACAAAAGCCCCCGCGGGTTCAGCACGCGTGGGGCGTGTGTCGAAGGGTGGCGGGCAGATGTGCAGGAGCTGTGTCTGTGTGCGCGGGGGTGTGATCGCGGGTGGGGTGTACCGGGTGTGTGTGTGTGTGTCGGAGGGGGGGGACGA
>VXBT01005544.1:163602-256643 GCA_013400235.1 Oriolus oriolus
ATCCCCCGAGCGGAGCGGGGAGGGGGGGACGGAGTCCGCGGGATGCGGAGGGGCGCGGGAGACAGGGATGCGAGCGGCCCCTAAGTGCATCGGCAGTTAGAGGTGGGCAGGTGGATGGTGAAGCGAGGGGTGGTTTCTATTCTATTCAATAAAAGACCCACTTTCCATAACAAAACCACAAATCCCATCCCTATCCCGAAACCATTGCAGGCAGCACCTGCGCAGGTGTGCCCGCACGGTCACACGCAGAGGGGAGCGCAGGCACCCGTGTGTAACTTCACAGTGGTGCAGCGCGGTGCGTGTCGTGCTGCATCACCGCCGTGGCAGCGCGGGTCCAAAGGCATGAATAAAATCTTAATTAACGTAATGCAGCAATTTCCGAGAGGCTGCTCCCGCTCCTGCTGCCTGCAACGCTTTTCCGCTCGCATCTCTCTCTCCGCTCAAGGAGGGAGCTCCGTTCTTTGCGGCGGCTGCTGCATTAATTTACATTTGGAATGGGGGAGTTGGTCTCAGGAGTTGTTTGACGTTCTTGACCCGGCGTGGTCGGGGAGGCCGAGCTGCTGCTGGGTGTCTGCGGGGTTCGTTCCATTTGGTGCCTCCTGAAAATGGGAGAGGCAGAAATGGAGGGACGCGCTGCCGGTGTGTTCAGTTTGCACGTTCCTGCTAAAGCTGTAATGTTACGGTGGTTATTAGTAAGGAAAATAAGGTTAATGAAGGAAAAGCTGTTGTAAGGGAGGATTCCCAGTCAGTAATCAGATTAGCGTAGTATGTATGTAGGCAAACATAAATCCAAATGTAAATCCTATCCTACTCTTTTTTCCCCCCCTCTTCTATTTTCACTGGTGGTGGCGTTGATGAGGAAATCTCGGGGGTCTGGAGATGGGACAGACATCTGAGAGTTTGGGGGAATATTTGAACTTGTCAGTCCCCTTACATGCTGGAAGTTTGAGCTGGGCAGCTCCAGCAAAAAGGCCTTTGTGTGGGTTTGCTGATGACTCCGGTTGCAAATGGCACAAGAACAGCTGCCCCTTCGACCCAAGTATTTTGGCACTTCCTGTTCCCTTCCCCACTGGAAGCCAGAAGAAAAAAGTGATTTTAGTCCTGAAGTCTGGTTTTAGGAGGGTGAATGACCAGCAGGGATCTTTCCAGTTTATTGCAACCTGTAGTAGGCGCGATCAGCAGGATAGGTGAGAAGTGTTGAGGATGCAAAAGAAGTTCCAGGTACGGGAGGAAAGAGTTGGGAGTGAGGGGGATCCTCATTGAAACTGGCTTCTCTTTGCCTCTAACTTACTCTGTGTGCTTACTGAGACCAGGTAAGCAGTATCCTTCCAAGCAGTGACCAAGTCCTTTGGAGAGAGCTCCTATTCCATGATCCTCCTTGTTTCAGACCTTCAGTTTGCTCCTCAGCACTTGGGAAACACAAGGTTACCAATTATTTATTGCTGCACATCCAGCAGCAAACCTGGACTGCTGCATTCTCCAGAGCATTCTGAATTGACTTCTTATGGGGTTATTCATTTTACATGAGAAAGAAACAAGTATCCTGAATTAGTAGGCAGAAATTACTCATTAAAAAATTGACTACTACGGTTGTTTTACTGTCTTCCTCTGCATTTTGTCCACTCCGTATTTAGAATTATTTTTAATTGCATTTAGATAGGAATGACTCATCGGTCATGTTTCTCTGAACTACGTCTGGGTAGCGTCTGGTATTTATTTATTTATTTAAATTTTTGCTGCCCTTCAATAAGACATCATACACACAGATTATTGGGTGACCTTCACGGGAGTGGGAAACTCCGTGAATTAATTCCCAAAGCCTCTCCAGACCAAGGTAAAGAACACAGCACTGGCAGAAGTCAATCTGTTTTCCTATAAATCACTACCAGCCTCCCACTTTACCAAGCATTTCTTGCATCATTAGGAGGGGAGAAGAGTACAAACAAAAGGGAAGTAGACATGTCTGTCTGAAACTGTTGTACTGACTTTTGTTGTCAAATTGCACTTGTTGTGATAATGCTGAATGAAAATTGATATTGGCAACATCCTGAATTCCCGTTATATGGGTGCCTTTGGGAGATCCTTGAGGTTAGTCCTGGCTTGCAGCCTGAAAGCAAGACTCACTGAAGAAGCTGTTTGAAACAAACTGGTATTTGTGGAGTTTTTACTATGTCTTTCAGTTCATCTAAGAGATCTTTAAATGTGTCCTTTATTTTAAATATATATTTGGGGGTGCTTGCAGGACGGAGGATAAGGTTTACATCTGTGCACCTGTTTTAGCAGGAACTGTATTTTACCTGAAACACCTGTGTTGTTACATTTCAGCTGGGCTTAAGGTACTGCAGTCAAGATACCACTGACATTTGTTATATAAAGCTTAAGAATGTACCAAATAAAAGACCGAGCTCTTGTAGATTACACCATGGAGACCCTTGTATGTGGAACAGGATGGAGGTTGTTTCTCTCAGCAGTAGTCAAGTGAGTTATTTCTACTGTTTTTCCTTTTAGCTGTCAATGCTGCACTTGTCAAAAGGAAATTTAAACACTTCTCACAATAAAAAAAATGTATCAACTTTAATAAAATTTGCAAACCAAATACTGTTTTGCATGGGAACAGAGTAACAGTTGGGTACTGTTCTCCCACTGCACCTCCGAGCGTGCAGGAATAAATCGATGATCCTAGTCCATTATCAGATATGGAGAGAAGTGTGCAGGAGTGTCTTCCACAGTCGTTTAACTGATCTCAGGTAAAGTTCCTTATCATGGAGCGATGTACAGCACTTACATGGTAATTGTAATTGTCCTGTTGTCATGCCTTATTTATCCCCCTTAAATCCCTTTATTCCATCTCATTTTCTTTTGAGAAGACACCTGTCTGTAAAATGATGCCTGGATGTCCTCCTGTTCTTCATTTTCCTATTCCAGATTTTCCAGCTTTTTTTTTTCTTTTTTCCTTTTTTTTTTTTTTAAATTTTTTCTTCCCCTCCTGAAATATGGTTGGATGTATTTGTAAATCCAAAAGGACATGGATATTTTGGGGATTCCAAACTCAGGGTTTTGATTAAGAACTAAAACTGGAGAGAGAACACCATGGTATTCAGAGGAAGAGTGCTGGTGTGGACATGGGAAGATGCAGAACCAGAGTTCCTGGCATTCTGCTTCTCCAGGGATGTTTGTGTGGCGAAAGGGCCCTGTATTGTGAATTCATCCAATTAATCTCAAATCCTACAGTTTTCCAGCCTGTCAGCTTATATGAACTCTTCATAGATGTGTGTTAGTCAGTATGAGGTCTGCTCCTAGAGTTTGACAAAAATCTCTTCCAGGGACTCCTCAATTGGTGTGGGACTGCAGGAACCAGTTTTCTTCTTTTTATTTTCTCAAGGAGTTTCTCTGTAACTCTGCTGAATTTTACCTCTTTTATGCTCTCTTTGATACTTCATTTTTCCTGAAAGCTTGTATCCCACTGCACTCTTAGAGGTAGTTCATACCTCTATAAGCGTTCATATGCTACTGTTGTGCTTTGCTCCTGCGTTTTCTAATCCACTGCCCAGGTTTTTCCCTACTGCAGGATGTACTCTGTCCCCTACTAACAGCTGGCAATACCTGAGGATATTTTAAGCTTCTCTTTCATGGGTGATTTAGGCCGACGTCTCTCCCAGCCTGTCTGCTTTGGACGGCACGTTGCTTGCCTCCACATCTTTGCTGGTGCTGATTCTAGTTCTGTAATTTCAAAAATTATGTTGGTTTGCAATCCACATTTTCAAGGTTTCTTTGAACTTCAATTTGATTTAAGCTTATTTTTGATTTTACCTTCTGCTACCGTAAAGAATTAGAAGTAATTTGTTGGGAACTAGAATGGCTGGAAAAATCAGCGTAGTGAAGCACTCGCTTAGGTGGCATGGCACGGGGTAAAGCCAACATCCATCAAACTGAGCATTTCTATTCCACTGAACTCCATCTGCCATATCAAAGGGAAAAGGGTGCTAGAAAATATCTTCCCACTGAATTGAAATGATGAAATATAAAACATAATGAACCTGCTGCATAATAGATGTAGCTTAATGTAGGAAAAAGTAATTACAGTTAGTGCGTAAATGACTACGTGTGTTGAGATAGCATATAAAAATTACTGTGCTACAGTGTTATTGGGGTTGCAAAATCAAGCATCAAGTAGTTATAAACTAATACAATTAAGGCATGTGAAGATTTACCACTTCCATGAAAACCCCTTTTGTTTGTGTTAGCTACCAGTTCTAAGCTACTGTGGAAGGGAAGAATTAAAAGTTTTCAATTCGTATTCCAATTAGGTATTTTGTTGATTTGCTGAAAAAGTGTAGAAATGCAAAATAAAAAAGGGAGAAAGAAAAGCAGGTTCCAGGTGGGCATTAAACGTGTTTGCAGAGTAAGTTAGTTTAGTAAATAGTTTCAGGTGTTCTGATGTTTGTACAATATCAGAGTAGCCAGCCCAGGTGGAAAGGGAAACGGACAAGGTCCTGCAATTACTATTACTTACTCTGGAGTTTATAAAAGGAGCAATTGATGGCTTCATATGTCTCAAAGGGACTGTGTTAATTATACCAGCTGGTGCCAATTGGGCAGGGGCTCCTTACACAGATTTGCAGCACCTGGTGGGGGGGAGGTTCCAGAAGCAGGTGCCGCCTCAGTGCGACCGTGGGGCTCAGTGCAACTGTGGGGCTGCTCCTGGAACAAGCAGGTAGGGGCTTGCTCTGCTTTTTAATGTTTATTTTTAGTATTTATTTTTATTAGAAATGCTTAGGAAACAGGTTGAAGTGGGGATTGTAATTTGGTGCTGATTTGTGCATCCGTTCTATTGTATTTCTGTTTGAGAGATGCTGTGATGTGGAGTTTGTTTGCAGGCATCCTGTTTTATATGGATTATACCCTGGGGGAAGAGTAGAGGGTTTAATTGTTGGGTTGTTTGTTTTTTTCTTTTCTGTTATTTTGTGTGTGGTTTTCTATTTTATTTTTTTTTCTGCTTTTCCTTCTTTCAGTTTTTTTTCTTATTTTTATTGTTCCTCTCCTTTATTTTTCCCCCCTTTTTCTTTTCCCTATTTTTTTCTTGTTCTTTTTGTTTTTTTTTTTTACGTTTCCCCCGCTGTTGTTCCCTCCCTTACAAGATTTATACTTGATAAAGTTGTTGAAGGCTGACTTTTGGCTGTTTATATTCAGATTTTGTACTTTATAGAGCAAAATCTTATGGTTTCTTAGAACAAATCCTAGCTGGGTATGCCCCTTGCCTCAGGGGCTTCCCGCCATTTTGTGGGGCGAGGGGTCCGCCCGCCATTTTGTGGGGCGAGGGGTCCGCCCGCCATTTTGTGGGGCGAGGGGTCCGCCCGCCATTTTGTGTGGGGCGGGGGCTGCACTCCATCGGGTTGTGGTGGAGGTGGCTGCCCGCCGTGGGTTTGAGGGGTTGCCTGTCATGTCACGTAGGGTGAGAGGTGCTCGCCATGTCGTGTGGGGAGGGGGCTGCCCGCCAGGTCGTGGGCACTGTAGTGAAGCTGCAGCCACTTCTTCTGATTGGGGTGCACTGGGATGGGAGAGGAAACAAATAGCACAGGTTGCTTTGATAAAAAGCAGTGACTGCCCACCTCTTGCCCGAGAGGATTTGCTCATTGAGCTGTTAAATGTTGAAGGAGTCATGCTTCGTCTCGGTAAGTAAAAATCCTGAAAACATACAAAAACTGTTTGTATGGACACACTGTCCAAAACCCTCGAAACACTTTGGGAGGTTTTCTATGCTGATCACTACATATGTCTGCTGGAGATACAGCTTGTTGCTCTTAATATCTGTAGCTTTGTTGCCTGTTGTGGTGAGACCTTTGTGAAGTTACTGTAGGGCTTTTTGCAGTCCTACTGTACGACGAACATACTGTGTCTGTATGTAAGTCTTATTATGTGGTATTTATTGTCCTGATAAATATTGTCTTTGTAGAGGGCTTAGGTTTTATTTTGGGATGACCTGCTGTGTGAGGCCAACTCAGAAACTGCAAGGGGTGTTCTCTATCTATAAACACTGACTGGGAAATGGGTTGTAGAATCCTCCTGGTTAAGTGTTAACAGGGAATTGACTAACGGAGTGGGGAAAACACAATATCTTCTGTTCTGATGGCTGTCCTTTCTTTCTGTTTTATCCTTTCTGAAGTGCCAGATTGTCCTTAGTGGGATGGTGAGTCAGCTGGGAACACAGAAACAACTGTGGTATCCAGCAGGATGTGAACTTGAAGCTGTAACTGTATTCAAAAAATAAAAGTATTTAGGGAGAGGGGAGGGGGCGTGAGCTAGAAATTGCTCTTCATTACCCACTGGAGATTCATGAACTCAGGTGGGAAAAGCAGGCTGTATCCTGCATCCCTTGTTGATGCCCAGGTATCTAGCACTTTGCAAGTGTGCATCTGACTGAAACAATCTGATAAAATTTCTGTGTAAGAGCTTCAGAGCCAAAAGCTGCACCTTGCTCGCTACAAGTGTCAGGAGTAACCCTGGACAGAAAATGGGTTACAGCAATATTATTTGTTGTCTGTGCTTATGCAGATTGGTTATTTATTTTATTGTATTTTTTTGTTCATTATGGCCATCTGGTCTTGAAGCATTTTGATTTATCTGCAGAACTTGACTGATCCTAAAGAGAAGTAGGAGCAAAATAAGTCACGGGGCCGTTCAGACTTCCTATATTAAAGGAATCTTTGTTTATGCAACAAAGATTCATTCAGCAACATACCCCTGCACAACATTTTGGATGTTTGCCATGTTAACTCTGAGTTTAGTTTTGCTGCTGCAAATAAAGGTACAGCTCCAGGAGATGAAACTGCTGACTTGTCTCTCCCAGGGGTTCTCTTTGAAGAGTGCTTTGACCACTTATAGCCGAGGCGAGTTCCCACAACTTATGGGTTGCCATTAGCATTAAAGTTGTGCTTGCTGAAAAGTGGTTAGCAGCTTTATGAAATGCATCCCTTGCTTCATTTGAGCGTTATTTATTAAGATGATCTGGGTGTTTGAAGGTGATGTTTCTGGGGTAGAAAGAAGACTCTGCCATGAGCGGCATGTGGGATGTGTGTGAGGCACAGATTCAGGTGAGGAAATGGTGTTCAACCTAAAGTCCTGTCAATCTTCCAAAAGTTGTGAGAGGTCTTGGCATAAGTTATAAGACCTGTTAGAGAACTTGAATCTCATGAGATCTGATGGATGGGAATGTATTTCAGGCATTCAGACTGGCTGAATCTGAACGAGTGACACAGTGCTGTAAATACCTTTGTTGTTTATGTTAGGTCAGATGGTGAAGTGTTGTTTTATGAGCTTACCTCTGAAAAGATGGAGGGTGTCCAGACCTCATTCATCTTCTGCAGTGTTTCTAAATGTTGTGGTTCCTTTTATTCTTATGGAAAAAAAAAAGTAATTCGAGATTATTTATATATCTATATGTGTGTATTTGGAAAATGGCAAACTGAGGGCAGTTTGCGTTTTACGGCGCCTCCACACCATCACAAATAGCTTGTACCCAAAATGTTTGGGTTAAAACCAGCACAAACACCCCCTCTCCCCGAATGCACTCCCACATATGCAACTCCAAGAGGAAAAAATAAACTTTGTGATTAATTGTGGAGTGTTTGGTATGTGATCTAAGCTCATAACTGGCTCTTGGATCCCACGAGCAGAACCCTTCTGAAGTATCCTTTGTAGGCTCTTTGAGTGTAGTCAGAGAAGTTTTTGTTTGTTGTTTTATCTTTCTAAAATCTAGCTTTCCCCCCTGCTCTGGGTGCGGGACGGCTGCCAGTACTTGGTGACCCGTGACCCCCAGTTGCTGCTGCGCTCAGGAATGCGCGTCGGGCTCCAGCGGCAGTGGGTGATGGAGGCTGCCCTTCCCTCTGATGTGTGCCCAGCGTGGGTGGCGGGAGCTGGCAGGGGAAGGGGCAGGACTTGGGCAGGAGTAGAACTCTCGTGGGGCGGCACAGGAGCTTTCTGGGAACTCGAGCTTGCTCGGGCTGGATGTGAATAGCCTGGCCTCGGTTCAAGACGGTTTTAGTTCCTGCCGGGAGCAGCAGCTGGTCAGTGCACAGAAGCCAAAGCCTGTGGATTTGCCCAGCGTAGCACTCGGGGGCATCACATGCTGCATGTACAGCTCTTGTAACACTGTAAACTTTGGGAATTTTTAGATTCAGAGCAGGTCACTAATAATTTAGTCTTAGATTGCCTATAAATAGCTTCTTGTATCTGAACCTGCCCTTTAATGAGGCTATTTGTGTCACAGTTGGAGGCTTGCACTGAAAATGCTCTACCTGGGATCCCTGCTGGGTTCTTTTTTGTCTTGGTGTGCGTTCTTTGCTCTCTCCTGGCTGCCTGGTATTTGACAAGGAGGATGTTGCAAACAATTTTAAGCGTCTTTGGTATGGATACTGTTGGGATATACCTGAAAACCAGAAAATAGAGTTGATGCTCCTGGATTTGGTTTGAATTTTTCTAACTATGGTTCTTTTATCAGGGACCAAGAGCACGCATGATTTGTCAGATGACAATAATTGATGAAAAGATGCCATTGCAGTCCTATTTTTACCCCCCCATGCCAAGCGAGTGTCAGCACAACCTTCTTCAGACTTTACTGAGAGCAAGAACAGGATGTTCCCAAGGGTCACAATGTGCTGAAAGCAATGGATAATAGACTTCCTACCTGCTGGGTCCAAGCCTTGCATAAGCAATGTGCAAATTTGCAGCTGAAAGTTTCACAGTGGCCTATTTTGAGTTGACAGATTTCTTATGTATTTGTTTG
This sequence comes from Oriolus oriolus, assembly GCA_013400235.1. Classification (NCBI taxonomy): domain Eukaryota; kingdom Metazoa; phylum Chordata; class Aves; order Passeriformes; family Corvidae; genus Oriolus; species Oriolus oriolus. Next base: position 172,385 of record VXBT01005544.1, read on the forward strand.
CAAACAGTCAACGTGGCTTAGGAAGGTCTTTGGAGCAGGAGCCCAGATTCCTGCTATTGGAGCACTCATCTCATTCCTGTTACAGGAATAGCAAGCTGTTATGTGTGTCACTTCACCATTAGAGGGGGAATTTCATATTCAGCAAACCTGTGCTTTATTTTAATCATCCCAGTGGATCACTTGCTGAAACAAGCAAAAGTCCCAAACAATAAACTTGATTTTTAGTAATGCTTTTATGGGAATGATGAAGTTGTAAGGATGCAATTGGAGAAAATTATTTATAAATTTTTAAAAAGAGGGTGAGAAGAACAGATGATCTTAAGTTTCTGTGGCACTAAAATGACCAAGGGGCAAGCCTTATGGTTCTCAAAATGACAGGTGGATAAGTCAGAGGAAGCAAGGAGCCAGAAGAGTTGGATATAAATATTTAGAAGTAAAATTACCTCTGCAAAACTCCTTTTGGCTCCAGTGTCTGCCAGTTCCCCTTCTGTTTGTTCAGCTCGAAGAAGAGAGTCTATATTTAGTCAAGAAAATGTGTATGAAATCTATATCAAAGCATTTTGTGTGACAGGTTTTGGAGGTGGTGGTGAGATTTGGTACAAGGTGCAGGCACTGCAGAAAATCCATTGATGCTCTATTTTTATAATGTGAAATTACTTAATCAATTACATACTCAGCGTGGGCTAATGAGTGATAACCTCTTATCCCCCAGCCTAACGCTGCTCCTGGCAGGTGTTTTAGTTGATTCTGGTCTTGGCACTGGAACTAAGCTGTTGCTGTTCCCTTGATGCAACTCTTCATTGTTTGACAAAACTGGGGTCTCCTTTGCAGTGGTATTTTTAAAAACACCAGATTGCTGATGATTCAATGCAGATTCAATGAGGGGCAAACCTTGGCATCTCCAAGAGTGGTGCTGGGGGTGGAAGAAAGCTCTGGTTATTTGTAATGTGACCTGACACAGCCTCTGCTGTAACTAAACATAGTTTGGTATTCTCTGCACCTGTCAGCCTGCTTCTTGCCGTGCCCATTTTGAAGGGGTGCACACAGACTTAGACCTTTACCTGGAACTGCCTCCCACACATTTGAACGGCAGTTGCTCACCTTTTTGTGTTCTGCTAAGGAAAAGTTATTTAAATCTCTCAGAGGAGCAGTCCTTTGAGACATTTGGAAGATGAGGAGAGAGCCAACCTCTAGTACTGCTGTCCTATGGAGTTTTAATTTGAGTAGTGCCTGTGGGAGCTTTGGCACTGAATTTTATGGGGTGTATAAGTGCAGCATGCTCCTCTCTTCTCTGTAACGATTTCCCCTCAAAGTATGGCTGTATTGCATCTGTGACTTCTTTTTTCCTTTTCATCAAGGTTTTGTAGATTACAGATTCATTTCAGTCCGAGAAAATTGCTGAGCAATGTCATCGTGGGGTTTTTTTGAAATGAGTAATAGAGTGTCATGATGACTGTGATCCTAATTATCATCTATCAATTTGAAAACCTAGAAATGCCGTGTTTTGTGAAAACAAGCTCCTAGTGAACCCTCCAGCTTCCTCCAATACTGTTGCTATGACAAACCAACCCCAGAGCATAAAGCGATTATCTGCCCAGTCCTGCTGCTATTCAACAAAGATTTCAGGGAGTTGGTCACCTTAGTTTCAGCTACAGCTTGAAATCCCTTATTTAGTTTGTGTTGCTTCTGCAAAAGTAACAAAATCCGTTTCCACTTAAGGGAAGCGAACTTCAGGTCTGTGTAAAGAACAGGTTTTTAATAGTTTTTAGTTAAGTTTTACTTCTGGAATGCACTGCCAGTGATTTAGAATAAGTGAGCTGATGTTGCAACACACACCTTGATGTAAACTGAATGTGTGTAAGAGGTCTGAGAGCTAATAGTGTATCAATACCCATTTTGTCTTGATTTTTACTTCAGATGGATTTTAAATGGAATTTCTAAGGCTTGTACATGCAACCTGAAGAATTAATGTATAAGTGCACAGTGGCTCATTGTTGCAGAATATGTACTGTCTTTGTTAAACAATTCCCAAAGGAAATTATTTTGTACTTGACATAGTTGCTCACCTGTAGGATGTACAGTGTCATAAAAAAGGGTATATCAAGTCTTATTCCAAAGCGAATACTGCTTTTTATTGAAAGATAATTGAAGGTTTACATTATGTCTGTTCTTTTGCTGTGGCAATATCTGTTTTTAAAGATCTACTGGGCAGCATATGTATCGTATACTTCATAAAGAAATTACAGTGAACCCTCTAGACTTACTTTTCCAGTGAAATAGCTAGAGTAGCACATTATGGCACACTCATCTGTAAGAAAAAAATTGGAAAATACTGGCTTTAGGTACATTCTAAAGAGATATTTTCATATTGCAGGAAGCTGAAAGGATTAGAGCAGGAAAAGTAAGTACTGAGAAATCAAAGACAGTAAAATTTTCTTACTATAAATGGGTGGTTTCTAGAATGTTTCTTAAACTCTAGATATCTCTAATTGGCATATTGACTGTAGCTGTCATAAAATAACCCTGACCTAAATGCAGTTACCAATATAAATGTGTTTTCTTTGATATAGGAGTGAAAAATTAAATCTTCTCCTTTAGAGATGACACAAATACGTATTTTTGGTCCCTGTTTGTAGGCAGATGGAATTATGTATGGCAGAACACTTACCATGGTAACATAGATTATGACAGCTGAGCCACTGACTTTTTTATCCTTAAGATCCACGGAATAACTATAAAAGGTAACACTTCTATTGCATTTTTAATTTTGTTAATGACTATGTATTTCACTCAGAGGCCATTTAATGTATAATTTATATAGTTTATGCGATGTAAGTATCAAATTTAGATGAACATAAACATGCGTATAGAAATCAGTACACATTTGGAGAAATCCTTCTCTTCTAACATCTAAATGCTGCACAAGGATTTGCACTTGGTTTTTTGTGTTGGTTTTCTCTCCCTCCTGTGGATGGAAAACTTGTGCAAATGTAATTGTATCTCTTGTTTGTTTGTAACTAAATGTCTCTGTTAAGGATTATATTCTGGCCAAGTGAAAGCAGTGTTGCATCTAGATGTGTATTGCTTACATTACACCAGTGATTAGAGTGATAAGTTACTCTACTGTGAAGCTGGAAAGCTTATGTGAAAATTTTACACTGGTGGCCAGAACAGTTGGAAACAAGGAATCAGGAAAGATGGGAATCTTCTATTTTCTAAGTCTAAATGAAATGGTGTGGGTCACAGGTGAAGTTACTTTTGTCTTGATTTAGGCAACTTTTTATTTGTATCACCCACAATAGAGATACACCAAAAGTAAGTTTTTAAAGAGCAGATCAGCATCTATGTCAGTTTAAAAAAAAAATTAAGAAGTCTGTCTCAGGTTTTTGAGATGTCATCATTCATGATTCCCTGCCATGAACACTCATGTCTCGCCTTCTCGAGGAAGGAACATTCAGTAATCCTGTTTTACCTGACAAGTGCTCTGCTCAGCTGGTATCGAGCTACTGCTCTAAAGAAAACAGTGTCAAACCAGCTCTGAAACATGGTGTGGAGCAGCAGCTGCATCATCTGTGACCCTGACTGTAAGCTCCACAGAGTTGCTGTGTTTTGGTTTACTTCATTTTAAAACTGCAGGGATTAAAGACCAGTTGGTGTTACTCTGAATAATGGGAAAAAAACCCCACAACTATTAAGAAAAACCCAAAACAAACCACCAGCCTTGGTGTTGCTATCAGAGCCCAGCGTTTGATGGTGTTGCCAGATACAAGCACTATTGAAAAGGGGTTGCTGGTATGTGTTAGCTGACAAGTATTTCACTTTCGTCTCCAAATTTACATTGTTGGGATTGCTCATGAGGAATTTGGACACCAGTAGACGTGGGAAATGCTTGTGTTTACCCAGATGCATGAACTTTAGAAGAAAAGTCATATAATTAGCCAAATATTTGAACTGCGTACACATTTCAGATATCCTGTGTACAAATGTGTTTGTATATTACACTGTCCTCTGTGCGTTAAGGGTTTTTAAATGCCCTTGCAAAGGAAGGACTGTAGTTAAACATCTGCACTGGCTGAAGAACCCTCTAGGCACATGTGCAAGATTGCCTCGTTTGTGTAGTTGGACAGTCTCTGAAGAGATAACTCACTAGGAAAAAACCCACTGTGTTCAGCCACTGATGTGCAGAATTATTACATTTGCCCCTAAGTGCTCTTTAACTCAAGTTGGTTTGTATTTCCTAAGCTTTTTCATATGTTGGGTATTGGAAGTCTTTGTTTACTGTGCGTTTGCCAGAGCTGGCAAAGGTTGGACCTATTAAACCTGTGTGACAAGACCTCTCAGATAATCAGATCTTGAAATTAACGTGTTCTTCATTGTTGGTACTTTTTTCATCTTGTGAGAGGTTGAATTTACACCTCTTGGAGACCAGATCTTGATTTCACATCTCTCTGCAAAAGCTTGTCAGGCAGCCTGCTGTTTGCTCGCACAAAGGAAAACTGCTGGAGCTGAGGTAAGAATATAGCTTTTGCTTTCAAACGTCTGCACCCAGACATGACAGTTTGTATCCTGACCTCTGGAATTGCCCTGCTGGATTATCAGCCGCTTGCAGGCACAGTTGTATTGGAAGTGTGGTTAACTTCAAGGTGCCGCTGGTGAGATGGAAGGGTAAGATTAAGAAAATGAGCTTTTCATCCTGGTATTGTATGTATTAATGCATAAATAACAGATATTGGAGTAGCTTTAAGCTAGTAATGTATAGGTTTGTAAGAAAAATAAATATGCAGCTTCCAAAATGTCTGTAGCACCATTTTCATACCAGTTGCCCCATTGGGAGCATTGCTGATTGTACAGCTTTTGTGTATTTCCTAGACATAACTGTGGTATTCGCTGTATTGCTTGATGGTTGCAAAACCTCAACACTGAAATACTCTTAAAGAGCAAAATCGGGCAGTGATGGAGTATTTGGGCAGCAAGTCCCAAGCAGTAGTATTTTGAATGACTTATCTCCCCCACAGAGGAAGAAACAAACAGGATGCTTGGCTGAAAGGGCCTTAAACCCAAACCTGACTGTGTCAGCTCTTCAGCCTCATGTTTTGAGTGACTGTGGTTGCCTGTTTGTTCTATTTACTGCATATGCTGGGCCAGTGGTAGTGGTTGTTATGTAAATGTGTCCAGAGGGTAAGTTCTATTTAACCAAAGATATTTCCAGTAATAGTGTTGTCTTCTTGGAAGTGCCTGCCTGGCTGTTTTTTATATTTTGGTTTACCAAAATCAAAACTGTTCTTGAAAAATGCACTTGAACTGTAGGCCAGGCCTCCATACGTGCATCCCTTCTTTCAGCCAAAATGTCAATGTAGAGCCTGATCAAAGCATTTTCCTCTGAAAATATTCAAAATTGTGAAAGATGAGAGATAACAGTTCTGATAGCAAATTATTATCAACTAGTAAGAATTGCTGAGAGAATGGAGCATATCTGTATCTCTTGACCTTGGTCTAATGGGAATAAGAGTGTCTAGATACATTTATTTTGGGAAGCAGTTTACTTGGACCTTTCTCTTTATTAGGCACCTAAGAATTCATTTCAGACAGACATTTCCCATACACGTTTTCTTAAAATGTGACTCATGTGGCAACTGTAATGTTCAAATAATGTAATGTTCAAATAATTCAGGCATCTCCTAGAGCAATTATGATGGCTGCAAAGCTGTATTTCCTCCTCTCATTTCCTTCTAATGCTTTAGCAGCGTGGATTGGAAGGTGTTTTTGTCGGGGCACAGCCTTGAGTCATGCCAGTCCAAGATGCTGATGTATTCAGACAGTCTGGTTTGCCAAAGTAGCTCTTCTTTAAAATTGATACTAAAACAAACCTGGCTTTTGTGAGCATCAGCATGGGAAACTCAGATTGGAAGGTTATGGTTTTAAAAAAATGACACCTTTGGTGTGACAGCCAGTTAACTTGTTCACCAGTATAAGACAGAAATCTAGTACTTGAAGTGCTCTGCAAACTGTTTTAGTGGTATTTGTCACGTATCTTCTTTTAAGTCCAAAGCCTGTGAAATTCTTCTTTAAAAAGTAACTTGTAAGCCTTTCTCTAAAATAAACGTTTTCTGGTTGCTTTTTTTGCACAAACCATTTGCTAAGAGGTAAATTACAAGCCTTGAGGAAGGTAATACTCTTCACAGAGAGAGCCCTCTGTAAAAGCTGCATTCAACTTAGAGCAATAGCAAAAGCGGATAACTTTTGTACAGCAAAGTTGGGGAAGGCCCCTTTTTATGGGACTTGAAAGATACGTGGGAGAGAGGAGGTAAACAAAACTGCCAGTGGGAAAGAAGCAAAGGAAAAACAATGGAAGGCATCAAAGCAATTGGAAATGAAAGCCGAACGCTTTCAGCTTTGTCCGACTGTAGACAAATTACAGCCCAAAATATCTTTCTCATACATGAAGCATAAACATTTGAAATATGCTCTTCTTTTATTTAATAAGTCTGTGAAGGGTGTACTTTTTTTAATGAGCAAATATCTGGGAAACCTGAGTGGCTGATTTCAGTCACAAACCCCAATTCCTTTAGTTATTTTCTCACTGATGGAGAGGAAATGAAATTGTGCTTTTATGGGTGTTGCAAAGTATTTTTTTGCCATCTTGGGATGAATTTCAAAATGAAAATGTCAGAGAGGAAAAGGAATCAACTGCAATTGGCTGGTCATTGTCTTACTGGTGGGGGTATCTTAGAAGCAGAGCATGGGCTGTTTTAGCTGAGATTGCCAGATGAGCACCTCTGCACTGCACCTGATTCCCAGGGAGGTCTTTGGATATCAAATGATACAGTAGATAGGAATTCCAGTGTTGTTTCTTCTCAGGTATTATTTCAGACTAGAACTGTTTAGGATCTGATTTTTGCAGTCTAAAATCTGTACTCTCAATATGTACTTGTAGCGTGAACCTTGCAAACTTTGGAGGGGAGGAAAAAAGCAGAGGTGTTGGATTTAGTGGGAAATCTTTATCCTAAGTGTGTCCTACTACACCTCTGTATGCCAAATGGAGATTGTTCAGGAGCAAGTGAGAATGGTGAGGAAGCTATGGAATGCCAGCCCGTGTTTATTTCCTCAGTGTAAATAGCACGTGTTTTCAATCTTTGCTTAATATAGATTCTCTGTCTGGGAATACGAAAGTTAAATAAGTCAGACGTGTGAAATGTTTTCCCAGGGATATGCGGAGTTGGTTGTGGGTGACTGCTTGTCCTTCCTGCCAGACTCTTCCATCGATGGGCTTTGAACTCATCCCTGTCTACAGCCTGTAAGTGCTCGCTCTCAGTGCTGTACTTGGTGTGCCTTTAGGAGACACTCGAGCGAGTTTGCTCCTACAGCAGTGCACTGCGTGTGTTCCCACTGCCTCGCTCCACGCCCTTGAACAATTAGAGCCCAACAGCAAGTGCAGTGGAGAGGGGAAATATTCAAGATTTATTGTGGAGTCTGAGTTTCTGTTTTCCCGAAACAGGAGCTTTCTTTTAGTGGTATTCAGCAAGTGGCCTTTCTCACAGGAACTGTGCCAGAAGATGGCATTGCTGTACACAGAGCACTCATCTCCATTGCAACAAGTCATTAAGAGGAGTGGAAAAACTGCAGCCTCCAAGTCCATTAGACTGAGTCAGGCTGACAGGAAACGAATTTGCCTTCATATTGCATGTCAAGGACAGTTCCATTAAAATATATAGTGTGCTAAGGGTTTTCTTGTTTTTGTTTTTAATTGTTGCTGTTTAACAAGAAGCTTTTGTTTAAAAGTACAGATTCATCCCTAGGCTGGGGGGGTGCATCTCAACACTGTGAACTTTTTTTGTTTTCAAGTGAAAAAAGGAGACACTTTAAAAATCCTCTCTGTTCAAACTGCCTGCTGCCAGCATCTTACTTTTCAGGCTCTGCTCATTTGCCTCCACACAGTCTCCCAGTCATCCCTGAGGTGCAGTGGGAAAAGTATTCTCAATAAATCTGGTTTGGGAACGGCCTATGTGCGAGGGTGAGTAACTCGTGGCACACTCCAAGGGCTTCTGCAGTGAGTTAAATCCCAGAAGATAGTAAGCATCCCTTGGGGGGGGTAGGTGAAAGCCTGAGGAAAAGTTGTACTCAATTAGCAAAAATGTGATTTTTTTCCAAGTTTGTGCTTTATAGCAAATTTTGTTATCTCGGCGAATGAACGTCGTAGCTCTGATTTCCACAGGCTGTAGGATGAATTGATAAGACCGCAGTTTCTCTTGGGGGAAAAAAATCAGAAACTGAGTTTTGCTGGATACTGTAGAGTAGATCCAGCCTGTGGATCTGTGCTTGTGTAAGGATTACAGTGTGGTCATCTCTGGGAATGCTGCCAGAAGCTACCTGTTGTGGTTCCAGCTCCCCAGGGAATTGTTAAGTTGGTTGGAAAGCTGCTTGTTCCTGCTGTGAGCTTTGGAAGAAGCCTTAGTTTGGCTCGTGCTGGTAGCTGAACTGCAGGAGACACCTCCTTTATTTGTGGCCCTAACACTGAACAGAGACGCACAGAAATTTAATTAGGAAGACATAATGCTGGAAATGAACAAATACCAGATAACTTCTTTTTGCCAAATCTGTAAATGAAGTTAGATTCCCTTACTGGTAAGGCTTTGAGAGGAAGGAAAGGGAAGGCAAACAACAGTGAAGAAAAATGGAAAGAGTGTAGAACAGTTGTTTGAAGCTACCCTTTGAAGCCAAAAATGACTCCCCAGCATCCTTCACTTGCTAATTCGGTCATGTGGTGCTTTGTGGTGGGTTTCCATTCAAAACCCCTAGGTTTTGGAAGCAGAAGTCAAGGACCTAAGCGTCATCCTTTTTCTTTGCTTTTCTTTGATCAAGCAATGGGAAAAGCAAAGTGACTGTGTGGGATTTGTTTCGGGGTTAGTGGTGGATAGATAAGGTGGAGACCCAAATGTGTGGGGTAGACATTGTCTTGCTCTCTGCAGGTGGAGACTCCCCTGGGAGGAGTATGGATCTGCTTCTATAAAATTTCTGATCTACCCTTTAGGAGCAGTTCCTTTTGGGAGGGATCTCCAGGCTCACTGTTGCCGTTACCTTCATGAAGTAACTGTCATGGCGAATAGAACTCAAAAAGCCCCAAACCAGCCACATTGCCTTTGAAACACATGAGGCTCTGGTCTCCAGTAATCCAAAGGTGTTTTGTAGACCTGGGCTGATTGCATTTGGCAGCTGCTGTTTTGTGACTTGCTCTGCCCGGAAGGTGACGATTGTCCTTCCTTTAGTGGTTTAGGAGATGGAGCACGAAGGGCTCTTCTCACAGCTGGCCTTTGTGAGCTTAGTTCTGAAGGGATTGATGCTGGAGAGAATATTTTTCTTTTTCTTTAGTAGCCTGTTACTGTGCAGAAAACTTATTTAATGGTGAAACCCTCTAAACCTTCCTAGCCAGAGAAAAGTCCTTGTTCTGCTAGTTGGTGAGAGGTTGTTTTGGCCACTTCTTTTTGTTAGTTAAGTTGTGATGTAAGGAAGATAATTTAACTCCCTGTTGGACAAGACATTCTGAAGCTCAGTGGATATGGATGCATCTTTGGGTAGTAACCTGTCGGTTTAGCTTTTTATTTGTGGATTTTAATTTGAGCTGAGTCACAAGCGATCAGCCTTTGGCTTGAGCTCAGTGGCATGTTCCATTGTGCCCACGGCAAGGCAACCGGACTGCTCAAATGTCAGGAAATGAAACATGGAAGGACAACTTTAATTAGTGAAATGACCTGCTCCCCCTAAGAGCTGCTTTGACACCCAACACACTAAGCAGCATTGAAATTCTGCTGCTTTCCCCATCCTTCCCAAAGCTCCGATGCATGTGTGTATATGTGTACTTACTTACTAAAAACCCCTCCTCTATGGCTGTGCTGGGCCTGCTCCAGAATTTGTTTTACACTTGGGATTTGGTCCTGTGTAATTCCGGAAGGGGTTAGGTTTGAAGTGGGTGCAGTATTATGCTGAACTCTTTATGCACTTGGAGCTAAAAGCATTATCGATTCCATTTGCTGTGAATGAAACAACTTAGATGTATCTGGAAAATGAGAGAAGGAGGAATGGGGAAAAACAAATGAATGTTTCATGCCACAATGCAGCAATTTCCTAGCCTTCTTATTCCTGACCTCCTTCGTGTTGCACTTGGTGTGTGTTTTGTGCTGCAGGATTCAGAATGCCCAACCTCATCAGGCTGCACACACAGTACCACTGCTTGCTTTGGTCTCAGAATGATGTTGTAGATCACATAGTCATTTTATGTCAGTGATGTGGAAGCATAATGTAATTAATTTGGAGGGGGGAGGGAATGTACAGAAAGAGATCTGTTAAGATAGTTATGGTGGATTTTAAAAAAAAAAATCATTTACAGTTTTAATGGGAGTATTCAGAACTGTTAAATCTTTCTCAGTGGTGGTTCCAGACAGCACTGACAAGAGCTAATGTGTACAGCTTCACAGAATAGCTTCTATTTTTGCATTTCTTCCCATTTCCCGTTCCCTTTAACCCTTGCTCCAATATCCTGATTTTTGCAGCACATCAGAGGGTATCTTTTGTTTCTTCTTGATACGTGGGTTAATATTTTTTTACTAAAATTATCCGACTTTATGTGGTTGAAACAATTCTGGCTTCAATATCCATGTGCTTGCGCTACAAGATTTTGTATGCTTAAATGTTGAGCTTTTTTTTGGAAAAGTGTGCAGCTATGGGAAATACCTGGTGCCCTTCATTGTAAGTTCCTGTTGTTGCACTGAGGAAGCTCTAAAATTTGAAAAGCACCACACTTTGTCCATTCTATGCCATAGTGATGATATAATAGAAGAAGAATGAGATGTTACCTGTCGTTTTTGAACCACATGGTACTTTCTGAGTGCCACTGTGTTCTGTGCTTTGCACAGCCCATGCAGTTGAACATCTCCTCGGACCACATGAGTCCGCATGTGTGAAGCAAAGTGAGGTGGAGCTGTTGAAGCAAGGGTCTGTGTTGTGCTGTGTTTCACTGGAGGTGGTAACATGCTGTTTACTCTCTGCCAGCCCTGTCCCATGACATGCCTTTCCTTCTGTCCCTAGTTTTCTCAGCCTCTCTTTTTCCAGGGTTTTGCCTTTGGATATTCCTTGGAGTACTGGCTTAGACTTAACTTCTCACTCCATCTTTGTACCTCACCAGGTCATTCAGCCTGGAGAAGAGAATGCTCTGGGGAGACCTTCCAGTACCTAAAGGGGGTCCAAGAGAGCTGGAGAGAGACTTATCACAAGAGCATGGAGTGACCAGACAGAGGGCAGGGCTAGATTGGATATTAGGAAGAAATTCTTGGCTGTGAGGGTGGTGAGGCCCTGACTGGGGCCAGAGAAGGACCACGTTGCCCAGAGAAACTGTGGCTGTCCCATCCCTGGAAGTGTCTAAGGCCAGGTTGGACAGGGCTTGGGGAAACCTGGTCTAGTGGCAGGTGTCCTTGCCCATGGCAGGGGGGTTGGAAGGAGATGATCTATAAGATCCCTTCCAACCCAAGCCGTTCTGTGATTCCGTGATTATTTTAGCATAGCTGTAGTCTCAGAAGTATATTATAATGCAGCAGAAAAGCAAAATTAGATGTCTTTGGAGAAAACTAGCACTGTTTGCTGGCCTCATCGTGGCTCGGCAAAGCTGTTTGGAACAGCTGCTTTGCTTAGTTTCCCCCTTTTCACTGCTCCCAGCACAGCTCCTGTGCTTGGTTTATCCGTCGCTCGCCAGCCCCTGTCCCAGATGTACCCTCTGTCCGTTGCTGAGGGAAGAGGGAAGTGGAGGAACAAAACGCAGTGGTGTGTGTGCGTATGTCAGAGGCTGTGGCTCCCCTACCCGCCCCTCGTGAGATCCGAGCCGGGAGGGTGCCCACGCAGGTTCCTCCCCCGCTACGGGCGCGGGTTACAGCGGAGAACCGCCAGAGGGGCGGCGCGGGGTGGAGGCCGAGGCCGCCTCCACGGGTGTCTGGGCGGGCCAGGAGCCTCCGCCCCGCCGCTGTCCGTGAGTGGGCGGGGGTCCCGCCTGTCCCCACCGCCCGGCGGGGGCAGCAGCGGGCTCCGTGCCGTCCTGCGTGCTCGTGTTCCAGATCTGGCGTGAGCAAGCTTGGACATACCGGGAGAGGAGGGAGGGGAGAGGGAGGGCTCCCTGCTCGGCGCTGTCACAGGCGGGGGGCGGCTGGCAGCGCCCGCGGCTTGCGGCAGCACCGGCGCTGTGACGGGCGGCTTGCAGTAACCCGGCGCTGAGGAAGGAATACACCCGTCAGTAAGTTACCCGGGGTCCCTGTCCATCCAAGAGCCCGTGCAAGGGTGTCGTGTTTCGTGGCTGTGGCTTGGGTGGTGGGGTTTTGTGGTTTTTCTTTTTCCCGCTGGTGTTTGTCAATGGCAACCGCAGAGCTTGTCCTGTGTAAGGAATTATTAAAATGTAAATATCAGGCAGGGATAATCGAAATTTATTTTTTCCAGCAGAAGCAGGAAGTCTGCCTTCTGCCAAAGTAACACGTCAGGCAGATGAGGGGATCGGGTAGGAAGCCCCCATTCGTATTGCTGGGTGCAGAGAGAATTTTCTCTGCCATCCCGCAGCCTTGTAGGGTTGGTAGGCACAGGTGCTCTTGCTGCATCTGTGGAATAGCTGCATGGAAGGGGGGCTTGCATCAGCTGTGCAAACTCTGCCTTTCTGCGGTCGTCGGGTGAGAAAGATCGTGGTGCCAAGTGGGAAGAGGCAGAGGGAGATTTGTCAATTATTTCTGTATCCTCTGTAAAGACCTGTCCAGAAAAATTTTCCCTTCTATGTGATGGGAGGGGGTTACCTGCTAGAGGAGATTGTCAGGGTTTCTGATTCTTCTATTTGAATGAATGAGGGCTCAGGGGAAGCAAAATGTCCTCAGTTCCTGAGGTTTTCTCCCTTCCCTTTCTTTCTCTTCGAGAAGCCTGAATATCAGACATGCATGTTAAATCCTTGTTTCCTATTTAATTTTCCTCATGATATAATCAAGCAACACTAGTTAACATTTCTGATACTAGACAGCTGAATGTAGAGGCTGTTCATGTCTAGTGCTCCACCTAAGGATTTCCAGGCTCCATTGGCAGCAGTGCATGGATTCTGACTGTGCAGGAGCCAAGGACGGAGCCTTGACTAAGGCCCTTGGGCGTGTCACCTCTTCAAAAGACAGATTGGTTTAACCTTTCCTTTTGCTCCTAGCTTCCTATGTGTTCATACAGGTGAGGAAAAAAGGAAATACCAGAGATGTTAGTTCATCTTTCCCATTTCAGTCTTAGTTATTTTACTCTATTTTTGTTTTTGGTAGAGTGTTGAAGAGGGAGAATGCATTCTATGAACATGCTTAGTCTGCCATGAGTGGCTTTACATGGATGGGGTCATGTCTGTGAAATTCTCCTGTTGCTGTTTGCTTCTCTCATTTTTCTGCAAAACGGGCTTGAGCTTTGTGGAGGTGTTTCTGGAGAGTAGGGTGTTGTAGCTGCTGGAAAATGTGTTTGTGAATCTGTTGCACTTTTCACTCAGAAACCTTTACTTTTTTTGGTAGCACAAGATGGTAGAGTGGGCTGGTATAGAAGAGCAAGAAAACACATTTCAATAAATCCTTTTGCTGTTCTGTTTGACTTTGGTGCACCGTATATCATTGTTATTTCCACTATCTGTGCTTACAAAAGGGCAGAGCCGCACAGAGGTTGGCTTTCGATGGTGGCTATTGCTTGAGTTAAAGGCTAAACCAGGACTAGTCCGGTCAGCACTGGTATTCCAGACCTTGATCTGGTGGCCACTGTGATTGATAAAAAGCACTCTGCTGACCTGGATAGATTTTTGGATCGGCTCCCTAGCTGCCCATCTGGATAATTAGTGACTCTGGATTTCAGCAGACTGTCTAGGTACGTGTTCCCAAACTCGTTTCTAAATGTTGAAAAATAAAATTCAAGTCTTACCTTTCTGTTGTTTTGCTAAAGCCCAGTAGAAGCCAAGTATGGTTTTATTATAAGTCTGGTTTATGGTTTTGCCAGAGTGCTCTGTTGGCTTGCCTCGGTCTGCCTACCCTGGCAAGCTGTGGGCATTTCAGTGGTCCAGATACAATCCTTTACTTGTCTTTTCATTCTGTGCGCTAAGCTACACTGATATGGTCAATAAATTACGACTTCCAATGCTGCTTGGGTGTTCTGAGAGTAATTAGACCGCTCCTGGCCCTGCTACATTTGTACCTCTAAGGAAATAAGAAAAGCCTCTTGTTACTGGGTGACGTTGTCTCCCACTGAGTGATTAACTCTGGTACCTGTGTGGCCCTGTAGACTCTAATGAATGGGTTTAAAGAGCTGAAAGAGCAGAATTTTTAGTGATTTCCCTGTCATGCTCTCCAACAGCTTAAATCAAGGGTGGCTTCACTGTAATTTGTAGTCATGCAGATCCAAGGCTGGAGTCATGTTAATCCATTTCGGAAGCAGTGGGAGGGGAGCCAGTTTCTAACGCTTTCTGAATCGCTTTTTTGGGAAGGTTTGAATGTAAATCATGACAAGTCCATGACTGGAAAAGAAAAATGTGACTGTCAGACCATAATGCTTTGGAGGAATAAGTACCATTTAAAGTTTAGTAAATGTTGTGTTCATGGGTAGCTTTAGTCTTGCACTGCTCTGTGAGCTCTGTATTTGGGTCGGTTTAATTGGTATCACTTGGGCATAGAGTGCAAGCAGATATCTCGTATAGTAAACAAAGCAGCAGATTTAAGTTAATGCTAATGTGTTTGCAGGCTGAGCCAAAAGCTTTTCAGGGTTATTATAACGTGCTGGGCATACAGCCCATCGATCTAAGTGTCTGGAGGAGACAAAAGTTATGGATTGACTCATTGTGCAAATCAGCTCATCTGAAAGTCAGATTCTGCTATTTGTTGCCATCAGTTATTTAGTCGTATTAAGTGCGGCTGAGGACGGGTGGCAGTGTGGCCGGAATATTGAGATGGGATTTCAGACATCCCAGGAGAGCCATTCCCTGCTTCACCACCACAGACTTCCGGTGTGACCTGGGACGAGTCATTAAATGTTTCAGTAAAGTAGGGTTAGTGATACCTCCTTCTTTTTCACAGGGTTGGTGAAGATTGAGTTAGATCCATTTGTGAGGGGATCGTGTAAATCTAAATACAATATCAAACAGCACATCTGAACAGTGTGTGCCTCCTACATAACTAGGCAATACCTGGGTTTGTGAGCCTGCCTGTGTATGTGCTTCATACTATAATATACTTACATGCCTATGTTTTAATTCTGGCAATAAACCCTGACCACTGATTTGAGGCAACTATGAGATGAGCCTTTGTTCGTCATCAATTCTGACCTAGTATTCTAAGGCTGTTCCAGCTGTTAAATGTAACGTTGAAGATTGTTGTGTATTAACAATGACAAGATAACGTAGGCTCTGATGAGGACTTAAAAATGTAATTCCCATGTGCTGGGGATAATGGCATGGAAACCTCTCCTCTGGCAACTGCTGCTGTTGCAATCCAGAATTATTTGCGTATTTAAGTTTGGAAGATTTAACTCCTGAAAATAGTTTGGTCCCGTTCGTTGGGAGTGTCCGACCAAGTGGAGAGTCTGGGTATCTTGAATTATGTAAACTCTGATAATTCAAATTAACACATATATACAAAGTTACATTTTAAGCTTCATAACCTCAGCCCTTCCTTAGAATAAACCAGCAAGATCATGTGGATGTGTGGGACATCTGTCTTCTTGGAAGCCAAATATTTGTGTTCTATAGGACAACTTCATCAAAGCTGGTTGACTACACGGAATGGAAAGTTCTTAAACCCTGGTGCTGCAGCTTTAGCTCCGTTAGGCCTCCTAAATGGGTGGTGATGTACAGCAATTGGCCGGAGACTACTAAAGGTATTTTTTTTTTGTATTATGTAACGTCTAGTTAGAAATCAGAGTTTACAATCACAAAAAATGTATACTGGTCATGTAAATATGTTTCTGCTGCTGTTTTATTTTATCCATTGATTTTCAGCATGTATTCCTACTTAGTCACAAAGCTCAGCCTTGTTGGCTGTGGGCTGCTGCAGAGGGAAACCTCGTGCTTGGAGTGGGCATTTTGAGCAGGAGGGGGAATGGATGTGGGTCTGTCTGACTGCCAGGCCCCCGAGGCGAATTCCAGCCCAGGGAGTGTGCAGTGTTGAGGCTGCCCCAGCTTCCTTAGCAGCACTGGCTATTTGGTGTCTTCCCCTCGTGATAGACATGAACTGTGTCTCCCTTCACACGAGTCTGCTGTCACCAGAGTCCAGAATTAGTTTATTTTTTGATAGGTTCTATTTGAAAGGGTATCAGAAACGTCTATTTCATGCTTCGTGTTTTTGCTTGGCTAGTTATGCTTTCAGCAAAACACCTGTTCCACTTCTGGACACATCCTTTTTTGCCTTCCCACCCCCAGCATCTCTTGTCCATCCCCTCTTCAACCTTTGCAGTGAAACTGAAAGCTGAAACTTGTCACTTGTCCACCTTCGTGTGCTGTTTCATTGGCTTTCATCTGGGCCCACAGGTAAAATACCAAAGATACTCATATCATTTGCTTCATTTTAGGCCGAGGAAGTCTTTTCTTATTAAACTACAGGCCTGAAAATGATTTCCAAGTTGCTTCTCAAACTTCATTTCAGTTTATTTTAGAATGTCTTCATCCTCCTGCACTCTTCTGTTTTTTCCTGGCAGAGGCTTTCATTTTACATTTTTCCCCAAGTCTGCAACAAGGTTTGGAGCAAAGAAGCAAATAAGTTTGAAAAATATGTATTTATAATTATATTTAAGAAATTTACACATACACATGTACGTACATCAGTAAAATAGAAAATTTGACTCGCCACCTCTTAACTCACTCTGAAAATCCCTTTTGGAAAGTAAGGGAGGAAGAACTTTTTAAAACAAGCAATATATATCATTATTTTTTAAAAAGGTAGTTAATTTTAAATGTTTTCTACAATATTTCAGAGTCTTGAAAACTGTTTATCAAGATGACTGTTTTGAATGTAAAGCCATTTCTCATGTGTTAAGCAAAAGATAATGATCCCTTGGGTTTTTTTTGACCTACAGTGCACTGATTCACCACTCACTGTTAGCAATAGTTGAACTCTGTTGGGATTTTTATTTTGTGGCTCAGCACAGGTTTAAGGCTGTAGCAGTTCTATAGTTGTGTTCCAGTTCCTGAGCTTGTTGATGGCAGCATATATTTTTCACTTGCATAAAGAACTAGGTGTTTCCCATCTGCTATTTGAAGCTGTGGAGAGAAAACCTAATGCTGTTTCTTTGTTTTTCTGGGAAAAGATGTAGGGCAGTGGTGAGATTCTAACACATGCAGATGACTTAAAATAAATTAGTTGTGGCTGTACAATTATAATCTATTTGGAGGGAAACTACAAAATTAGCTGCAAAGGGATTTTACGTATTGTACCTTGTACGGAAAGTGCGGTTTTTAGCATGATTTTGATGTTAAACAAGAAGCACCTATTCATAAGAGTTTCAATTTCTATTTATCTCTTGAACAGAAAGTTGATGACTACTAGAAATGAGTATTTATCAATTTTTAAGAAGATGAATTGATTCAAGAGTTTGTTTGTAAGCAGAGAAATCAATGTTATGCTTTGAGCTGAAGCAAACATGGTGTTATGGGCTCTTCATTTCTCAGTCATTTTAAATAGTGACGGTGACTTAAAATCTTAATTGCGTGCAATTAGAGCGAGCTCTGATTTGCACATGAGTGCCCTGACCAGCAGAGCAGCTGGGCTTGTTTCATACCATGCTTTACTTCATGGATCTGATGTGATGTTCATAAAGACAAAACCATGCAGCAGTGTGGAGCTTGGCACTCCGCAGGCAGCTGCTGCCTCTTACCTGCCTCTGTGGAATTCTCCAGCCGTGCTGGATGTTCCACGTGCTTCTCCACTGTCACCCGTGGGAGTGAAATGTGCGGGGTGAAACTGCTGACACCGCGCTGCAGGGACCGGAGCAGGAGGCATACCTGCAAAGGAAAGGTGGTGCTTAGGACGCATTTAAGGATGCTTCTCGGATGTCATCAACATGCTGCTTTTATTCAGCGTGACAGCAGAAATCTTCATAAATACTATTAAATCCATTAATCAAAGTACTGCTTGGTGAGACTTGTTTCAGTGAGGGACCTTCACTGGCCTCCTTGCCTCTTCTCTTGCCCTGCGTGCTCACCACTCCCAGCTGTCACACACTCATCGGCTTCCTACGGTTGGCACATCAGATTCTTGACTATATATTGTTTAGGAAGAGAAAGCATTTCAGCTCTGTCTTTTCTTCCATAAAATAGGTTTTGAACGATTGATTGAAAGGCAATAGATGGGGTGTACACACGGATGAAACAAAATTAGTATGTACTATAGAAGAAATTATTGGTTTAATTTTGAAAAAAGAGGGGTTTTTTTTCTGGGAGATGATCAGTGTTCAGCTGTCAGTGTTCCGTAATAATATTGAGTAATGGTGTACAAGCACTTAAAAGGTTTCTATTTCTAATCTTTGAAATGAGTCACTCGTAATATAGAGCTGCAGGTACTGGAATTCCTGTGACACAGTGTATGCCACTGCAGGAGATGGCACCGTTTGTCCCAAGGGATATGAAAACATCCTGTCTTTTCTACTGTGATTTCTATACAGCGCTGTACTGTGAGGGAGAGTATAATAATTTAAGAGGGGAGAGTGATCCCCTCTTAAATTACCTGCAGGCCTCCTGCTCTCAGCACAGCACAAAGCACGTTGGGTATGGGGGGCTGAGGGGTGTCCAGCAGAGAAGTGTGTGCAAGTCAGGAGTGGCTTTCAGGGTCTTCCTCCTGTTCCTTACCTCTTTTTGTCATCCTAAGAGAATGGTCGTTGAGTAGCAAATAAAAATGGTTTTGCATACATTGAATTTGAACGCACAGGCTGAATCTACTGTTTGTGGGGAGTTTTTGCACTGCTGATTAACACAAGCAGTTGCATTGGGTACAAAAGTGTTACTGGAGGATAAAACAGTGGAGATGTGCACTTGCAACCCCTCTGATGGAAGTGGAAGATGTGCAAAAAAGGGTGGTGAAGCTTTCTGTGTCAGGTTAGTGACTGCACCAACCATCTGCTCTAATGGTGGTCAGAGCATTTTCCACTAAATGCATTTGCTTGAAAATCAGCCATTTTCAGTGGCTGTCTGGATTTAAAAGGAAGTTTTTGAAGTCTAGGATGAAAGGCGAGGAAGAATCTCTTAGCTGTGATTCTCTTGACCTCCATCTATTTTGTGGAAGCAAACTTGATTATGTCTGTGCACAGTTGCTGTCTAAACGGTTTTAATATCTGGCCAGTCCTCAGTTTGTTGTCCTTTGGCTGGAAACCTCTCGTCTTGCTGTCCTGTACCTTGAGGCTTAGTTGCTGCAGCATCCCCAGAAGGAAGGATGGCTGCAAGTTTACAGACTGCATGACATGTATCTGTCAGATTGGGTTGGTTTTTTGTAATCATGTAGTTTGACTGGCTGTCTAAAGCCGGAGTTTAATTTTGCTTTGCTTTTTTTAAGGCAAAAAATACGTTTGGACATTGGATTATAAAATCCTATGGAAAAAAAGATGGTGTAGAAACATGTTAAAACTGACTTCAAGAATTACTTACTTGTCAACCAGCTGGATCATGGGTGACTTGAGTTCTTTGACTACTTGTAGGCTGGTCAGCAGAGAGAGGGAAGGGATGACCAACTTGTTCTGTGAGAATTTTCAAGGTTTCAGAACTTGGGTTTATTTTGTTTTAACTTCTTGCTGGTAACTCAGCACTATGGCGGGTGCTTGGGAGTGTATTTGCTCTTACCCCTTAAGGAGTTAAACTACAGTGTCTCTACTTATTTCTCAAGATGGAGATGTACATTTAGATATATTTGTGTGTATATGAATATAAAAGGTAAATATCAATACATAAAATCATATAGGAACATTATAATAATTTATTATTATGTAATAAACATTTATATATTTGTATAAAATTATATACATCTGTATATAAAAATCTTTGTATGTATCTGGAGCTGCAAGATGCAAAGGTATTCTCTTTACTGTACACAACATTCTTTATTATCTTCTTGCCCCCTTTCCCTTATCTCCTGTTGATAAACTTTGCTAGCAGACTCTGTATATATAGTTCATGCTTTTTTTTGCCAAAACAAATCTTACGGAATGATTCTGGAATCACCTCTCTCTTCCTCAAACAGAAGTGTTCATGCCTACTACTCTCATGGGACCTACTTTTTGGAAATCATGGCGGTATTCGGTGTACAGTGTGCAGCCTGTGAGATGTAGCCAAACATTGATTGGTATTGTGCATACAGTGAATATTTATAAAAAATTCTCTTGTATTAAAAAACATAATGGTATTGTGGTGACCTTCCATTTTGAGGAAATGAAGGAGAGAAAAGCTGAGCGTAATAGGGAATGATACAGTGGTATCAGTCCATCTTCCGAGAGGCTCCCTGGTCCGAGTGACAGGCAGTAATTGATGTGCTCTCGTTGCTTTGTCACCTCAGCTTATCTTCTTTCTAATTATTGCCACCTGCCTGCTCTGACTGAGCATTTGGTGTGGGTGTTGGGATGGCTCCTGAACGCGGTACAGGCTTTGTGTCATGAAGTACCCTGCAATGGATGAGAAGGATGTGCAGAATTTTAAGTTACCATGAAATATCTGACCTCTGCAGTATAAGTCAATATATGGATGTGCTGCAAACTATTTAGGGCATAATTATTGCAAATGTGTTTTTGATCGTAGTATTGCGGTCACTTTGGTAGAGAATGCTAAAATGAAATCTTAAAGAACTGGGGAAATATTACAATTCAGGTTGTTGGGGAAAAGAGTGAAGATCTAATTGCAAAGAATTTGAAATAGTTTCTGCTGAAAATTAGAATGACTTCTGTAAAACTGAGCCTAGTATTCTGATTAAATTGCTGCCTGGATTTGATCATTGATGTAATTAGTGTCCAACACGAGCAGTACCAAATAGAAGGTGAGTGTGAAATTGTAACATTTTTTGTTTGTTTTTGCTAGTTGGTTTTAGTTAAAAACCAAAACACGGTAACACAGTATTGGAGTTTACATGTGATAAACAGAATTGGCTTTTGTTGGTTGAATTACTGGCAAATAACAGTAATTTCTTACAATTTCACAGCATAATCTGCTGTTAATTTGCATCCTGATATTTCATGTCCATGGTAATTTAATGCTAATGAACATGTTGGTAACGATGACTGTGGCACAGCATATTCAAGTGCTTTGTTTTAACCACAGTGTTCATTTTCTGAAAAGAGTCATAGTTTTCTGTGCTTTCTTCCACACCTCTATTTGGGTGCTTGTCATTTGCCTTTTTACCCATTTTATGACTATAAAATATAAGAATATCCTTAAATATAGGACAATTTTTAGCCTTTCCTGAGAACAAAGAAAGGCAAGCTATCAGTATTCTGGATTAGCTAAAAGGTTTGTGTTCCCGTTTTCGTATTTCTTCAGGCAGAATTAGCATAGGAACCACTGAAGTCTGGAATCTCTACCACCTGATGCAAAGCTTTTGCTACTGACTGACAAAGTTTTGTGCAGGGACAGTATATTTGCAAGGCATTTTGCACATTAATACCTTGGTTTCTATATGTGCTAAGCTGCTGTTACAGCTTTAGCTGTTTTTTTTTTGTCAGGCTGGTTTCTTACATAACTTTTTTAAAGTGTTCTCTGGCTCTTTGTGCATCTGGCTGCTAAAATTACAAATATTTAGAACCTGCTATGGCAATAGGAAAGATTGTTTTAAATGAAATATTAGAACAGGTGGATTTTTTTCAATATGCAGGGCTGTTTGTATGTAAAAAACCAACACTGGCTGCACTGATTGTTTTTCCATCAGGGAAAGCATTTGCACCTGCCTCGCCTTTACTGTCTCAGCTGTTAATGGCCCCAACTTCCTTAAGTCAGTCTAACCCACCACAGTGCTCTTACTCTGTTGCATCTCCAGCAGCTTTAAAAGACCTTTTTAAAAAAAAAAGTAGAAAAAATGGTAAGTTGAAAGGGAAGACAGGTATTATACAGAAATGAGGCAGTTGGTTTTAAATTTTATTGTGCTCCTGTGTTGGTAGAGCTTTTGTGGTCAATTTCAGCATCTTAAAATACTCACTTGCACTATGAGAATTCTCTTCATTGTATATCACAGGTAGTGTGTTTTCAATTAATTACTCCCAACTTACTACTCTTAACTGGGAAAATCTTTCATAGACCAATGAAATACTCAAAATTGCTCAGAAGATTCAGACATGTAATTACTACTTATTTAAATGGGAGCTGTGTGGGCTCCCTAATCACTTAAGCAGCTTTGAAAAAACTTGTCCTTGATGTTTTTATTTCTCTGCAGTAGCCAGTGTTTATAGCTTGCTTTGAACAAGATAAAAAATTCCTTTTCATTGTACTGAGAGCATATCTGAGAGTGTAGAATTGCCATTTTGTATGAACAGAAGTGTTGTGAACAAGTTCTCTATTCTTTTAAATCAGCATGAAATACTCATCTAAAATGTCAATAAATGTTTAACGGTGATGTGAAATTTTCATGCATTTTAAAGAGTAAAATGAATTAAAACATTGTAAGGACTATATTATAGTGAATAGAAGAGTTGTACTAATATTTGTGAAATTCAGATGAGGTACTTGGTTTAATTTAGTGAAAAAAGCAGGAAAACATGGTGACTTCTAATTAACCCCTTGATTTCTGTAACCTGGGATTAGGGCATTAGTTTAAGATGTGGAAGACCCAGAGTTGCTGATCTCCTGGGATAAAATGGAAACTCTTTTTGGTCATTCTGTGAGGACTCTCTTCTTGAGTTAAGGCTTCTTATTTTGGTGCCTTATGTCCCTGAGAAGGATACACAAGTACTTGTGATCTTTGCACATGTTGGGTAAGATTATTCTGTATGTTGTGTGCTTCTATTGCTTGCTGGAATCAATCAGGTTTTGGGGATCAGAATGAGGAAGATGCTCAGGACTTCGGAGTGAAACTCCCTTAAGATGTTTCTTCCTTTATGGGTATCAGGCGTTAGTAAACAAAGAAATTATTTATTTTAAATTAAAATTAATATGTGTTTAAGAAAACAAGGAATTTAAAGAAAGATGTGTCTGATAAGATAGATATACAGTCACTCTTGCTTTTTTTTCAACTGGGGAAATATGAGATTTGATTATTTGGGCAGGTTTCTGTGCTAGTACAGATCAGAAATTAAATTTCTGAAACACTGGAAAGCAGCTGTACTTCAAAGTCCCAGCTGTTTTCACAGTGCTGAAAAAAATATGTAAAGAGAGCTGAAGAATAAATATTGGGGAAATGGGGCATGTGTTGTAGAGGAACATCCTCCATTCTCATTTTTTAAAAGCTGTTCTGAAATTATGTGTTCTCAGTTGCATTTTTGTCTGCAGTGTTAATGTTAGTTTAAGAGGAGATACTTTTAGATTTATTCTGCATGGGTACTTGAAAGATTTTGAAAGTGTGAAGTAAATGATGTATTTTTGGGAGAGGGAGGAGTGGAAAATAAAACACTTGATGCAAGTGAGTTGGGAGGTGTGCATGCCCGGGTCAGGTTTGTGCAGCTGGTGACTAAGCAGGAACTGTTCCTGGCTTCTGTTTTTCACGGGAAATAAAACATTGCAACTTTATTCCTTCTTGAGCTTCTTTGGCGCAGTACTGTTCTTACTACCTGGCTTCCTTTGCTCCGTGTTTGCCATCTTTACTTTCGGTCTCTGCTCGCATCACTTTTCTCTGAGATTCCCCAGGGTCTGGCCCTGGGATTTTGGCTTCTCTTCTGAAGAGGCTTCTGAAATTCTGTAAAACCTGACCTGATTGCAAATATTTATATTATGGACAGGAGGAAAATAAAATGCTTCCTATATGCCAAGGAGAGATGTGGTTGCAGTAGTTATTACATTTCTGATGATAGACCTGCTCTCATTGCTTCTCCCATCCCATGTCTCAGTTCGTGTCTTGCCTGGCAGGTGTTTAGAGGGGAGCCTACTGCATTCTTGGGTATTGATGCCAATTTACTGATAACATCTGGAGGAAATTCAGCTTTCAGCTTCAGTTTTTCTCTCCACTAGGCTGACCACTATTGTCTTCTAGAAAAAAAACACACTTTCAGAAGCATAAAAGGCCATTAATAATGTAAGATAGTTATAAATTTTTGTCAAGTTGGAAAAGAAAGAGGCTTACAGATGAGTATTGTTTAGTACCGTAGCAGAAG
Organism: Oriolus oriolus; assembly: GCA_013400235.1. Lineage (NCBI taxonomy): Eukaryota > Metazoa > Chordata > Aves > Passeriformes > Corvidae > Oriolus > Oriolus oriolus. The sequence continues at coordinate 196,661 of VXBT01005544.1, forward strand.
TGAAGCCTACTGTTCAAATACCAGTTCAGGCAACCAAGCCATTTAAATTAATCTCAGTTAAGATCTTTTGTATTAATATTCTGTATGCTGTGTAAAAATTTGCAGTGCTAATTTTATTGACCAGTTATTAGTTCTATGTCTTAATATTCAGATAAGACATAACATTTTAACTTGCAGATCAGCAGTGCAAACCAACAGAGAAACTGTGTTTAAATCTTAGTTATAATGTATATTGCTGTTGTTGTTGCAATGGTAAAAATAAATTAAGTGGGAAATTACACTGGTTTTCAACCTGAAGGCATTGAAATAAATCAGTATTATGATTATCGTACTTTGGTGAGTATCCTAAATAAATGTTGTGGTTCATGTGCCCTGCTCATTATTGTAGAATGCTGCTTAATGATAACAGTACAGCCAGGAACAGTGGTGCAGGAGGGGCTGCCTCTGCTGGCAGGAGAAGGTTTGCTGAACAGTGGTGAGAGGTTTCACCTGCTTCAGCAGCTTTCACCTGCTTCAGTGAAAGACAGCAGGAGATATTCCAGTGGGGAGTTTACGGTGACAGGAGGATCACACCCTCAGGCCTGTGCAGCTGATCTTCTGACTCACTTGCTGCACGGCGGAAATCAGAGACATGTGGCACTGCACAACCTGAAGCACAGCAGGTGTTTTCCTTGGATGCAAATAAAGCCTACCATGGATGTAATGTCCCATGGGAATACAGGCATCTGTTTTCCACAGTTTGGAAGTTAGGTTAAAAAAATATCAGCTGTTTTAGTGATTTTCTGTCTCTTCAGGATACAGTAAATGACACGGCATTTCTGAAGCAGCTCTGATATCTCTTAAAATTCAGTATCTCCAATTTGAAATCAAGAATGAACATGTAAGAGCTGCTGAGCCTGTTGCATTATAAATGTGAGCACTGTTTTGGTGGGCCTGGGTTCAGAAGCAGGACAGGCTGCAGGTGCAGTGAGATTGCAGAATGCTGTATCGAGGCTTGATAACAGATTTTTAGATACGTGTTTTCTGCAGGTCACTTTTGAGCAGTTGCTTCAGGTATTGTGTTCTGCCTTGCAGATGTGTCCATAAAAAATGTATGCTAGCTGGAGCAGGTATCTACTGAAAAGAGTTAAGTCTTTAACAATCTGTATGTTTACCAGCTCCTGTTGCTGCCCTATCTCCTGGATTAAAGACTGAAGTCTAGATGGATATTGGTGCCTGTAGGTTGTAAATCTTATCTAACATTTGTAACTACTGTCCTGCTTGCAGCCTCCTTTGGGAAGTTGAAGGTTGTCTTCCAAGTGGATCAAAATATCCCTCCCCTTTCCTTACTCAGCAGAACTTGAGGGCCTGCGTCACGTCTCAAAAGGCCCTGTTGTATCCCAGTGGCTCCCTAATTAGCGGAAAAAAGCAAATGCAAAAAAAAAAAATTACTAAGTATCTTTCTGTTAACGCAGTTGGAGTGAATGTTGAAACACTTCATGCAAGGCTGAACTCGAATTTGTTAATGTACTGCAGGCAGCTTTCAGTATAGGAATGCCAAACCCCAGGCTGTGCCATGCCAGAGAACTGGCTTTACCAGCACACTCTACACTAAATGCAGGTGCCTCTTCCTCTGACTTTTGGCAGCTGCTTAATCAGACCTTAGGCAGATTTAAACTGTACCCTTTAAAATAATGTGAGGGAATATCAAGGCAACGTTGTCAGTGTCCACTCTCTTGGTAACTAAGAGTATTTTGTTTACTGCTCTCTCTCTGGTGTAGATGGAAAGCTCTGAATCACATGAGAAGATGAGGTAACCTTCACAAAAAATATTCTCTCATTGAGGTGCCTTGTTTTATAAGTTTTGCCTCACAATCTAATTTTTAGTAGGAGTTGTTATTGTTTAGTAGGAATTTCTAGTCCTCCCCCATCCCAATTTCTAGCAGGTCAGAACCACAATATGACTTCCGAAATCACTGCGGTTGTGGGGCTCTTTCTTCTTGCACCAGTGTCCTCTTTGCAAGGCACGACTCTACAATGAGACCATATTAGGTTGATGTAAATCAGCAGAGCTCCTAAGGTGGTGCTCCTGGTTTTTCACTCACTGTTGGGGGTTGGAAATGCTGCAGCCTGCAATGCGATCTGATTTGATTTTTGCATATGGCTTCATTCAAGTAAATGGCTTCATTCTTTTTCTTCTGAGCTTAAGTTACGTGTGTAAATCTTCTGGAAAGGCTTGATCATCCAAAAGGATGCAAAGAGTATAAAATATTGTCTTGGTGGCTATGTAAAATGATGAAGACTTTCTTTCTTTTAATGGTTTGTTGTTCGTTGGGGGTTTTTTTAGTATGGTCTCTGACATTAGCTAGGAGAGGTATGTGCTTGGTTATGACTTGTAAGGAATTTGAAGTCCTAAGAGTATTTTGGAGGATTGTCACTGCAGTTTGGGAAGAGTCATCTACTATAAATTGTTTTTTGTAGGTTGATTGCTGAATGTGACCAGATATTAGGTGATGCTTATTATTCTGGAAATGGAATTACGTAGGGATAGAGCACAGAGGGTATTATCCTCTGTATTAGTGACATTTGAAAGAGGGACGTGGAGATTAACTTTATGTTGTCAAAATTCTGACAGCAGTGCTCTTGGCTGGCAGGGGCATCTGGCTGGTCACTTAAGAACTTAAGAAGTTATTTTTTGGCTTAACTGCACTGAAAATATTCTCTTGAGTTCGTTTTCATCTCCTGTTGAGATTCCCCCTTGTGCATTCACAAAGATGCACTACTGCTCGCTGCACAGACTTCCAGAGAGATAAATCCAGCTTTTGTTCTACGGAATTCTTTTGGCCTGGCACTGACAACGCTAGTGGCCTCATCTGATTAAATCTACTTCACTGCCATGCAACATGACAAATGCTTTTGGTTCAAGTTGAACGGTAAAGCTTTTGCAAACAGGAAAAGCAGTTGTCAGCTGTCACTGTTGTGGGACCAAACACACATTGTGCTACAACAAGTGGACAAAAAAGCCTCTGAGCCGCACAGCAGATCAAGTGGGAAAGCCACTCAGGGTACATCTAGTTCTATTAAGACATGAGTGTGTTTTTATCAAGACTTGTTTAACAACACAGGGGAGAACATCTGTTAGCAATTGGTGATACGGAAAAAGACTGTCTTTCGCTCTCAAGAAAGCCTAGAGATTGCAAAATTACATGATACCGTATCATTTGCAAGATGGGAGATTTTGAAATTTTAGTATGTGTTGCTTACAGATATCGCTTTTGACTTAATTTGTTGCAAAAAAAAATTACTAAGTATCTTTAAAAGAAAAGCTGTTTTGAGGAGCTTTGGAGAAAGCTGTTTGGCTGCAGGGCGGTGGGTCTGCTTCAAAAATTAAGATATGAGAGCGAACTGAGGTTGAAAATGACGCCTGGGTGTTTGGCATGGTCCTGGCTGTTGAGTTTCTTGTGCTCTCCAAGTTTTTATTCTACCACTCCCCCGGCCCCACTGAAAAAAGAAGTACAGAAAGTTTGGGAGAAATCAGAATATTTCTGAGTGTACTTTTTTTTTCATTTTCTTCCTTGTTTTCTTTGAATAGATGAAGAAAGGAGCATAATATACTGGCTCTTTTGTCTTCTTAAATGACTGTATAGGAATAGGTGGCTTTTGAATTGGAGCATGTTTTGGACTCTTCAATCTGGAATGTTATAGGTCAGCCTCAAAACTATGCCCAATTTATGCTTATTCCCAAAACTGTTGGGCATTTTATCCTTCATGCAGAAAGTACCATGCCTAGTACAGTGCAGGCTGGCATTTTCTTTTGGGGCTGTTTTTCTCTTAGTCCTTGAATCAGTTTTTAATTAAATACAAGTAAATTCCGATTTCTAATCTAAGTTTCTGTTTTAAAACCAAGTCAAGCAGAAAATAGTGTTTTCCATTGCATTCCCAATTCAGACATTTCATGTCTGGAAGGTGGAGGGGGAGCAGCACAGTCACTGAATTGTGGCCATCAGTCTGAAGTTGGCTTCAACGTCTAGGCCTGGGATTGCGGTGCTAACTACCGTGGGCACGTCTGCCTCGCCATTTCCAGGCAGCCCTGCCCGCTGCCTCCCTCGTGCAGCCTGGCTGGGTGCGAGCCAGTGCTGACCCACAGGCGTAACGTGCAAGCTAATGCAGTAAGTGCTGCTGAAAGCATGGGGGAACCTAATGACGCCAGCGGGGCTTGCGGCGTGTGGAGCTCGCTCCTGCTGCACATGCGTCAGAGCCTGGCAGAGAGGGAGAGTGCTGCACCTGGGAGTATGACAGGCTGGCTGATGGGGAGTGATCACTGCTTCTTCTGCAAGGACAATAATAATTGTCATCTGTGCTTCTGCACTATGGCACTCACCCTTTACCCCTCCGCACACTGTAAGGGAATTCTCGTTCGTTGAGCTTTTCATACTGAACGGGGAAACGTTCATGTAGAGGTTGAAAGTGGCTTAATCCTCAGACTGTGTTGTGTGGAGCCATCCTCAGGGGTATATTTTTATAATGTGCTAATGGCTCAGTAACTGGCAAGAGGAATGAAATGCTTAGGCCTGTCAGTTAAAGGGCACTACAAGTCCTCTTTGGTCCTTAATATAGTAAGGACATCTTAACGGCTGGCATTTGTTCTCAGCTTTGTGACTTTCCATTCAGTTTATTTTATGTTACGGCTGTTCGGGAGTTGTTAGAGCTACCAGTTTTGGGCGAGTCATGTAATTGAAATAAAATAGTCATTTCTGCCATCATCCCCTTTCCTTTGTGAGGTGCCATCCCTCCCTGTTCCCCCAAAATCTCTTGTCACAGGGCAGGCAGGAGCTTGCAAGTCTAGCAAGACTCAGTAATGAAGACGAATTTTTTTCCCCAAGCCACATTTACAATCTGCTTCCTTGTAAAAGAATTAGATCAGCATCTTAATTTTAATTAAGTAAAAGTCTGTTAGCTAAAGCCTCTTGAACACGTAGCATGAAAAATAGGAAGGAAGCCAAGGAGATAGGACTGCTGAGATAATTTCATCTTGCAAGTTGGGGCTCCAAGTGTGCGTCCTTCAGCTTAGTTTCCAAGCCATCTATTGGTGTCTGAGGTGGATTGGCACCCGGTGAATGTCACGGTAAGCTGTGCTGTCACCCTGGGCCTTGACGTCCCTTGTGATACTGTGAGCATGGTCAGCAGAGGACACCTGTCCTGACAGAGACAGTAAGATCTTCTGGGGTCACAGAGCAAGGAAGCTGTGAGGTGTCTCATAAAATGTGTCAAAATTCATAAGTACTATAAACTACTTTATCAACAACTGAGAATTGAATTAGCAGTCATTCCTGTAAGGAGTTGTTTCAAATGCTCTCAGTGGTAGCAGCGGTGTATATGGAGGACAGTTACCTAATTACTGGCGATTAATGAGTGTCTGTAGTCTCTTAACCTACTCAGGGAAGTGAGCAATGCCAGATCGATTGATTGTTCCCTCCATTCTTTGTCTTTCCTTTCTCCCTTGTTCAATATCACAGGCCAAATTCTGCACTCTGTGTTATAGGCAGAGAAAAACCATGTTGTACTACCTGTTGCTGCACCCTCTCTGTGTGGGATTTGTGTTCTGACCTGACAGCTTGAGTGCTGAAGCTGGCCTTGTGCCAGCTGCTGCTTCCCTCTCGGCCTGAAAGCCAGAACATGGGATCAGGACTGCAGCAGGGTAGGAAGGGAGATGCAGTTTTTAAGTACTACACGTTTTTACTGCTCCATCTTCCGTGACTGGGTAGCTTTGTGGAGATCTTCCTTTGGCTTAATTTCCATTACTTATTGGCTGTCTCCCTTTCCCTAAAGGATTAAATAGATTACTTTGCTGCTAATGCCTAAATTGACTTCAGAGGTAGCTTGGATCCAGATACTAGTCTTGCGCTTTAGTGCTTTTAAGAAGATTGCTGTAATGACAGTAAATGAAGCCAAATACAAAATGCTACATTATAGCTTTATGTAGGTAGTGTGTATATGTATAAAAAGGTATACTGACTTGCCACCCCACCCTCAAGATTTAACCGGAATTTGCAAGACCATGAATTTGCTGTTAACACAGAACAGCTGTAAGAGCACAGTGGATTTGACCTGTTCAAAACCTATTAAAATCCCTTTAGTGGTCCTTAGGCTTAGGAGGAAGAGAGAATAAATTACCGTTTAGACAGAGTTGCTAGTCTCACGAATAGCACTGATGGCTTCAGAGAGTTTACAGAACTGGGCTCTGAATTTTTAAAGCTCCAGTTAGACTTGAGGAACTTTTGGGAGGATTTTTTGAATGGATAATCTTGAGATGGATTTTGGACTTAGCCTGTCACAGTGAAGGGTTCGGTGCTGTCAGTGCTTCAATGACTGGGCACACTGCACTGTCCCTGCTGGTGACCTGGCTCTCGCTGCCATCCAAGGAATGTGCACAAAGGCAGCTTTGTTCCCTTCTCCTTGACCCCAGGGAGTCCGTGCACGGCCAGCATGCCCAGACCATTTGCTGCAGAAGATCAGAAGCTCGCTGTGGAGCTCTTCAAGGGGAGCATGTGGGGGCGGTTGGTTTGAAAGTGCTTGAGCAGAAAAATCCATTAGTATCGTTGAACATTTTAGGCAATGTGTAATGGTCTCAGGATACAAATTAAGATTTATATTCAATGTTTACTGCTCTGTGGGGTTTAATATTTTACTTTTTGTGCTAGAAGTGGTAACCGGGTGTGGATTTGTATCACTACAAATGGTCTAAAAACTGAGCTGTGCTAAGTTAAGCCTCCCTGGCTATGGTTTTGTTTGGAAATACGAAGCAAAAGTTCTGTCAGCTAATGCACCCCTACTCTTGTGCATCTGATGCCTGTAAGAAAAGTCCCCCATACAGTTCCACCAAGGACCATCCATTTAGTCTCTAAATAAAATTATTCTGTCTTCTTGTAGGCTGTTGTTTTGGCTTTCAGCTTGCTCTCTGTTAATGGCTTTTTGAAGTGACTTTTAAGAGCCAAACCACAGTGTTGGCTTCTTGCAGAGCGCTCTAAGCAGATGCAAGAACCTGGCATGGAAATCAAAGAACACAGTTATTTGGTGGATGTAGGACGAGCCAAAGCACTTATCAGGGATCACGGTAGAACTTTACCAGCCTCTGCTGACTCTTGGAACGAGCCTTGTAAAGGTAAGGCAACTTCGTAATCTAATTTGTTGGAAACAGATCCTGAAGGAAGGAGATTTGTCAGCGTTTTGCAGAGCAGATGGCTGTGTATTGATTTGGATGGAACTATTTTCATTTCAAGTCCTTTGCAGCAGCAGGAAAAATATGATTTCAGTCTCATAGCTATATTTATGTCTGTAATTGGTGGTTAATACAATTCTGGTCAGGGTTTGCAGGATCATTTCTTTTGTTAGGCAGACAAGAGACAGCTTCATCCATTAGCGCTAATCCTATTTCATGGGAAGCTCGATGTTTAAATGTTAGACCGATTTGCTTCCTTTTTGACAGTAACTATTGCATCTTTGTCCCCCTCTAAAATTGGAGGAAGGTGTGGCTTAGGGTCACATGGGTAAGGGCGGTGTTATGGCACCTGCTGCTGGGTATTTCTGGAAGGAATTGGTTGGGATGCCAAATGAAGTCTGAACAGCTTTTACTTCATGGTTCCTGAGTCTGTACAGCCTGAGATGCCTTGGGTTGCAATGGTGCAAAATGAAGGCTGCTTTTTTGAAGAAATGGAACGGAATTCATTATATGCCAATGAGTCACCTCATTTGAAGTCTGTCTGGTCATTGTTCTCACTGATAAAAGAGCAGCGTACACTTCAGTTGAGTGGAAGGCTGTGATCCCAGCTAGAATGGGCAAAGGACAGCAGAAAGATGTGGGCTTCTGCTGGTTGATCCTAATGAACGCCAAGGGGCACTTGTCTTGATTTTGTTTTTTCTGGTATAAGCCCTGGGCAAATGGATCAGTGCAACACTTGCCAAATGGCAAAGCCCAAAGGTATTTTTCCTCAGAAATAAGCTTTAAGTGTAGTACTTGAAGTTTAATTTGTACTTGTTGTGGGGGACCCTCCCAACTTTTTAAGTTCTAAAGCAGGCACTGAAAAAATGTCAGTCGAGTTCTGATTGTAACTCAGAATTCCCTGTGGAATGGGTATGTGGGTAATCATTACAAACTACTGTAGGAAAACTAGCCATGGGAATGCCTATGATCAACAGAACCAATTTGTTTTCTCTTTAGCCTTGAAAATTATCCCTTAAAAGGGAAAGGGAGGAAAGTGAACCAAACTGAACCCAACAACTAGCATGATTCATCAGATAATTCTAGTCAGATGGCAATTATACCTCGAGTTGTCATTTTAAGGACAAAAATCTGTAGTAGTACATGTTAAACCCAGCTCAGTACCTCCTGTAGCTGAAGCACGCTAGTGTTACGTATTCCGAAATGGGCTCACGTCCTGGAGAGGTCTGACCTGTAGCTGGCAGTTACACTGCCCTTGAAAAAGGCTAAACATGTGCTTTCATGGGGACTAGAGGACCAAAATGTGCTGCTTGGAAAGAGGATGATGATAATAAGAGTTCTACCAGGTTAAAAAAAAGAAAGGGTTCGTTCAGAGGCATCACGGAGTAGGCTGACAGGAGGTGGAAGCAGCAGAACTTGTGCAGGAGATGTTTGAATTTGGCAGGGATTTAAAATTCAGTCTAAAATAAAGTTAGTTGTGTGCAGGCAGAATGAATGTTGAGCCTGTACACTCTGTTCAGTGTGAGCACATTATGGGAATAAGTGATATTTCCATCTGAAATTTGTCAGAAAGCTTCGGCAAGCTTAATGCTGGAAAATAACGGGTTTAAAGAAATTCAGATGAGTTCTTTACTGAATATGAAAGGTATTTAGTTGCTAGGGGTTTCACCTGTGTTTCTTGTAATTTTCAACTTGCATTGGTTAAGGAAACATCTGAAAAACTGGCATATGGCAAAGGTGGTGGTATGGGTGAAATGTGAAATGGTTTTTTTTCTCTTTTAGGATATATTTTTGGTAGTTAAGGACTGTTTGAACCAGTCATACCATTTATAGGATGTATTGTAAACTTTTAAAATTATCTTGAGTGTAGAAAGGCAGTAATGATAAATGCAGTTCAGTCGTAGAAGAGTGCTGGATGATGTGTGGGTGGGAGAAACAGGAGGTGAGATTCACTTGAGATTGGCAGATACTGACACGTGTGGTTGTAGCCCAGCTTCCTGTGAGGGTTGTGGGGAAGGGCAGTGCCATCCCTTAGATTTGGGTGTGGATGCTTGAGCCTGTGCAGTCCTGCTGGGCACCTGTGGGCTGGGCCAGAGGTTTTTCCATCTGGGTGCTCAGCTCCTAGACAAGAGCTCGGGGGTGAAAAGGAGGCACAGAACCTCTAGCACGTTCTGAACACACAGCTACCTGTTTTTCAGGTCTGGAAAGATGTTACTGAAAACAGATACGGTGTACAATGGCGTAAACCTCATGTTTCTCTGTAAGAGAGGGATGAGCCTGTTGTGCACGTGCTGCCCTTGCTGTTCCTAACTAGAAGATGCAGTTCTGTTATGGTTTTGGGTATAGCACTGTTGAGTGTGTGCTGTCCTGTGCTCTGTCTGACCAAATATGTTTTGCCAGTAGCTGTTAAGAAGTTGTGCAAATGTCTGTACCGAAGACCACGTTGGGGTTCTTTTGCTGAATATTTTATATTTCTGTTACTGTGACTGCAATTATGACTTTTTCCAGAGTAAACACACAGAATATGAACATCAAGTTATTGAGGGCATCAAGTAGCTTATATTTAGAGATCATTTACTATGGAGGAAAAAAGCAATAATAAGAAAAGAGATCTTAAATTCAGTTACTGAATGCTTAGCTGAGGCAAAGTGGGGACATGTCATCTAAATTAATATAACAAACAAAACTCATTATCCTAATTGTCTTACCTAAGTTATAATCACTGAAAACTTGCTGGGGAGCAGTGGAGAGCAAGGTAGAGAACATGGAAAATTAATGTATTTTTCCTTTTTTTATTTTTAGGTAAGTAACTGAAGGGGACATGAAGAATTGACATTTAAATGGCCAGCATGTTGCAAAAGGTATTTCAATTTAGATTCAGTGAGAAATGTGCAAATAATTATTTTGAGTACGTATTTAATGAGTATTTTCCTCCTTTTTTTTCCTTTTGCTCCTGACACTGTCTTGGCAGAGAAATTAAAGAACATGGGTCTAGCTGGTTGACTAAAATTATTTTACTTGCTATAAGAGTAGTAATACTGATATGATGGTGAATGAAATACTTAAGTGTCATTCTTGAAATCTCTTTTTGCACTGATGATCTCTGGAAAGTGTGTTTTACATGCTGATTATAAAGTGATAGATGCATTGCATCTGATTTCTAAGACATGATACCACTAAGTAACTTTGCGAAAGCTAAACCTGTATTTGATCCCTAAACAGCTGCTTCTTTGCCAGCCAGATGGATATGGAGGTATGTGAGGCCTTATCCTGCACTGGGAAGTAGTGTCTGTAAATATGCTGTGAACAAAATGCTGGGGCTTCTGCTGGTGGCAGCCACACAGAAGCACCAAAGAAAACCCAGCTATATTTCATTTGCAATAGTTGTCCTACTGATTATTTTTTCACATCACTGATAATCGATTATAATTTTGTAGAATGTTTGTTGTCATGTTGCTGTCGGTGAAATCCCTCAGGAGAGTGTAGGTTGATGGGAGAGTGATGGTTACAGGGAGCAATTCCAGTTAATACCAATTAGGGATGGTAATGCAAAGCTGTTTGGAAGAATCTTCACAAAGGCTGGTTAAAGAAAGAGGATTCTGGCTTACAAAAATGTCAGTATTTCCTAATTATTTCCATTAGAGTGAAAGTTATACTTCTTAATATTTTTGACAGCAGGGTGCAAAAAGGAAGATAGACCTATTGATTAGGAGGTATCTGGGGATAGACTCAATTTCTGATTTCAGTGAGGCAGAACTGAGGTTTATCCCTGAATTTCCTACTTCTGGAAAGATTGTGGAGTCTAATGGATTGTTATCTGTTCCCCTTCCCTTGATTTTGAGTTAAAAACCCCAGACTATATTGGACACAAAAATTAAGTATTCTCTGACAAGATGTTCAGCTGAAAAACTCTGGTTTTGCCTTTTAGTCTATTGGCTGCAAGTAACTACTTTATTTTTCTCTGCTGTTTTTCCTGATTTTCCTTACTCTGCACTGGGATTTTGCTGACATAGAAATGTCATGGAGAAACAAAAGCTTAAGCTGAAGCTGATTTAGTGAACTGAGTTTTGGAATATTTCAGTTTAAGAACAAATCTGTCCGACTGAAACTTTGGCTGCACTTAATTATTCTGATTTACATTTTAAATAAGAAGTATTTTGAAAGATGGGGTATAAACTTGTTGCAGCCAAGCAAGAAAACAAATCAATTTGTTTCTTTCCTGACACTTACTGTAGTTTTACTATCTCACAGGTCTTTGTGAACAGAAACACAAACATATCAGTGTGTACAAGTTGTGCTTTTTATCAGTACATGAATGCCTTTGTGGGAGCTGAAAGGTCTTTTCAATTCCCCAGAGAATTCCACAGCATCATTTTAGCTTTTGAAAGGAGAAAGTTCTTGGCTAACATTAAAACAAAGTGCTGCTGCTTGTGGCCACTTTAGAATTTTTTTTTTTTTTTTTTTAATTTGAGGAGGTAGATGTTAAAAAACCTTCAGTTATGAAGGGGAGGCAAAACTTGCAGTAATTTGAGGATGAGGGAGGAACCCACAATGCAGTACAGTCATTGCTTTCTGCACATGGAATTCTGAGCACCAATAACCCCTGATAAAATTTATATAAAATCAGCATTAATTACTTGTGCACTAGTTTTATATAGCAAGCAACAATATTAGATCTGGTGCAATGCTTACTGAATGCCTCCCGTATTTGCTAAGTGTAAAATGAATTCAAGTTGGTCCTGTAAGATTTATGTCCCATGGGCTACATTAGGGTACAATGTGGGGAAACAGATGTAATGGTATAAAAAGATGGAATTAGAGTGATTTGTTTCAGGCAATTTAGTTTATTACATTTGACATCTTATCAGGTCTCTGAAACATAACTAGAAGCTTTCTCTTGGAAACATGTCATGTCCTGTCTGTCTTAATGATCATCAGTAGTGGGTTGTTACTCCTCTGCTGTAATTATGTACCTTCTATCAGAAGCCAGCAGAGACTCTGCTGCTGAGGAATAGAAAATTCTTTTATTTTTTTAATGGGAATAACAATATTATCTCTTGGCAAGTTTTCATAGGTCATCTCAGTAAACCAGGCATGGCTCTGTGAGCTACATCATCACCATCTCAAGCAGTATTGATTCCTGAAGTGTAGATTCATGTTTTAATTTCTCTATTTTTGTTTGGTACATTACGTTTTTGTCTGTTGAGCCATATGTGCAAGTCTGAGCTCTCAATTAAAGGACTTTACCATCTCAGTGTAATGTTCACAGTTTATTCAGGTAAATGCTAACAACAATTTTATTCACAGTTTATTCAGGTAAGTGTAAACAACATGCTGAGGTCAGGAATTGTCAAAAGTAGGTGAAAAGCCTCTAAGCTTTCAGGTTCTCTGGGCATTTTGCCTTGCCTTTTAACATCACCAGTTTCTAGCCTGCATGATCATGGAGGTACCAGTGGAAACGTGGACTGCGTTCACACGGATTTCCCCAGAGGTACGTGTTCTCTTGTTTCCAAGATACTAAGGACTTGATAATCAAACTTCTTGTGTGTATTTCATATCACAGATGAAAATGTGTTTGCCATTGGTGGGTAACAAGGTGGCCAGTGTTGTGCTATGCAGCAGGGAAATGCTGCCATCTCTTTTATTCCTCAAGCTTTTGATAAAAGACACTTAGTGCATTTTTGGCACCTGATCTCCCCAGCTTTCTATGGAGCTGGGCAGCAGGACAGGCATCATCCATTCTTTCCTTTCTTGTCCGTGGCTCGGCTGTAAATAGCCACGTTTTTTCTTACTGGTGATCCTGAACTGGGGCAATTGCTACAACACCTGATAAAATGCTGAGAGAAGCAGTAATTTTTCTTTGAAAAGTTGTGGTGACTGGTGGGGGGGGTTTCAACATCCAGCTCCACAAGAGAATTTGCCAGGAGTCTCTTAATATCATTCCCATATCTTTTCAGTACTGGAGAACCAAAAACCTCTGTGAACAGTAACTGACTGGCAAGATCTGACAGATCTGCTTACTGCGAGACTTATTGTGTCTTATGATTTAGACTGTGTGTTTGCTGTGTCTTTTTGGTTTTTGAAACATCTGACGAATTCTGTAGTTTGCCATTATACTGCTCATATTGATGCCAGTAAGCTTTTAAAAATGATTTTATTTTTGCAAGGACTGATATTCATCAAGTAGTGGTGACATGTAGGTAAAGTTGTTGTCCAAAGAAAGGAAACTTGTTTTTCCAGACCTTGGGCAGCTGATTTGCATACCAAATATTCTGAGTCTGAGTTGTTGTTTAATCCAGGCTGATTCTGATTTCTTGGCTATTTAACTGTGTCCCACACTCTGGTAGTGGCATTTTCCTTTAGATAACTTCGTTGTCATATTAGTGAAAAAGGCTGTAAGTGGAGGATGTGTGTGCTTGTGTTAAGATTTTTTTTTTCCAGTGAGCCATGTCAGTTTTAGAACTGTCAGAAAGGCTCTTATGTCTGTACCTTTTTTATATTTTCCTGCTTAAAAAAAAATGGATGCAGCACTTCAGGATTTCTTCTTTGTGTACATTAACAGTGAAACTGCATCTTTGAGATCAGTGTCTGAAATGCTTGTTTGCACAAACATGTCTTTAAATTCTCTCTAGATATACAATCATTTTAAGTTGTGGCTGTTGTCTGCCTGTTTGGATTTTCTAAGGAAAAGATATCTACATCTGAAAAAAAGCAGGATAGCATTTCACATTAACTGGTGTTTTTGTTGGCAGCCTAAGGGGACATGAAAATTTAAATGGGCATAATGAATAAATTACCCTTTGACTTTAGACTGTTCCTTCAAAACAAGAGTGGAATGGTGTGTGGTGAGTTTGCGCTGCTTTTTGCCTCTGTGTATTTCTTTGTAGGTATGTAAGGGGCTCATTTTCTCCATGATTAATTTAATCCATCATGATCTCTCTCCCCTGTATTACAAAAAGCAAGGAAAAGCATTTTTACGGTAACCAAAATGAGCGCAGAGAAGTCATGGTTATTTTCTTTCTGTCTTCTTGAGGTCTGTGAGTACAAAATGGGAGAAATTCCAGAGTCTCTATGAAAACTTAAAAGTATTTCAGGTTTGCTATTGATTTTCACATGGAATGCTTTCAGATGCTGGGCCAATTAGCAGCTGAGCTAAATCCAACTGAAGACAGCCTCTGCTCCACCAGAAATTGAAGCTAATGGGCCGTAAAGGCACGGAGGATAATTCCAATGTCCGGCACTAGTCTGTAGCTAGACTGCCACCAGAAGGAGTGGGAGGTGGGATGCTCTGGCCAAGGGCTGAAGGCTGCACGGTGACTCAGTATTCTCTGCTCTAAGAGACTGTGTAGCCGTGCTTGAAAACTGCTTCCACTTTACTGGCTGGGAAGGAAATGCGTGTGGAAAGCATCTCTTGCTTGGAGCAGTCACAGTTTAAGAAGCAGATTGTATGTGGCCCTTTGGTGGCTTGTTCTCTTCTGATTTGGATTTTTTCCTTCTTTTTCCCTGGGCATAAAAACAGAAGGAAGAAGCCACTTCAGATAGGCTAAGATCTCTCAAGGTGACTTTGCATTCTTTAAAAAAGAGCCCAAAGTCTAAATCCTGAGCAAGTGTCTCACGTGGTCCTGAGCTTTTCCACAGCTTATTTTCCAGACAAAAAGTAAAACCTGACATGTGAAGCATTCACTACAAAGAGCAACAAGTTGGCTGCCAAATTTTTAAAAATCTGTATTAGCCTTTCTGCCAAAATCTTAACTTGTTTTCTTTTACCACAGGCATGGCAGACAAAAGGACATTGTTCTTCCAGTGAGAGAATGGGTAGTGTTTATCATCCAGACTAATTTCTTACATTCTGTTTATAAACATTTGTTCAGAAAATACTTCATTCTAATGCAGCTTTTGCAGTTTCTTTATAGTGCCAGAAGAGATGAAAACATAGGCCTGGCCACTTTGCAGAGCTGCTTTTGAAGATATTCTCCTGGTTTTAATGTTTCAGACAATCTCAGATAAGGCTTAAATACAGAATATTGTTCTTTTGCTTTTCTCCATCCATCCATGTTCCGGTGCTATTTCTGGCACAGGTAGGGGTTGAAGATGGGCCAAGGTACACATCCTTGCCAGGGTTTCGAACACCACTGAAGATTTGGGAGTGTCAAATGTCATCCTTTTGAGCTTGTGCCTACTTCTGAGTGTGTTTATATGCGGCAGAAATTTCACTCTTAAGTCTTTAAGTGCCACTTAAAAATGTACATCTAATCTTGTGTCAATCTGAGTGTTTAGTGCATGCTCTGTTCTCTCTGAAGATTATTGTTTCATTGGCTCTATTTCAAGAGTCAATGGGAAATCCATTGGAAGTGAGATTAGTGTTGGATACAAGTGTTAATGGTAGAAAGTTTTCCATAGACACTGCTGAGGGCAAACTAGGTCAGTCTCATCACTCTTTTTGCTGTAATGGATAGGCCTGGGTTTTTTTCTTCCTAAAGTATCAGTGGCATGTAGTTAATACATCTGTTCTTATAAATCATTTGCTTCCCCAGGCTATTCTACAATGGCATGAAATAAAAATTTAAAAATTATAATACCCCCAATTTTTTCATCTTTTGGAAGTGAACAAGCTGAGGTTACGGAGTCTTGCCCCCAAAGTATACCTTGGGTTCGGAAGGCAAAGCTTTTAATGATCTGTTCAGGTAAACCATCTGTGCGTTCTCCCACAAAATCCATTCTCCAGATTTCTCTGGGAAGGAGGAGAGAGGCTTACATGTATTGCATATATTTTAAAAACACTGTAAACCTGCTCTGTAGTTTTCATACCACCCACATCTGTAACATCTTTGGTGCAGAGGCCACATGGCTGCAGAGGTGGGAACCCAAAGGGTAAAGGAAGTGATTTTGATTTCCTTTCTGTACTAGAGCCTTTCAGTTGAAGAAGCTGGTGAATTGCTGGGCTGCTTTGCTGCCTGCTCTTGTTTTGCTCAGACTGTGGCGTCACAGCAGTTTGTCTCATAAATTTGTAGCCATGAGAACAAATTATGATCTGCTGTAATGGTAATTATGTTAACTAAAATGGTTATAAAATGACAGGGACGAAGCTGCATGTATCAAAGCTGTGCAATCAGTATTCTTCCCAAACATTTCTAATGAAAAGAAAACATCAGTGTGTGTGTGCGTGTGTGTATATGTATATATGCATGTGAGTGGGTGTAGAGTGTGTAAGTGTACGTTAAATAAAACAAGGTCCATATTCATGATCTGAGATTAGCAAATGTTAGTGAACCTATACGTTCTCGGAGGGGAGTCAGCTGATGTAGCCGAGTTAAAAGCTCAGGGCCCTTGGATAAAACCCTGCCAGGGTAGGTAGTAGACACTTCCTGCTACATTTAGCTCTTCCTTTGACATGAGCAGCCATTTTTCAGATGGGAATTTGGTACAGACTCTAAAGAGTCTGTTTGCAGTTTGCTGTAGAAGAGATTTTTAAGCAAATGCAAACAGTGGATTGAAATCAAAACCACTAAGCAGGGCCTTTGGAATGCTGTAAAGCTGAGGTTGGTGGTTATGGACTTGCAAAGAGCCTTCAGCTGCACCCTCTGACTGGAGGAGTTGCTTGGGGGTGAACGTGAGGTAATGTGCAGTGGAAGGAGCTGCGGGGATCCACATTTAGTAACTTTAAAGGAAAGCAGTTCATGGTTTCTGGACTGATCCACTAGTCTTCCAGAGTTTAAAATGGAGTAGTAGTTGGAATACCTGAATTTTGCTTAAGAATTGGAAAAATACTGAAGCAAAAGACTGATGTAGGATCCTCTGTAAATAATTTTCAGGGTTGGACACGTCCTAAAATGTAGCAGAAACAGAACAACAGAGATCTCCCAAGTAAGGCCAGTACTGTCCACCGGAACACAGGTGGTGTTTGCAGGGGAGGGGGAAGAAGAAATGATTCTCTTGTTAAGAAAAAGGCTAATACGAAAGTACGTGACAGGTTTATTTATATCCCCCGTTAGGAGGGTTAGCTGGGAGCTGCCACTCGCTCCATATCTTCTCATAACTCCACACCAGTTTGTCTGGCTGAAGGTTGAGCTCTAAGGTGGCTAAAAAATTACAAAATGCTTCATTTTGTTAAATGATGTTTTAAAAATTGCTTTTGTGAGAGTCTTGAAACCATAAATATGCCATTAATTAATGAACTGTTGCCTGCCTTGTTCCTCAGACAGGCTGAAAACCTGAAATGAAATAAACTTTGTCTGGACGTTCAGATCCAAACCACGTTTGTCATCCATAAAAGCTGCATTTCAAGATTGGACCTGAGGGTCTATTTCTCAGTGTTTTCTCCTCAACAATAGCCACTGCCTGGTTCTTGGGGCAGAGTAGGAACAGGGCAAGCATATCTGATACTTCCCCTAAATAATCTCCTGGCCTCCAGCTGGTTTTGGCTCAGGATTTCCTGAGCTGGATATTGTCTCTGTGATTTAATAACCCTCAGTGGTTTTTTCTTTCACAAACTTGTCCCTCCTTGAGCTGAGGCAACCCCTTCCCCTGGGGAAATTCCTGCCACCACCTCTGTTCTGGCTGCTGGGCTGGGACACACAAAGTCTGCTCTCCTAGAATATAGGACATGTTCTTAGGTTCAGGGAGGGGAAATACAAGGTTTAAAGAGCAAAATAATCATATTTCAGAATATAGATGGTTATTGCTACAGTTGAAATATTATTCTGAATACAGGCATATGGTCAAGAACAAACCCAAAACACTTAAAAAAGAGAATACCATGTACCAGACAGGAATCCTTATCCAAATGACGAGGCATTTGGGTCTTGGCAGTGCTTGACTGTTTGTCTTGTCAGCTCTCTTGCTCTCCTAAGTATGGCTTTATTTATAAAATATTAGCTTTCCAAAGGAAGCCATCAGGAAATGAAAATCTGTAGTCACAGCTGGGTTTAAAAAGGGAAGATAAAATAGGAAGCTCCATCCATTTTGTCTGCTGAGTGATGCAGGAGTTTTGAGAAAAAGCCGCTATTGATTTCAAAACACAATAAATTAATGCACTTGATTTTCTTATTTTTGGCATTATGTATTGTTCCTGTCTTTCATTTCAAACACTGATAATGATTTTTTTTTTTTTTTTGTACCTTCCAGATTTTAAAGTAACTTTGTTATAGAAACATAGAAAATGCATCAAAAATGGGGGATTCGGCATTATTCCGTGGAGTCAAACCAATTCCCATTGGGTAGGTCCCTGGTGAGGTAGGGCTGCTCAGCAGTATATCCCACCTTTCTTCCCTCCTCACAGTACACCCGGGAGCACCAGGACACGTCTGGGCTTTAGGATGCTGTAACATTCGATGTAAGCTTGGTTTTAGAGGCTTGCGAGTTGTTCAGTTTTGGATGAATTCTCTTCGGGATAGCAGAAAGCCGAATAATCCTTAATATGGCAGCCAGATTTTTAAGGCTGTACTCCAAAGCATATTCTACAGGTTTTCAGTGAAAGGGTGATGAGAATTTTCTTAAAATAAGCTGTTCTGCACGCACAGGTTTTTTATAGGCCTAGACTGTCAGCTTGAGGTGGATGCCAAGCACTGGGAGGGTTTTAAATTTGGTATGATAAGAAGCAACATGCCTGATCCTGTAAATCGCTGCACAGTCCACGAGTGCTGCCCTCTGCACCCCAGCAGTACCATCTGTTGGTGTAAGAATTTGCTCTCATTTGTCTAGTCCCTCGTCAGGGACTTCTAAGAAAATGTTTTGCTGTTCTTTAAACAATTTCTACTTTAATTGCAAGTGGATGCAATTGTGAAAATGCCGAGACCTGAACTGATGTTTATGTAGTTCGGCACATCGTGGTGTTGTAGTACTGTTGAAAGAAATATTGCCAAAAGGCATCTGTATAATAACAGGAATTGAATTTGAGTCATATGTGGTAGTACCTTTGCATAAAATACAAGTCCGGATATTTATTTAAGTACCGCGGTGGTTCTTCCATTACTATTCCTTTAAAACACATGCTATCAATCTTTGGGATGTGCTCTCAAAGCTCAGCTGCTCTCTCCAAACATATATATCAGTTAAGGGTTTTTTGTTATGTCGTTGGGATAAAATCACCTTGAAAATGATGTTTTTCCAAGTTTTGAGGAGTTGATGATTGTTAAGTTTATTTTTGAGTGTATGACTGTTTTCATGACCTGTCAATCACTTTTAACTTACTAAGAGGTACGGACACAAAGAATTAAGAAAAACAATGTTTAGGAATTACTAATTTTTTTTTTTTTAAACAAAGTGTCTTTCATACCTTTCTTTAAACAAAATGGAAAAGCTTAATTAGTTTGTGCTGTTTAATGCACTTTATGCTTTAAAGCCACCAAAGAAGAAACTATATCTTGCTTATCATTTCCCTTAAAATAAAGTCCCATATTAATGTAGTTGTAGCATGTAAGAAGCACTTAAAGCCCGGTTTCCAGGGGAAGCAAAGTTATTTATATGGGACTGAAGGGCAGCATTTCTCCGACAAAGGCCAGCGTTCTGGAATGAAGGTTAAATGGGAATGATGGTCCCCTGCCAGCCTGCTGGAGAGTGGGGACCGTGTAATGTTGTCACGAAGCCAGGCGACAAGCCAGGGCAAGAAATAGCTTGGAAATAATTTTCTTTATCTGTGAACCAGTCAGGAAGCTGTAGCTGGGGTAGCAGTGAAGCAAAGTTATTTAAAACCACTGATAATTAAGACATTTTAAGTGTTGGTTGCTGTGTTATGTAGCTTACCCTTTAACATTTTTTCAAAAGAATATCCAATATTTAGTTGACAGTTTGTTTCCTGTGTTACGCTTGAGTTGCTTCTTTTTGCTCAGTAATAAAAAGTGATTAGAATTTAAGCAAACCAGACTGTTTCATTCAGGAAGTGTCTACTAATAATTTTATTATTTGCTGCTGAGGGAATGATTGTGCCACGATTCATTTTTTTAACTCCTTAATCTCAGTGGAGGAAGGGTGTTTATCAGAAAATTGCTGTGCTAAAAACCCCTGAAATTACAGCTGCTGAGAGAGATTTCTTTACTGTTTTAGCAGAACATGTCAGTACCTTGCTATGGCTTATACCCTCTGTGTTAATTTCCCTCTACTGCTTATTCTTTGTGTCTTATCATGGCATTTAAATGGTCAGTTGATAAAATCCTGCCTTAAAGGTTGCTCTCAGGTACCTGAGGCAGCTGCACATGATGCACTGGAACGTTTAGTCATTTGAAATCCCAATTTTGTTCTCTTTGCCGCTAGTAACTTTTGATGACATATTTAAGTCTGGAAGGCCTTTTAAGGATGTCAGGTATCTTGACTCCTTCCATTTGCTTCGTTTTGTTGGTGTTTCAAAACCTGATCTTTTGCAGTGATAGAGAAAATGAAGTGTCCAACAAAGAGTTTAGTCCCAGGATCCTTTTAGTGGTGGGTGAGCAGTGACCAAATCTGTGGCTGTATTTATAGCTCGGTATTCACCCAGCTCCCCACCTGGCAGCACTGGGTGAGATACACTCCCAGCCCACTGGAGCTGTGACCAGGAGTGGTTACTTAGCACATTATAATCACTGTACAGACACGGAGGAAGACTCGTGTCTGCCTGCTGCATGTTGGCTTCCAGCTCAGGTGATTGATGGCGGGGACAGAGACCTGCCAGTCCTGGCCATGGGCACTGCTAATTGAGCCAGGGAGACTTTCCCCCGTGTTTTGCTTCTTGGTTCTCCTCTGTTTGTTGTTGAGGTGGAAAGTTCAACCCTTGCCCCTTTTTAATCAGGCTGCTTTCACATGCCCTGCTCTTGAGTGATGCTGGTTGACATGGAGTAATCGTCATGTATGTTCAAGGGGGAGTACAAAAATGTGTAAATTAGATACACGCTGCTTGGGTTCTAGTTCTAGGTGCCTGTAACATTAGCTCTTAAATCCAAATAATTGCTAGTCAGCGTGGTTCTGTGGGGTTTAATTTTGTGTGGTTTATTGGGGCAGATGGGGGCCATTTCAAACCCTGAAGGGCTGGGGCTGGTGTCCAGCTGTGGGCAGCATCTTGGCAGGTACCACTGCCTGCTGGGCTCCAGCGGGGAAAGCAGGGCAGGAAAAAATCTGTTATACTGCCATGTTCATGTTAAGAAACATCCTTATTTCAAGAGGTTTGAAACCAGAAAGCCTATGCAGAGCTTCAAAATAATAATAATGTCATGTCAAACTTAAGAAAAACTGCTTTCTGTGGTACATGAAGATTAGTCTTTGCTTGTCATCTTAAATATGGCAACTTGGAAATACTGTACATGAGACACCAGTGAATTTTTTTCCCCCATCATTGTTTTATCCTGTTTTATTTGTTTCAGTCATAAATGTGGGGTAATAAACCCGATACTATTTGCCATCAAATATCTTGTAAAGGCAGCGTGTGCCTGCTTCACCTCCCTTTGGCCGAAAGAGGGAGGTCTCTGCCTTCTTCAATCCCTCCTCCATGCTTATAATGGAAAAGAGCATTTCATATAATCATAATGTATTTGAGAAGTCTCTACAAACCTGTATAAAATGGCACTGTCTTACTGAAACTTGAAGACTTAACTACAAACTTCAGATGAGCCAGATTTCTGTGTGGTTACCTGGTTAAGAGTGAAGTGTTATACCGAAGTATTCTTAGTTTTGGGGAGAGTAAGAGGAAGTTTTCCATACGCTTTCCACCACGGCTCAAGAGATGATTTTTTAGAAATGAAGGTGAATATTATTGTATAAAATGTAATGACACCTTTCCACTGTAGCTTTAAGATAAATATTTATAATTTGGCTTTTCAGCTGGAGGAGGTAGATAGGTTTCTAATAACTTTTTTGTTGACAAACTACACAACCCCCCTGTTTTCTGTAATTTTCTGATAGATGCGGGGAGCCATGTAGGCAGCACACTGAAGGGCTCACAGAAGTCTTGTAATTATATTGCCTACCCAAGGAGAAAAGTAGACTTTTTGCATTTGCTTTTACCCAGGGGTGATGCAGCTGTAAGAAATACACCTATATCATGTTGGGTTTTCAGTGCAGATGCACTACCCGCACACAGGGGGTGTGCTGTGGTGAAGAGGGAGCATCTATTTAGGAATAAAGTGTATATGGATTTTGATCTGGTGCTCTATTGCCACCTTCTGCTCATCCATCTTCCTACTGTGCTCACTATGCAGTTACGTGTTGCACCTAGGAACTTGCATTAGGGATGACATTTGATTTTTGCAGCACTTTAGGGAAGCCATGCCAAAAGGAAATGTCAGTTCCTCTTCTGGATTCCTGAATGCAAAGCCCTGTTTAGATAAGACAAGGAAGATGTCTTCTGTAGCAAAATGAGCGATAGTTTTCATCATTTTGAAAACTAAGACGTGAGCCTTTTCTCTGGCACAGGGCAACTCAGTCTGACTTCCATTACCTTAAAAGCTCACAAATCACAAACTGAAGCATCAATATTTGTGTATTGCATTGTGAATTGCAGAGTCTGAGAGTAATTTTAGCCTTTGGACACTTTGATAAGGAATGGAAGCAACTGTAGAAGTAGAATTGATTACTTAAAGTGCATTGATTTGTTCTCAAGATTTCTACTTGGTGGTCTCTGGGAAGTGTTCCCCTGAATGTCTACCCTCTTGGCATTTGCGACTTATTCTATGGCCCGAACACTGACTTTACCTCCCGCAGTTCCTTTAGGAACTCGGGAAGAGAGAAATAGAAAATACCAGCTCTCTTGCCACACCGCTAGTAAAACTCTGTCCTTTTTAAAATGCTGGGAATACTGTGCAATGGAAATGCTGGAAATAACTGAAAGGCATATTAATTCTTTAGTAAGATTAAGGATAGAGAAGGAACAGAGGAAACTTGATGGTGTTCCTAACAGGTAATTTTAGCCAGGAGGATTGGATAGGAAGAGAATCAGCCTGGAAACTTCACAGATGGAGGTTCGCAGGAGGAAGCAGATGTGTCATTATACACTTGTTCTTCTTCCCCTCTTTTGGCGTGGCTTACTTAGAAGCTACAAATAGCAGGTTCCTTTTGCCTCAATACCTGCAGTTTGTGAGGATAAAGAATTCGAAGTCCAAATTGTGGGAGAAGTAAGTCCAACCAGCTATCAGGAAATGTGTGGTGGAGGGGAGAATGGCAGGTCTCCAAATGCATAATATTTTACCTGTGTTTATAAATAGTGCAAAGTAACGTTTGTTCTCCACAAGTTATGTGATTACACATCCAGCTGTTGGGATTATTGTATTAGCTTTCAAACTATGACAGTAGCATTTTTTTCAGGAGTTCCTATTTTAGTTTTCATTGCTTTCCTGCTTGGTAAATTTAAGTTTGGTGTTTCTTGGATGTCAACTTCTATTGCTTTATTTTAATTTATAGTTCACTAGACAACAACCTCATCAGTGTCCGGTCTGCAATTTGAAATGGTCTTCTTAAGGCTTAAGAACTGCAAATTAGATTGAGGCTCATGTGAAATAACTGAGGGAGTATGAAGTGTCATTTCAATTTTTGTCAAAATCTGTATTTTTAGTAATATTTAAGAAAACCTTCTGTTGTTTATCAGTGTAGTATCAATAAATGTATTTAAATTTTTGATCTGACTTGCAGCTGTTTTTCAGGGCATGGTTTCAGAGTGTAATGAAATCTTGACATTTAGTCAAGCTTTGACATTTTCTGTTAGAGCAGATTAAACCTTCCTTCATGAAGGTGCATTTCAATAGACCAGAGCATGACAGTCAGAGGGTCACCTTTGCTTCTGATGTAATGTCTGACTTTTAGGCAAGAAAATATCAGGATCGAGCTTGGTCTCTGGAGCTACAGGATGTGTCAAATGCTTCCATGGACTGAAACTCTGAAATGCCCTTTTACTTTTGGTTTTAACGTAAAGCTAAGTTCTAATGAAGCCGATGCAATTCAACAGAAACGGAAGTGTCTTGTGAATCATTGTCTGCTCGATGAGTTGCAGTGATTTCCGTGGGCACATTCACGTCAAATTGTTTCACCCAAGTTGTCAGAAAACTGGATTGAGGCCTCCTGTCTTTGACTTGTCTGCTTGGGCACTTCCACAGGGCATTTCTGAGTGATTCTGGAAAACTTCCTTATGATTATGTAGGCGGAACAAATGGGGATTTCAAGTTACAGGATCTTTTTGCATCATATGAAAAAAGCCAAACCTATATAAAATGAAATCCTACAAACCATTTTGGGAAGAAGTTCTTGTCTAGGAAGTAGAAGAGGTAGGAGAAGTACTGATGAGCTTTTGATGCTCTGCTTCTGGGAACCTGAGTGTCAGGTGATGTATAGAAAATTTGCATGTAACTGTCTCAATGTGTGGGACATTCTTTTGTATTGTATTTGCTGTACAGATACGCAGAACTGGATTCTTCTGTCTTGTTCCCATGAGGAGCTGGTGGGGATGTTTTCTTTCCCTCTTTATCTCACAGGGGCTGGATCCCAGCTGTATTTTTGTGCATAGAAAATCAAAAGGTCAGAGGGAGGGCATGATCTGTTTTTGCCAGAGAAGCGCCTGTGATCTGCAGAACAAGATGGTTGCTTATAAGTGGGAACTGGAGTGAGGAGCTGGCTGCTCAGTGTCCTGGTATTTAACTCTGTGGAGTCAGGATCTAAAAGAAACAGGCATGGGGTTGGGTGACAGTTGCTGAGGCTCTTTGGGAAGGCAGTGAAGGAAAAGGGAGACAAGCAGAGGATTTAGCAAGTTCAGGGGCTGAACTTCCCTAGAACTTTAGACTGAGTGTCTTAATCCAGTTGTTTCTCAGATTCCCAGGGTTAAAACTGAAGAAGGATCTTCAAACTGCCTGCTAAGATTAAATGAATCACTGTTGATGTTCAGATAGATTTAATCTGCATGGAAAGTCTGCCTGGAGCTCTGTGTGTAGCTCTGTCTTCCGTCTGATTTCCTTCAGGGCACTCTACCCCGGGCACTGTGGCAGCAGCAGTCACATGTGTTACTTCCTCTGCTGGTTTACTCTGGGTGATGCTCTTCCACCATGGCTTCAAAAAGATGGGGTTTTTTCTTAGTTTGGCTAATAATGTTAACTTCTAGTCTGTCCAACAGAATAGAAAATGTCCCCGGGATACTGGTCAGGGATAGCTTCCAGTTAGGTTGAATCGAGGCCCTTGTGAAGTGAGGGACAGAGCTCTTGTGTATCAGCTGCACAATGAAACATTAGCTTGGAGTTTTTGGATAAACCGGTGCTAAAATGGAGCAAACTTTCACCTTTTGTTCAGGTTTGATTTCAGTGAGCGTTGAGGTAACGTTTCCCTTTGGTGGAAATGGTGGAAGGTCTCTTGCTGCTGATAAGAAATACTGCAAGAAGTCTTTAAAGGGCTGCGCGTGTCTGATGTCGGAAGCTCTGTTAGCAGATGGGTTTGAACTGCAGCTTGTGTCCACTCATCTGTGCACTGGGTTCCTCACTGAGTCATGACTGTGTCAGGAGGTAAATGGCCATTACTGCCGAGACTGTATCCTTGAATCTCCCCCTGTGCTTAACCCTTCTGGAGCTATTTGCAAGTGCAGGCAGGAACAGGCTCCCTTCGGTCATCTTTTGGCAAAACAAGCTGTGACAAGTGGATAGATGCACTAGAGCTGTGTTTGACTTAGCAGCATGGAACTGGGAATTGAATTAATCAAGGAAAAGACAGTAACACCAGAAATGGAGGAGGGAAAAGGTATAGGAATGGGGTGTGGAAGAGTGAGGCAAGACAGGAGAAAACGAAGAAAGGAAGGAGGAGTTAGGAAAAAGTTGACCAAGGTTTGTCCTGCTTGCCAGTGCATTATAGTGGGAGTTGAAGGTCCCTGGGATAACTATATACCATATCCTTAAATAAAAGACAAAGGGTGTAATTTTTACTTTGGAATAATTTAAGATTTGCTGTGGTATCTGGGTATTGGAATCTTTTCCCAAGCTTTATAATGTTGCCTCAGATGGGGGTCAGTGCCTCTCGGTTAAGCGCATGTCTTTGTTGCAGTGATGAATAGTAAACTTCCAGCTTAATCTCTATCTTTGGGAAATGTGCACTATGGAAAATGAATGAAAGATGGTCAGCAGGAAAGTGGCCACAGCAACTCAGCTGCCATCAGCTGTTAGAGCGCAAGCCTATTCCCTAATGTTTCAGTACAAGCACTCTCTTGGTTCTGTGTGAGGAAAGGTCAAGGAAATGGCTCCCTAGTTTCACAGATGTGACTCCTGGGTTGACTGGCAGGGTGGAAAATCATGCTGCATGCTCTTCTGGGCAGGTAGGGAAATCCATTAGGGAGACCCTGTGTGTAATGGGGCTGTGTACCTAGTGCTCATGTTTTTATCGCGTTCCAGTGGTCATTCCATGTCTATAGCTGTGAATTGGGCATGTTTTCCAGAGATTCAGATACCACAACTAATGGCCAGTCTTAGCCTCTGTTTGAAATAAGTCAGTGTTTGCTATTGCATGGATCCAGTGTCTCTTCAGCCACAGGGGTGGGATGTTCCAGCACAGCATTCCTAGCCCTAGATGGATTCCCAGCTGTCAAAAGCACTCATAATGAGTCTGCAGGATCTGCTGAGGGCAGGAGAAGAAAGGAACTGCATAATTTCATTGCCCTTTTTACTCATAGAGAGCAAATGCTTTGTAACCTCCTCTCTTCATCGATACTAATGCCTGTGGAATCCCTTTGCTGCATTAAACCCCAGCCAGTTGAGGAATGCCCCTTTGAGGCTGCAATAGCTCAATTCAGAGCCTAGCATTAAGCTATACATAATTTCAGGGGTCATAATCTCAACCTATCTCTGCTTTTCAATTTCCGTTCAGTTCTAGTTTTTAATTGAAAAGGAAACATTTTATCCTTAATTGTATTATTGCTCTTTTTATCCTGTCTAAACCCACTGCTGTTCTTGCTTAGCAGTCTCAGCTTTGGGAATTGAAAAATGCTGGACTCTTCATTCCAGCAACTGCATTTTTAACGATTTTGGAGTTGTTCCTGACGCAATAACTTCTGTTTTGTAAGCCTGGAACGTTGTTTTCTGGGAAGTTGTTGGCTTCCCATTCCTTTCTGTCTGCATCATCACTTAGATAGTCAGAAGGAATCTGGTGAGATGATGGCTTTCCTTGTCCTGTGGAGCCTTTTCCACAAACAGTATGCGCTCTGATCCCACTCTGTTTAAGTTGGTAGTAAATCTGTGATAACCCAAGAGCCAGTCAAGTTCCCTGCATTTATGTGATCAGTGACACACTTCTAAACAGCTTTGTGGTAGGAAGTGGTGCCATCCAAGAATGGCGTCCTTCCCTTGCTTTTTTAATTATGAATTGGCAGTTTTGTTGGATTTGAATGGAAATCTCCATGAATGTATTTAATTCAAGATACCGGAGGCTTACAGAAGTGCAGAACATTTTATATATGTTAATTTGTAATTAATTATTTATTTATCATTGAAATACTTATATTAACAAACCACATCTTTATAATTTTTTAATAGGGATTATGTTATTGGAGGTTTATGGATTTCTGAGTAAACCTTGTGATCAGGAGCTTGCTTGTTTGCTTTTATATCTTTATTAGAGGAAATTTACTTTAATAAAGCTTTTTCTTCTCCCCCCACCCTCCGGTAGTATCTCAAGTCCTTCTGGGTAAGCAAAGATCTGCTTATTCAGGTTATTTGAGGGCAACCGTAGACCTCATTTTTCTTGGTTTCTGGTTGGGAGGAGGAGATGGCTGAGTAATTTTTCAAGAGGAGTCCTTTGTGTGTATAAACCCTGACCCTTTATGTTGCTGTCAGCCATTTGATAGAAGGATTAATTTACTCCTAATATTTTGCACTATTAAGGCTCCCGACACATTTTAGAAACATTATCTTGGTGTTGTTGAGAGCTGCCTGCCAGCCAGTCCAGTTAGCAGGTCTGTCTAGAATTAGCATGTTGGGTAAAAATATGAGAACTTTAACGTGTTAGAATTGATTTCACCACAGCAGTAATGCCAGTCTTTTTATCTCTATACACACACACAAATCCAAAATTTGAGTATGTATATTTTCTCCCATTTTCTCAATGACGCATGGCCTGACATGATTGCAAATTATGGATCAGTGCATTGTTTTGTTTGCATTCAGAAGTGTTTTACGTGGGTAGGATTTGCACACAGCCAAGAGGCATGTCCTAAACCCACGTACTATTTGCTCTCTGGATGCACAGAGGAGACCCTCTGAGGAGAAATATTTTTCAAAGTGCTGGAATTCATTCGTCTTCTTAACTGTTTTGTCAGGATAGAGATAGATCTCTGAAAATTACTTGAAGATGGTAGCCGTAGGAATGATTTTTTTTTTTTTGCCTTAATTGTGTTTTTGAAAGGTGTAAGTGTATCTCACATATATATGAGAACGTTTCAGTTGTGATCGATATTTGCCAAGACGAAAAACAGATGCTCTTTTTTCTGTGGCAGCTGAGCTGAAGTCAGTGCTGATGTTCTTGTTTACAGCATGTCATCCTAGAAACAGACTATTCAGAAGATTCTTTGTTTTCTTTCAAGTCATTTGAAGTGTTAATTGTTGTATACTCCTGGTTTTCTTGTCTTGAGGTAGTGGCATCTAATCCTGGCGTGAGGCAATGGCGAGTACAACCCTAAGATGCTAATGTAGCCACATACTGTAATTACTGCTTGGAAAATTATCTGCGGAGTCGTCGCTGACCAGAAAAGTCTGACGTATCTGTTGTTTTGAAGAGGGGTTATTTTTGCTGTTTTCTTCCTCTTTTTTTCTTTTTGCTTTAGATTTATGTTTTCCAGCCCCTCTCAGTTTGGATGCTAGACGTGCACTGTGGGAGGAGGTAATGAGAGGAGACAATGGCATCTGTGTTCCTTGCTAATTTTAACCTCCAGCTATCTTTCCTCTCAGGATGCTTCGTGCACACAGAAGAGCTTGTAGGCGAATAGGGAGCAAATGATTTTCCCCAAGTAAACTAATTACGTGCCAGACAGAAGCGATTCTGCCAAAATGACTGATGTCCCTCCAAAATCATTCCAGAAGCTTTTTTTCAACTTGCAAGGGGGAGTAGAAGTCTCATAGGTAGTAGCTGTGTTAGTGGAAGCTCTGGTAGAATTCAGATAAATATGACAGGCCTGGGCCTTTAGTGAGTGTGTGCTGTGTTAGACAGTGCTTGAGATTGTGTGTTGTGTGGTACTCATTCCACATACAAAGTTCCTAAATTAAATGTGCATTTTGGGACAAGAAGATAAACCCAGGAATCGGTGCTAGGACTCTGATACCTCTGTTTGCAAGTGTCCGTGGTATGTGAGTGGTTATAGCTGAGGAAGACAATTTCCAGTAACAATTTGCTTGATGAATGAGCCTCCTTTCTTGATTGCAGATTGTCTGTAAACAGATTGCAATTTTAACAAACTTGTTTGTTATTTATCATAATTTTGTGCATAATAATCCCCCTTCCTCCCATGAAAATTGCTGTTGATAGTGAGATTTACTTTATGGTCCTGAGAGGATGCTGAGAGCAAACTCCTCCCTTAAAATGTCAAGAGTCCACGATAATCAAACAAAAAATGCGGGAACATAGTTGGAGCAGAATCATACAGAAGTCATGGGGATGTTTGCATATAATTTTTCTCATTATTTGTTCAGCTGTAACAGTGAGGGAAAATCGACACCGTCTAATAGCTGTTCTAATAGGCTGTGTAAAATGAGCCTGACGGGCTCCGGGGAGCTCCGGCTGCCGTATCCCCATCTCTCGGATCACCTCCACAGTTCACGTTAATTGACAAGCCCTGCTCGCTGCAGAGACTGAGCAGCGCGCGGCTCTGGAGTCTGAGCGGTGTTTTCATGCAGGATTTGGTTCTTGTCAGAACTCGCTGGGGAAATGCTGCTCAAACAGCACACAAAGCTTTATGATACCACTTGTACTGCGCCTGTTATGTTCTTAAAAATGTTCTGGGCTTCATGGATATGGGTACAGTATCCTTCCTTCTTAGCTCTTTCTCCACAGGCACTGTGATTCTATTTCACTACTTAGCTACCTTCCAGCCAGAACTGAACCAGTGTCTTTTCTGTTGGGTTTGGTGGGGCTGGGAGAAAATGCCTGTGATTAGGGTAAACTGAACAGACTGGAAGGTTTCTGTTCACTAGGACTGCACATAGCTCTGGTACAAGCTTCCAGGCTGGCTTTGACTTGGCAAAGCTGTTACAGAAGTAAACAGGCCCTTCAGTTCTTGCCTGATCTTCCTGCTAAGGCTGCTGACAAAGGCTGTGTTTGTACATGTATTTCTTATGACGGTTCCTTGTCTTGGAGGAATCAGAAAGTGATCACCAGCTTGTCACGGAATAATGACCCTGTCCCTGCAATGCTGAACGAGCTCTGATCCAGCTATCCTTGTTTTGGTGAGCCTGTAGCCAGCTTGCAATTTACTGAGCCTTTGTGCTTCTTATTTAAAACTGATTAAAAAATTATATTCACATATGAGAGTTGATTCTGTCCAAAGGTAGACTAGGAAATGCTTTATTTTAGTTCTTTCCTTCACGGTTTGATTTGCCACAGTAGACAACATGAAGCGTAGACTGGAAAGAGGCCAGAAGACGCATCTGCTACAAAAGAGGTATCTTTCTAATTGCAATCTAGTCGGCAGAGCCTGGGCATAATGACATACCTTTCCTTCTATGCGTATTTTCATGAACTTTGCCCATCTGGAGAGATTCCCTCAGTGCCCTGCTAAGTTGGGTCGTTTGTGTGTACACAAAGGGAAACAATAGAAAATGGGTGTATGTTTCAGTAGTACTGTAAACTCTGTATCTTCTCCTCAGTTAAGTAGTAAAAGGATTCCACCCCAGTTTATGAACAAAACATTGCTGAAGGTCAAGGCATTTTCATGTTCTATCCAGGTGTATATTTTAATACTCTGCAAATTGGATCTGAGAGGAAATTTCTTGCTTTGGTTGCTGTTCTAAAGTAACTGTATATAGAATCAAAAAAAGCAATAAAACGTTCCTCCTGTAGTGACTGCTGTAGTGTCCATCCACCTCTTTGTACATTTCCAGTGTGCCTGGCTCAGTATGATCCCTTTGTTGTTCTTTAGTTTTGATTTTTAGCTTCAAGCAGTTTCGTGGTTAAAACCAAGATGCGTTGGAGCAGTGGGGTCTTCGTGCGTGTTGGGAAGCTGGTGCAAATGGAGATAGTTATTAAAAATAAATAAAAATGGGTATTGCAGTGCATATATCCAGGTCACATCCAGACACATTCACAACAGTGCCTTTTTTTTGGTTCAGGACAATAAAAATATCTGTGAAGAGGCATGTTGCACACATTCAGTAAAAGCTAAGCATAAAGAAAAACCCATCTGATGTAACCTTGCAATCCTATGCTCTGTGACCTCTCTTCGTCGTAATTCTGACTGCCCTGATTCCCAGTGCTCATAAATATTCCATTACATCAGCAGCACAAAAGAAATTCCCTTGTACCATTTCACGGAGAGACCAAGTTTCTTATTAATTTTGCATAAATAATCTTGGTCCTGATGCTGAAACCTAAATGCAGTAGCTCCTGAGCATTGTTGTTTGAATTGGCTATGTTAGTTTCCTTAATTTGTAAGTGGACTAAGGGGTCTGTTAACTCCAGTGGTTCCTCCATGTATTGCTGTGTTATTAAAGCAATTCTCTTTTTATTGCGTTGCCTTTTCACTTGCAGCTGATGACTCGGGGATCAGTTAGAACTTAACCCAAAGTTTAAAAATAAAAATTTAAAAAAAGGAAGTGGTATAGAGGCACAGCTGTGGCAGAGCAATTTCTAATCTCCCTGTGCTAATGGATCAGATCCTCTCGATACAGAATCAAAATAGCTAATCAGCTCCGCAGCTTGTGTCCTCTTGACACTTGCTGTGTTCCAGGGCTCTTTCATGTTCGTATCTGGTCCTGCAAGATTGCTTATGAACAGGGCTCTGACAGGTCTCTGCTTTTTCACTCATCATGTGGAGAATAATTATACCATTAGAGGAGGAATAAAATAAGCAAGTGATTAAAAACCCGTTTCAGAGACCTACCCTGAACTTTTTATCGCTTGAATGTTTGATAGAAAAATTTCTATTTCATTTCTGTCTGATTCTATTTTCGTCTTTGTTCTCTGTGTGATATGATGCTGTCACTTTATGCTCTTTTAATGAACATTTGCTTTGGTATTTTGTGACACTGGGGGTACCCCTTAAGTTTTTCTCATTTCATCATCACACTGCAAATTACTCTGGAAAAGAAGCTACTCAATAGGAGGGGTTCTAAACTATTTTTAGCTCTTCGGTATTTTGAGGAAATAGCATTTATTTCAAACTTCTAAGGTGAATAAAAACCCTGTGTTCTATTCAGTAGCATGCTTCTGCTTGGAGAAATTATTAAAAATGTTTTTTAAGCTACATGTAAGTGATGAATGCTGGTAGGGTGTGTAAGTCAAATTACTACCTGGGGTAATATAACTAACAGAAGGGTTCACTGATGTGAACCTTAGAGGCTTAGGTTGTTTTAGACAGTCATATTCAATAGCCTTTACTCAAGCAAGTAATTCTATTGCAACTTTTGTTTTACAAACAGTATTCTGTGTTAATAAGCTGTGCAACATCAGACTTCCCATGTTAGAGAAACTACAACCATTATAGATTATAAAGGAAATTAAGGAAATTGATTATTGTGACGTTTGTGCTGCTTAGTTCCTTTGATGTCCTTTTTGCAAAAATTTTTTCTAGACCCCTGCAATTGTCAAAACAGCAGTAACGAACCCTTTTCAGTATGAAGCAGATTTTTCTTGTAGTCCTATAGCCACAGACTGCCATCAGGGCTGTTGTAAGGGCGTGGAGGAGCTGTTCCAGACCTTTCTAGGTTTTGTTTGTGTAGAAGACACATGAGTAGAAATAACAACTTTGGGTGACTAATTCATTGTGTTGTCACCATTTTCCAACGGTTTGGTGGGCAGACTTGAAGCAAACTTCAAATGTGGTGTAGATTTGTCCTGAATTACCAAACAATGACTTAAAACACAAGTTGAATGAAGATGACATTGGATTGAATTCCCTGTTGTCTCTTTAGCAGAGTTGTGGGGCTTTTTAAAAACTGGTGTATCCAATAGTAAGTATATGTATTGAAATGGAAGTACAGACCAAACAATTGTGCATTTGGGAGAATCTACTTAGAACGTTGAGGTATCTCTTCCTGCCCACCTTGTGAGCTTTTCAGGTGCTTGAAGAATAAAACAATATGATACTTTTAAATGTCAGTAGAAAAAATCTGATGTGCTAAGCAATCTGTCCACCCTGGGAAAAATTCAGTTAGCGTAGAGCACTTAGCTTTGCTCAGTTTCACTGGATTTTAATGGCACACTTTCCAGTCTACTCTAAGCTGTGCCATGAGCTGACTGGAGGAAAGCAAATACCAGGTCAGGGAGCTCATAATTTGTTTTAATTTGGAACAGT
The DNA here is from genome assembly GCA_013400235.1 of Oriolus oriolus. Classification (NCBI taxonomy): domain Eukaryota; kingdom Metazoa; phylum Chordata; class Aves; order Passeriformes; family Corvidae; genus Oriolus; species Oriolus oriolus. The sequence continues at coordinate 230,275 of VXBT01005544.1, forward strand.
AGCACAGGCCAATATGTGAAAATTGAGCCCAAGCTTGACAGCTGAGAGGAACAGATGTGTTAAAAGCAACATGGTATAACTCCATTGAAGTCTATCAGCTCTGACTACACCACAACATGTTCTGCAGAACGTTTTTGTCTTCACGTATGATGTAATGTTTTAGTATGTGCTCCAATACTAGTGTATAAAACAGATGTAAAATTGCTTTTTGGTATTAGGTCTTTACACTTCTGTTAGATAAATGAAGAATTTGAGAAGACAGTTTAATAAATGTGCCTTTCTATTAGAGTTCCTGATCTCAGTGTATCATAAAGCATCTTGGCTTGGTACTTGAGTCAGGTTTTTGAAGTTATTTAAGCTCCTGACTGCCATTCATTTCACCTGTCAATACAGTTTGTGCACTGGCACATATCCAGTAAGTAGAGAGACAAGGCATTGAATTACAACCCAGCAGTTTCTAATGATCTTGGAGCTGAGAGCATTTACCCTGAGGGATTTATAACAATGCACCACCTAAACATTAGGTCTGAAAGGTGGAGTAGGCTCGATATTAAGACTGCCTAGGAGTAATGCAGGTATCCTTGAATTCCCATTGTGGCATATTGTTTGGTTCACGTGATTCGGTATTGTTAGTATTAATCAAAAATTAAAGAAAAGCATATTGTGAGGACAGATACCTGTGTATTATCTCTGCAGGGCTGTGTGTATTGGCTGCCTCAACCCAGCAATGTAAAACATTTATAAAAACAAAGGGAAGAAAAGTAATACAGCCCTAGTTCAGTATAAGATCATTCCAGTGGGGCTTGAGAAAGCTTAACCTGCTAAGTTTTATGGTCATAGATTTGGGAGATCTGAGTCCAGGCTTCCAGCCTCAATCTAGCTGAATAACTGTCTTCTTACACATAGTACATCTTGTTTCTGCATGGGAGAATAATGCTTTAGAAATTTTGCTGCTCAGATTTTACCAGAGCTGCAGAGGAGGAGATTGAGTTCATCTCTTTGGCTCACTCTAACACGTTCAGCCTGTGAAGAGCACAGGGGTGCAGAGGTGTCAGGAGGACTTGACTGATTTACCCTGCCCACCGTAGCCTTTTCTCTGCCCTGAATCCTTTTCTCTGCTTTGCGGATGGTCCCACTCAGCAGTATTGGAATGTATGTTGTGGCATTGTGCCAAACTTTGCCTTGTTTTTTGTGATTTGAAATGTTGTTAATCTACTTACATTTTCCCATGCTGTATCTTTTTATTTTGTGTGTTGCTATTTTATGGGTTTATTGTCACTACAAACAAGCCTGCTGTTGTTCTCTTTTTATTATCTCTGCAAAATTAACGTGGGCTTGCCTAGCTTCTGACAGGCCTTTGAATTTTGGTATTAGCTATGCATTATTAATAACCGCATGGCTTTTGTTGTTCTGGATTTTTTTTTTGAATATGACCTTACTCACTTTGCAGTGATGTTCTTCACTTCAATCTTTTTTTGCCTTGTGAAAGTTCTTAGGGTTGTGAACTTCTTGAAATAAGGATAGCAGAAGAGAAGAGAGGTGTCTCTTCATACTTGCAGGATAGTTAGATTATTGTTTTCATATAGATGTACTTGATATATAATTCTGAAATTAATACTCAGAAATTAATAAACTTCCAATAATATAATCTCGATGAAAATTATCAAGATGTAGTTTGTTAATATGAGTATTTAATTCATAATGAATTAATAAATTACAAATTAATATAGAGAATGTTCTGTATCTCTCACTCACGTATCAGTGGCCAAAGAAGCAGCAGAACGAGATTTACTGAATTTGAGGAATAAGCGGTTGGAATTTGTGTGTATTTACGCCACATTTTAGTGCTGGTTTTAGCACGAATAAGAGTTAACTTGCACTCAGCTATCTCCTTAGGGAGGAAAAAGCCATGGCAGAGCCTGGAGCATTCCACAGTGTAGCCACTTTGGACAATACTTTAATATTAGAAGTGGAATTAATTTTAGCTGGTTACTCGTTTTGGCAGTTAATGAACTGTTTGAAAGGCTTGTGGATGTGGCACTTGGGAACATGGTTTAGCAGTGGCCTTGGCAGTGCTCAGTTAACATTTGGTCTTAAGGTCTTCTTCATCCTAAATGATTCTAGGGTTCTATAATCAGAATGTAAATCAATAGCTATTGATCATGGCATAGACCACTGGTGGATAACAAACCCGAGAACATTAGAGGTGCTTTCTGTTTACAGGAGGAATTGTTCTGGCAGTGGTTGTTGTCATGATCTCGACTCATGTTTCTGTTTTCCGAGCATCTTGGCTTTGGCCTTGGAAGGAAATTTCAAAGTTCAGTTAACTTAAGCTCACATCAGACTAGAATGTCTGAAATAATGTTGCCCCTACAGACAAATTCCAAGTAAAAAATTTTGCAGAAAGATTGTTTACCAATTTAATAGACTAATTAGAAGCAAGTAAATTGGATCCTTGACCTATTTCTGCGGAGCAACGCAGATTTTAGTTATGCAGTACAGAACATGCCGGCAAACTTTACTTTCAAAGTTTTAGCTAAAAATTGTTAGAAGTACAGCCAGGTCAACCTTCAGGTTATTTGTATATAACTAAAGGAGCCATCCTCTTGACAACTGACGTGGCTGAGGATCCGTTCAGTCTGCAGTGAGGGGAGCGCTGGAGAATTGCTTTTTTTCGCAGGAGTTACTCTGTGTTTCTGTGATAGCAAAATTTTACCCTGTTTTTAAACAGCATTTTCTTCCCTGAGTTCCCTGCAGCAACTCAGGGGAAAGAGTACATCAAAAATAAAAGGAATAACGTTAATGTGAATCTCTCTCATCTTAAAAAACACCGGGATTTCCCCATTAGTATGTAGCTCTCACTCCAAGGGAAATAAAAATTTACTGAAGAAATCTTTTGACCCAGTCAAATCTCATGTGAACCAAACCTTGGATCTACTATATCACCCACTCAGCTGTATTTTCAATGAGCCTTTTCAATGTCTTGAGAGAAATTATAGTGGGAAGGGGAAGATGGGGGAGGGGAGAACAGGGCCCAATATACTTCATGAATTTCCTTTTTTTTTTCTGCACCGGTCCTTAAAAGATCTCCGTCTTAGGGCAGGGTGGGAAGGGAGTTCTGCCCTGTGGCAGAGATACGATCCTGTTAATCACAATTAATACCCACAAATAAAATATTTTCACCTTTATTGACTTATTGTGTTGAGTGATTAGAGTGAATGGGCCCTGGAAAGTCAACTGGTGTAAGCAGGTGTGGATTTGGCGAGACTGGCTTGTCCGTTAATATGGGTCCAAAAGGGAAAGAGGTTGGAAGTGCTGGGACAGAAGGTCCCAGATCCCGCCTCACTCCCACTGTCCCGGGTGCAGCAGTAGTGTCATTCCCGACCTGGCTCTGCTGTCTCTGTTTCTGAACTAACCCCTCCACGCGCTGGAGTCTCAGCAGGTCGTGCCTGCGGGGCATTGAGCTAAACGAGGCATCAGTGGTAAAATAACATCAACATTAGTTGGCCTGGTGACAGATTTTATTCATTTTCTACTTAAGTTCCAAGCAGAGCAGCAGGCAGTTTCTTAGACACAGTAATATGACGTTTATATGGTTCCTGTGACCACATGATTAGCTATATAATTTATTGCCTAATTTTCCTAAATACAGTATTGCCAGTAGTAACCAATTAAAATAATCAGAAACAGTGGCCTGGTATGAGGAAACAACAAATCCATCATGAGGATTGAGTTGCTGTTAGAATTTTAGGCCATCTGAGGTATAGCTTGTTGACGTTAATAATAGAACTCGTGAATATTCTCATTACAAAGTATTTTATGGAATAGAGGTTACGTGGCATTTGCTTGCCTGGTTGGATTTTCCATATAAAGAAAACTAAAGGCAATCCACTTTTGTTGGGCTACACTGTGTGCTGGAAGAGAGATTAGGCCTTGTTGGCTGCAGAAAGAGCCTCGTTCTCAGACCCGGAGGTGATCCTGGGATTACAGCCAGGTCACCGGGGATGGGCTGAGAGAGCATTGTGGGTTTCTGGACAGTGTCAGCCCTATGAGATGTGATAATTGCAGTTTCTGACCTTGTAAGGTATTGTTTACCTTTTACCATAACAGGCAATGTCTGGGAAATATTCCAGGTGATTGGAGAACACTGAGGTGAACTTCTTTCCTGTTTATATGATGTGATTTCCTGTTTTTCTATTGGTATTTAAGGGAATTTCCGATATGCAACAAAGCTTTTTTCTTCTTGCACCTTTACCATGATGTTGCGGAGTCTCTGCCCATGCGTGAATACTGCACACTTTTGTTCCCTTTAATGTATCTTCTTAATAGTTGGAAAATTTAAAATGATTGCAGAAGTGCTGAGTTGTCATTTGAATGTTTATATATGGTTTAATAAGCGTGTAGCCAGTGTCCTGAGAATTCTGTCTGCGTTGTCATTTCATACCTGCTCTCTTCAGGGTTTGTCTTTCAACTTCTTCTTTTGCTTTGTAAAACATCTAATTGTTCCACACAATTTTGGTTCTTGTCTGATTTTTCTTTGTCCTTCTAGCAAGTGTTCCCATTCTTACCTCTTCGCTTCTGCCCTCCTCCTGTCACAGCCTCGATGCTTTGGTTACTCCTTGGAACCGGCCTGCTGGATTCCGACTCCTGTGCCATGGCCGTGAGCCTCCGCAGTGCCCAGGCCAGCATCGCGTCTCTGTTATCAAGGAGATTTTAGAATAAGTCAGCTAAATAGGTATAAAATCTTGGCCTCTCTCAGCTATGTAGGGCATATCCCAAAAGGGTTTTTATAAAAATCTTCCTGTATTTGTATATTTATGTATTTACTTTGGGTTAGTGCTCAAGGCTTAACAGCTCCTGAAAAACTGACATCTTGAAAATTAAAATGGGCAGGAAAAAAAAAGTGAAAACCTGGGGAGAACCTCATCTTCTCCCTTTAGTTCTCTGAGAAGTATAGTCTGAAAATAAGTGTTAATCAAGTGCTACAGGACAGGATTTTCATTTGGTTCCCTTTTTTTAAACTCAAGCACTCCAGACTAACGCCACCATCCCCAGCTTCGTCCAAAAATCCAGCAAGTAGGTCATTTACTGTCTTTTCCAAACATGGAATGTCCAGGGAAGAAATCTCAGGCTTCTGTCCAGTTTAAAATATTTATTCCAAGTTGCAAGTCTATGGAGAAATTCTTATGAGCTCTATACCTCTTATTTTATTACTGCTTAATGTTTGTGACGGTAGGGATAGAATTTAACAACCTAAGGCTGTTTCTTTGCTAACTAATAACAGAGGGAGCTACATTTGCAAGTGAGTGTGTCTTCCAAGGTAAAAGCGTGAGGCTGTGCAGGTTTGCAGGATCACACTCTGAACATGGTCCTAGAATGAGGCACTGATTTTCACGCATGACCTGAGGTGCAGGGGGATGGAATTAGATGATCTTTAAGGTCCCTTCCAACCTCAAACGTTCTGGGGTTCTACGACATTATGTATGTGCACACACCATGGAGCGTGTGATGGTTGTGTGATGTGTCGCCTTCTCACCGCGGCACACAGAGGAGTGCAGTAGCTGGCTGCCTCTCTTGCTGTATTGCTTCAGCTGCTGGTGACCTTTGTTGTTAGCATAATTCCTGCCAGATTTTTTTTCTGATGCTGTTTATATTTGTGGTGCACATATTCAATGTTAAGTTACAGAAGGAGCTGGGCTTACTGGATTCTTATTCAAAAACTTGCCAGTTAACCTTTGATAGGAACAGCATTTCTTCACTGTGTCACACATGAATTGCTGAAGGTTTGAGAAACTTCCCTTGCTAATTTAAGTAAGTTCTTCTATTTTGTGTGAATAAAATATGCTTTAAAAGCCCTGCAGTGGTGGGCCTGATTTTGCCATCCTTTGGTGGGCGGAGGTGGGAGAGGAGAACTGCCCAGGAGACGGACGCATTCTGGGCCAGCAGTGGATAAGGAGGGAGCAGGCACACATGGACTGGGTGAGGAGGAATAACAGCTCTGACACTGGATGAAGGCACTTGGTTAGGAAAAAAACCCAACAAAAAACAACAGATAAAAAGAAAGAATAGGGCCAAAAATAGAGTGAAGGAATGACGATTGGATGAGGCATCCCCTAATTGCTGTCGGATCTTAATGGTAAAAACACTCTGTTCTGTAGTATTGTGATAAACAGTGTTGATACATACAAAATTGCACAGATTTAAACGGTGTAATTGTGGCTTTCCTACTGCACAAGTTTTTATGGATTTGCAATCATGATGTTCTTTTAGCACTTTCTTTCAGCGTGACATGCGCAGATTTGTTTAATGCACCATGTGCTACTGATGGAGAGCTCCTAACATTTTCTCACCTTGAAAAACAGAGCTTTATGAGGAGATTATTGAAAGTAAAGAGGATAAATTATATAGGGTAGATTGTGGCATCATCAGCTTTCTTTTTATTTATTAAAAACACTTAAAAAAGGTTAAAAGAGGGAAATTTGCTGTCTTCAAGATGGAATCTTTAAAGTATTTCTTTTCACCTATTCAGAATGAAAATGACTGCAATAAATTATGTAAGGGTTCCTCACATGGGGGTTCTGGCTCAGCCCCATAGAAGTGACATAACTGTGAAAGGCTGTCAACTGGCATTTCTTTGGTCTTAGAGGAAAAAAAAAAAGGGAAAAAAAAGCTTGTGTATATGAATTGGATACTGCAATATATGCAGCCTTAGCTTTGATTCCAGAATACATTAAGCCCAATGACTAATATGATATGCTCTGTGGAGTCTGTTTGATGGCTGGATTAAATTGCAAATACAATAAATTGGTAACCGACCTGAAGCATTGATATTTCTAACATTTCCCTTTTGTTATCTGTGCCTAATTCTGGGACAGAAAATAGCACAAGTAGATGTCCATTGCATGCTCAGAGCACCTGCAACCCCAGGACTCTGCTGCTTGTTCTGTGCTGTGGGAGGAGATCTGCAGCCAGGGCTTGCAGGCGACTGCTGAGAAGAAATCTGTGTCAGCTGTGATTTTCCTTTTCTAGACTAGAAAGCAAAATAATCAGCTATATATAGCACACTTGAAAGAGACCACAAAATCTGTCCAAGTAAATACAACATTGTTGGGCGCTTTGCAGCGCTGTGTTTTGCATCTTCCCAGGATCCCTCTGAAGAGAAATACGCAGGAAATGGAGAAGTAAAGCATTAGCCGATACTTATCAAATTGTCTGTGTGTTAGCTAAGCATCTGGCAGAATTCTGCTTATTTTGCACTTGATAAAAAGTAGCGAAACTGAAATGTCCAGCCTAATCCCCATTTTATGTGGGTATATTGAGAGCAAGAGAGTGTGGTTCTGGAAAGTTGTCCTTGGTACATGTTGGTGTGGGGTCAAGATCAGGATGTTTGCCAAGCAGCTGTTGTCCTCCTGCAATGTTTCTCACAAATTGTAGATTTCACGTGTCAAACTAGGGGTGCTTCATTATTGCAGCAGAGGACACTCAGAGGATTCTGTTCAGGAAGAGAGCCAAAAATTTATCAGAAGCTTTCTAGTCTAGGAACACTGAATAACCTCATTTAGTGACAGTCTTTTATTCTGCATTTGTAGTGTGTGTTTGGGTCCTTAATCTTAGTTGAAACTTGTAATTTACCACAGCAATAGAAAAAAATGTAATCTGACACTGAGAACGTATCCGAAAATTGCCATTCTTTGGCTTTTGGAAATACAGCCAAAAAAGACCTTCAAAATGATGTTTCTTTGTAGTTTGCTTCTCTTATTTCCGAACGTGCCATTACATAGTATTTTCTGTTTGTTTGCCTGCTGCTTTTAAACCTTGCCATCAGAGAGACCTCCCTGGAGGTCTGCTTCCATAGAATCACTTAGGTGGGAAAAGACCTTTAAGATCAGAGTCCAACGATTAGCATGTGTATTAAAACTTGCAAAATATTTTCTATTATTTCTTGGGCACGTGGTTAATGTTTTGTAATGGATTATTTGTTTTGAGCAGGTTTTTTATTTTTCTTACAGGTCTTATAAGTGATATGTTGAGTGAGTAGCAGTCCAGAACAGAGCAGTTGGGCTATCAGCCTTTGTGGTGCGGGTGCCAGTCATGTCAAATTCATTGCTCTTGGCACTGCTGAGTGCTTCTAGTGGTAGCACATCTGGGTTTGGTACTGGCTAGCAAGCCCAAACCTGTGTTTAATTAGCAGCTGCTCAATCTGTTCCACTTTCCCCTCTACCTCTGCTATGAGTACTAATCTCTACTATTCCTGTTTTCACTCCCACATGAAGGCCATAAAGCTTTACCTGCGTGAGGAGCTGTGAGTCACTCAGTCCCAAATGGAATCAGTGTGAGAACTCAGCCTTTTTTTGGGTCTAGTGGAGGGAAGCCCAGCCATAGGCAGCAGTGCAGCACGCAGCCTCCGACAGGGAGGGAGGGTGGTTGCCAAACACAGTGTGTGTAGTTGGAGTAACACAGGTGTTGTGGTTTGCCAGTTCCTGATTTATCTTCAGCTGGCTCAGAAGCCTGTCAGAATACAATTTGCCTAGTTTTGTGCAAGGGAAGCAATTGTTAATAGTGTAATAATTAACTGCTCCGTTGCTGTGTGGTGCAAAACCTCAGGTGATGTCGTACATGCCTCTTCTTGCGATTTTGATGGTACAACTTCAAATTGACTTTACCTAATACTGCTTTAGCCCAGAGGAATGATGGTGAGCTAGGTATGTGTGGGAAATAGTAACGTGGATTTTTGTGGTCTTGGAACGTGGCAGACCCTCGCTGCTCTCCTGTTTGTGTCCCCACGATCTGAAAGCATTAGCAGAATAGGTCCAGCATGACTCTCTCTCCTGCTCAGTGTCCTGAGGCCGAGCGTGCTTTCCATGCCCTCTCATTTGCAGAGCACATAGTACTGGTGTAGCAGGTGCACATCAGGTGTACCTGTGGAGAAAGCACTCCAGCTGGTGAGCTCGTGCTGCTCTAGTGCTTCTGCTGGTGGTCAGTGGGGTTTTGGAAATGAGGTTATGCTGCTCAGCCTTGGAGGAAAGCAGGGAGTGCTGGGGATGGAGAGTAAGGAGTGGTTGCTAAGAATATCGGATCAGCCGGGATTGCTATGGCAACGGTGTTGCCAGGATGAAAAACTTTCCCTGCAATCAATCTGAATTCGTAAGTAGCAGTGTCTACCTGTGACGCATTGGGAAGTCAGCTTCGATTTTCTGATCCAAAGCGAATCTTTTATTAAGTCGTTAAGGATTCATATTGCCTATGTGCTAAATCGTCTGGTATGGGGGGAAAGAAAGCATCTGTGTGAAGTCAAGGAGTGCTTGAGGGGCCAGGTCAGAGACACATTTGCAGAGACAAGCATATGAATAATCAGGTTGCATTTGTGTTACTCCTTGGCTGGATGCTGAAGTTTTTCATTCCTGGTGATAAGATGAAGTAAGTCCCTCTTGGTTTTGGGCCAAGGCTTGTTTCTAGCTGCGGATTCGTTTGGGTCCATTTTAGGTTCAGTCTCCTTTATTAGTTTAGCACTGAGAGATTTGGATTGTGAGCACTGGTGGGGAGTGACAATAAGCACACAGACTGTAAGAAATCCTGTTCAATTTAATTTCACTGACAAAATACATTAAGAATGTCTAAATCCTTGTCTGTGAAAGTTGACTTGCCTTTTTTTTTTTGGATATGCTCTGACTCTGTAGGCTAACGTTGGTCATAGCTGATATTTATTAGTGAGTGTCCTATGGATTAAACAATTACCTACCTGGTTAAGTATTTCACATCTTGTGATTGATGCACTCTGCTACATTATGCCAGTGACATTCTCTCATTGTTTACTGGTGCATATTCTCAAAACAGATGATGCAGATGCATCTCTGACTTGTCCTTTCTGGACACAGTTTTTCTTTCTGTGGTGCTCTTTCTGCCTATTGGGGATGGCCAACTTTCCAAGACACATCAGTCTGATCTGTCAAGATCTGGTTGGTCCAGTCTGTGTGGTGCCAGAGTTCTGAGCTGAACAGCGGAGACCTGTGAACAACCCCGTGCCTTGTGGTGGTATCCCTGTGGCGGTCCCTTTCTGTGCCAGCTCTCTGCCTTTGCTCTGAGCCGGGCTGTTGTGTCGCCTGAAAGAACTGACACTTGTTTAGTCTAAAGAAGTGGCCCAGGATTTATGGTGGGTCATACTGAAAGCTCTATAGCAAATTACAGTTGAGTGCCTTGCAACCTTTGGTCAGGAATGGCTTGCAGGGGGTTTTGATGAATGCACAGGTCAAGACAAAGACTGACTGTAGGGAAACAGCTCATTGTAGCAGAGCCTTTCATGAAGTTAGCTTATTTACAGGTGGCAGATGGAAACTGCTACCCAGGCTTGAGGAGAGATTGGTGTAATTCTCTCTCAGGTTTCAGGATAACCATAACTAAAAGCACAGCATCTAGCCTGAAATTTAAAACTATTTCTGTTAGTTCTCTAAAGGCCCTGTGTTGTTTGAGGTATAAAAAATAGCTTTTAGTCCAAGTAGATTTTCTTAGCCTGGTGACAGGGAAAGGAGGTGAAGTAATGACTTTACCTTGCCTGGGTGCTGTTTGGTACACTTAGCTCTTTCAAGCAGCCTGTGCTCTAGAAATAGTAAAACAGAGGTGGAAGGGCTTGTGGGAGGAATCACATTCAGAGCCTTCTGTTGAAAATCACTATCACAACTTATTTGTTTCTAATAAAACACAAATTTTCCTTAATTTGAAGCTTCCCTCAGTCTTCAGTACAGGATTTTCCTGCTGAAGGTTAAATATGTGCTCACGTTCTACAAGCTGTATTGCTTTGGGTTGTTGGGTTTTTTCAAAAAGAAGTGAATCACAGGCCCATATATGGAGAGATGTTTGGGGGGAAGAAAAACTATTTATTTTATATATATATATAAAAAATATATATATAAAATANTATATATAATATATATAATTATTATATTTTATTATATTATTATATATATTATTTAATTATAAGGGGAAAAACCACACAAGGCTGGTGCAACTACCTTTTCCCTTATTAATGCTATTCCTATTCACAAATAATTCCTGTCATCGCATTCAAGGCAGCTGTTGGACACAACCTTAATGATGAAATTTTCTTTTTATATGCGTGATGAAAGGCCAGTGTTAAACTATTTTCTCTGCAATATGTAAAGCTCGTAGTGGTTTTCCCTTGGAAGCCCTGAGGCTAATTAGGGATGGAAGAAAAAAAAGGTATCGTGACTGCTTTGGTGGAGAGATGCCCAGGATCATTTTAATGTTGTAGGAGAGGAGAGCGTTTCTGCTGTGGTTTTGTTTCTTCATTAGATGAGTCATTATTAGAAGGTACCCTAATGATAAATTAATAGAGAGTGTAGATTAAACACTCCCAGGAATTTTTAGTTAACAGTTGTTTGACCAGCTCTGCAGAAAGCTTGTTTTCACTAAAATCCTGAAATTGAAGAAGCGATGATGTAAGCCCTTCAAAGGCTAGAGAATAAAAGGGGATTTTTTTCCACCCTTTAATGAAAAGAAGCTTTTGTTAGGGAAGGCAGAGCTCAGAGTGTCCTACAGTGTCTGGGAGCGGGAACATGCCATTCCTTCCTCGTACTGCTGCCTCTCTGCCAGGGCTGGATTTCAGTAGGTCACGCTCGTGTGGAAAGGGCTTGATTTTCCTCACAAAGTGCATGTGAAATTGGTGTGGATGTTAACAGGAATTGTGCATTTCATCTGGGAAAAGAGGGTACATCGGGGACCCTGCTGGGAGCTGTGGATGTGCTCTGTGCAGGGAGAACAGGCAGGACCTGTTTTGGCCATTGCCACGTTCCTCTTGGAGTTTCCACGTCAAACACAAAGCTTTGCTGTGTCACATGTGCTGTTTGTGCTGTAGTTTTTCCCTTAAGAGTTTGTTAGAGAAGTGAAGGCTCACAAAGCAAGCATCCAGCATTCCAGAAGTGAGGAAACCAAAAGAACTGGTGCAGTTACTATAATAATTAAGAATGGGGCTGTATGTACTAGGCACTGTATGGATTTAGAACAACAGGCGGTCCTTTTCCTGAAGAATTTGCTGCCTAAATGGATGATTCATACGCAAGGCAACAGAAGGCCTAGAACAAACAAGCTGCAGGAGGGTTGGTAAACACTCACAGTGTGTTGTTATTATTAATAAACATACACACACACACACACATATATATCCCCCCACACATATATACATATATATATATATATAAGGGGAGTTGTAAAGGGAAAACACAAGAGAATGGAACGAGGGAAAGAAGGAAAGAGTTTGTAGGGGAAAAAAATATATCAGAAAAAATGATACGTAGGACATGAGCTAGATAAAAGTCAAAACACTTGACATTAGAAACCAAGGGAGGAATTGCAGCAAACAACTATACAACTAGATACAAAGCGGATACTATACTGTGGGGAAGAAATATTAAGGCAGTTTTCCCTCTTCCTGAGAGAATAAAACTTCCTCCTGTGTCCCTGCAGAAGCCCCTAGACCTGCCTGTATGTCCTTTTCTCTGAAAGAATTTGTCTGGCTTGAGCTTCCCACGCTTTTCTGGAGTCCAGATGTATGGTGCTCATGGGAATATGCTGGAGAACACCACCGGTTCTAGACTGGCCCTTCTGAGTCTCTGCATGTCAGTGTGAGCCATGGCTGTCTGGAGCCTCAGCAGACCTCAGGCTTTCCTCTGCCTTCAGTGGAATGATGCCTGCTGGAAGTGTATTTTCTTTCAGGAGTTCTTCCATTTCCCGAATGTCGAAATCCCCGGCCTCATTCTTCCTTAAAATGCTGACCTTATGATTGGCTTGACCTTTGCAGCTGTGGGCAGGGAGACAGATCTGGTTTATGTTCTGAAGCGCTATTGATTGGAGAGAGCAACAACAGAAAGCAGCTCCGGAGGGAAGAGATCCTGTTAGAATATGGAGCTGGGTATGGGACAACTGACCTGTCAGTGTTTTCTGTGTGAATTCATTCCAGGCCTCGAATAATAGCAGTAATAGCTCAGTCTTTGAAGTGGTTAAACTACTGTGTATTAACATGAGACAAAAAAATGTAATGGTAATACTTCTATCTGTATTTAGGATCCTTCTCCTTAATGAAAGGACTTGAACTTTAATTTTCCTCTTGTGTTGAACACCAGTCCTTGACTTCACTTTAAATAAGTCCTATGACTTACGAAATCATAGACAACAATATAAAAATGCAGAGTTTGCTTTCATCTGTGATTGATTCAAGAGACTACGCTAAGCTGAAGGGATTACTAAAAAAGAGGAAATAAAAGCCTTCACCAAGGCGTTGTTTAGTTTTGTTGAACTCTGTCAAGTGAGCACTTTTACTTCTGTGTTAGAAGCCCTATATGAGATTATTGGGTTTCGCTTGTGGATGGTAATGTGCGACTGGAGTAATGCAGCAGTATGTGTTAAAACCCAAGCTGGTTTTATGTTTTAGACGTGAAATAAGCCCAGGTCTATACTGAGAAATGGTGTTTACCAGTTGCTTTTCACCATTTTTCACTGTAGCCTTTATTCCATTCAGAGATGTTCCCTACGTTTCATGCCAATGTGAGCAGTGCAAATATTTCCATTAAAACTGAAAACCAGAAAGAGTTACAAAATTGACTTTTTGTGTTTCTCAAATGTTATCAAAACACAGAGTGTTTTTCTGACATTACAAATACTGCAGGGAAGGAACAAAAACTCATTATCAAGTGAGAAATTAATGAAAGCTTTTCTGCTGGAACAAAGTCTGCATGTTTGATATTAGCCTTTTAATTTCTTCATGTTTCAGATACAATTCTCTGCCTCTATTTAGAACCTGAAAACAGTCCTGGGCATACACATCTGAATAATGTTTGTCTTCTCTGCTAGCAAGCAAATACATCTTCTGACGACTGTTGAGGTTTATTTGCTGTACTTGTTTTTGTGGAATCCAAAGTCCTTTTCTTGTACCAGATTTTGATTCTCATCCCGTGCAGTAAAATTCAAGAACATGTTTGTGGAAACAGAGAGTGAAAAAGCCATGTGAGATACACATGCTGCAGGAGGAAATTCATCCTGCAGATGAAAAAACTGGTTCTGACTCTCTGCTAGAATCAAGAAACCAGTCGGTAAAAGGATGCCTGGAGTGAGCACTGCAACTGTGGGCCAAGCCTTGTGCTCCCTGGTGGTTTTTATGTTCCCACATGACTAAGGATCCTTTTCATCCCTTGCACGGTGGTTTCCGTGTTGTTTTGACTATTGTGCTTTCAAGTCTGCTTTAGACCCTTCAAATGTGAAGTTATGAAATTCATAGTAGGTTTCCAAGTGTAGCAGGGAGAAATACTGCTGAGTTTTCTCTCTGTGAAAGGCTTATCACAAAGGAAATGAAAACCTATGGTTGCCACTCTGTGCGTTGATTTCTGAAATGACTGCAGACCAGACTAGTTCTCCTGTAGCTAACTGTTCCCAGCTGTTGTATCACATTCCAAATTTTATGAGTATTTTTGCTGGCAACAGGAAATATTTTCAAGTCTTTGCAGGATAAGGCATCCATTTATTTTACATAAAATGTTTTGTTTATCTTTTCTGATTATTCTGCATGTGGAAATCTTGCCTGTGTTTCCAGAATGAAAATTAGCGATTGCCGTTACGGGGAGTTAAAAATAACCAGTTTCCTAAGTGTTCTATTGGCTCTGATGTTTTAAATCAGATTGGGTTTCAAAATTGTCTGTGCTATTGTAGCTGGTTTTCTGGGAGAGAAATGCTAAAGCCACCTTATACTCTGTCTGTACTCATTAAGAATCCTGACTTTAATGCAGAAGGGAAAGAAGCCATTATTAATATATCTCTGTTATAAAAATGCAGCAAAACAAACTAAATGTATACTGTCTTATTTCAGTGAGGGCTCCTCTGTAATATTATAATCCAAATTTATTTGCTACTTGTTGTGCCCTGCTTTTGTTGGACTCAAACATTTTCAGGCTTTTTCCCAGATAATTGCATATGTTAGTTGCTGATCTGGAAACAGTGTGTTTATAACCCACGGTTTATAGATAAAAGATTTTTCTTCAGAGTTTTCTGGATTCACTCTGAAGTTGGGTTTAGTTCATTTATTTCATTGACTTCATGGTGTCTTATCAATTATGGATGAGGATAGAACTGTCTTTGGGTTTATTTGCTTTGCTCTCTATTTTGTTTGATTCATAGCACCAGTCGAAAAATTCATGTTGTGCTTGGACTGACCCCAGAATCTTCCACTCTTGTGTCTCAAGGTCAGGTGTAGCAGAGGTTCTCGTGGCTGCAGCAGAGCTGTCCCTGTGCCATGAGGCTCTTCAGGTGGCCTTATTCCTTCACAGATTTTATTTCTAGTTGGACTTTTCACTCCGCTCTAATACCATCAGAAATGCAGCAAGAGAGTTAGTATCTCAAAGTCGTGTGTAAAGGAAAGTTGACAATAGTTCACAAGATAGACATGTTTTAGAGGTTTTTTAAATGACAAAGATAACGGACCGTTTACCAAAATATTTTTTGGTGATAAATAGTGTATGTTACCCAAAAATATGGATTTTTTTTTTTCTTTATTTGAAAACTACTTATAGTACAATAAGTTTAGCAAATAGTTTGGAAGCAAAGAAAAAGTTTGAAATATGATAAACAAAAATAGGAGAAGGGAGATCACCTACCCTGCTGTTGAACTAATGGAGGTGTCAGCAGGAATATGCTTCTGTGGGAAAGTGAACTCTTTTTGGATGAAGGGTGGGCTCAAGTATGGCCTTAAACAGCAAACCAAAGGTATGTTTGGAAGAATACTTGGATTCTTTTTTTTCTCCAAGTCTGTTTTGTTGCTGCCACTGTGGAATGAAAGGGTTTTCCTCACACAAACAGCAACTTCTGGAAAGTTTTTCAGTCCTACTGTCTGAGAAGCAACTCAGGTTTGTGCTCTCTTCCTCCATTTCCCAGAGCAGGGGTCTCAAACCGTGGCAATTGTGAACTTTTTCTTTATGGGCAAATTTATCCCACATCTTGTTCACATCTTCTAGATGACCTTCATCTTCCAGAGCTTTGCAGATGAACCTTTCTCCAGCACTGTATTTGTGTTCTTTTAAAAATTATTATTATTTTTTAAACTGAAGTGAGCTCTTGTTTCGCAGCAGAGGTGTCTCACCTCCCTCTGATCCCTCTTCTTATTTTACACAAGAAGGAGAACGCTTCTCCCAGTAGCCAAAATAATCAGATAGAGTAAGTTAGGTTGTTTCAAGTATCTTGCAGGCAGCAATGATGCCAACACAGCTTTTGGGGAGAGCATTTATTGAGGAAGATGATGTGGAAATCAGCTCTGGTTGCTGTGAGTGGTGGCTCTAGACCCTGCTGTCTCCCACAGCCAGGGGGGTCCCACACCACCCCCAGGCTTGGCTCTGGAGTAAACAGTGCTTCAGAGACTGTCCTTGCTCTTCACTGTCAGAGTTTCCTATTGAGACAGGGAGTTAAAAATAAAGGCATTCATTGCTTTATATGCTTTGGCTTAGGGGTGCTATAAACACCAAAGTGATTCTGAGATCAAATGTGCTGGGGCCGTTCACAGTACGAGTTGTGAAGGAAGGACCTGTTTGAAAGCAGAAGAATAGACAGTGTAGCCATGTCACTTGAAAAATTTGGGGGTTTTTGCTTTTGTTGGGATGATTCACCCTGTTACTCACCGTGAGAGTGTTAATTGCCACACGGTAAGAGCAGTGTCACCTTCTTAAGGTGAATCCGAGCGAGTCAGGCTGGTATGTGCAGTAATTTTTTTTGGAGGAAGTGTCAGCTATAAAAGGTGGTCCCTTCCAGTGTGTTTCCAAAATGGAGCTGTCTGTTGGGCAGCATGTTCTGATGTTAAGCTGATGGGTTTTTTAAGACTTATCATTAGTTTGATTATTAAATATAATTTACTTGTAAATTGTTATGTATCTTAAGTTCTGCATATCCAGTGCAACTTGGAAAGCAGGAACAACATTTGTTTCACGCTGCTTAAGAATTCTGACCTAAAAATATTCATGGTTTAAAGATGATTCAATCAAGGTAAAAAACTGCACAGAAATGATGTGCCATTGTTTTACACTGTAATTTGGAGGACAGATAAATGTACAGGCTGCTGTGGGAAGTTATTTTATAATTACCCGCTCCAGCATGCATTTTAAGTTCATCATGATAGAAAAAAAGCACTTAAATGTGATTAAATGCTTCACTGAATTAAAAGACCACTGAATGTGGTACTTGGCTGAGGACAGAGTAACAGGGTGATCTGAAACTCAGTTTCTCCTGCGTGATTTGCCAGAGTAGCCCAGAGCAGCCTTGGGACCTGGAGGGATCTCTTGTTGACCTTGGATGACCAAGGCACATCCTCAGAAAATCCCAGCACAGCCTGGGCCTGAGCTTGTCTTCAGTCCAGCACTGAGGACCTAAACAGCCCTGTGCACCAAGTGTCTTATCCCAGCACAAAGAGAACATCTTATAACTCCTATTTTTTTCCAAATATTTTGAGAATGGTTATTTAAAAATATTTTTTACAAACTACAATACCTGTGGGTGAAAATAAAAAGAAAGCAGTTCCTATATTTTAAACGTGTATTTCATTAAGTACATATTGGTACAGTTCCAAAGAGAATATTTTCTAACAAGATGGGTTTTCAGTAGAAGAATGTCAGCCTGACGAGCCAAAGTGTTCTTTTACAGTAAGGGAAGAACAAATTCTTTGTGAAATGTTACTCCAGTTTTTGTTGCTAAATATATAGACATGCCGTTTTTCTCTGGAAGTTGGAGGAAGTGTCTTTTCACTCAAGGCAGGAAACTGTCCCAGATATTTGACTATGACACTTCAAAATGGAGCATTGTGGCAGGAAAAAATGGGGTGCAGGGAGATGCCAGTATAGTGAGGCATAGAATGGGAAGCTTTTTAGGGGGCAGGTATCATTCAAGGTCGCAGTACTTTGTGAATCCTCCTTGGGCCTGAAGAAACAGGACAGTGGAACAGCTTGAAGGAATGTGTCACGTAACAGTAATAACAATAATAACAATAATGGAAAATAAAACCTTGTGAAGAGCAGTAAAGTCTTCTTGGTGAAGATGATGACTTAGCAGAAGGTCCCCACCGCTGTGCAGAGCCCCGTGCTGTAAGTGGCCACTGCGTGAATCATTTCCTTGGCTTGTGGGTGGACTCAAAACTGCTGCTGTGTCCTGTGCTCATCCTCCTCTCTGGCCTTCACAAAATCGGTTTGTAATAGGATGCATTTGGTTATGTCCCTGATGGGGTTGGTGTATGGAGCAGCTGGACATGACAGCTTTGGAGCCACTCCTGGGGTGTCAGGGTTTGGCTCTGGTGATGCTTGCTAACAGCCAAAGGAGCTGGTGTCAGTGGTGGGATTAAAGTAGAAGGTCTTGTGATTTGTTTTGCCTGTGGAATAGATATTTTTAGTTAATTAAGCTTTTCTTTCTCTTCTGAAGTAATTCTTGCAAGCCCCTTCCTGTTTTGAACAACTTTCTAATGATGAATTTGGCATTTTATACCTAAGAGATGAGATCACTGAAAATGGCAGGGGCTGTCAGATCAAGAAATCTCACTCTCTGATCCTCTCTCGTATTTGAGTCCTTAATTTTCTTTATATATTTGTGTGTGTGTGTATATATATATACTTCAAATCTACACTGGAAGGAATTAATGGAGAGTGCAGAGTTAGGAGATGCTTTTGCAACCTCGGTTTGACCCAGTCATGTCCGAACATCACCACAGAGGCTGCAATTACACATGCCCCTAATACTTTTTCCACCAGGTCCTGCTGCATTCGATGAACAAACTAATGATACACATTTCATGAACAGCTATTCCATAGCTTGTTTCCCACTCGTTGCTCGATTTGTGGCCCTGGGCCTTATTTAGAACATGTTGTTTAAATACCCCTTTGAAGACAGAATTATTAGTCCCTTGGGGCTCATCTATTGTGCTCATCAAACTCCTATCCAGTGTGTGGAAAATAATGAATTCATTTTCATTATCTTTCCGTTAAGTGAAGAGACACACTTATTCCTGTTCAGTGGATGGAATACTGAAAGACAGAGAGACAAACGATATTCAAAAGTTTTGAGTGTTTGGACCCTTAGTTGAGGAAAACAGGGACCTTTTTTTCGAAATTAGTGTATTTCGTCTCACTGATCCCAGGTTGAAACTGTCTTCTTGACTGTGACTATACCCGAGAGTTTTTAACCCTTGGAGAAAAAGATCACAAAGTGGATGAGGAGCATGCAGAAAATGAGAAACTTTGCGTGAACAGCTCATTTCTAAGTACCTGTCTTGTATGAAGCATGAGGAGGGGACAGATGGAGCAGCATGGGTGCTGTTATCTGCTGGGCTGATTGCTTTCTCTGGCTGTGAAGACAATGTCCTGTTCCTTGTCCTACACTATGTATTCCGATTTCTCTAAATCTGTCTGCAAATCAGACACTGGATGCCCCTGCTCTGAGTCTCCTGTGGATCCCTTGGTGTGGCCATCTCGGCCCTGAGAGCCAGGTGGCTCTGGTGAAGTAAGAGATAAGAAATGGTGTGATTAGAGTATATAAAGCATCAATACAGGTAGAATTAAAGTTACGTGGGTACCTTTGCTAGTTGGTGTTCCTTACTTCTGGAACAGTAGACAACCATCTGATCCTCTTGACCTTTTCCTCTCTGGTTTTTGAGAGTGTTAGCTTTAGGAAGCACTGACTCTTCTGTCCATCTCCCCTTTTTCAGCCTCCAGTGTAATTTCTCTGCCCTTCCTGTGCCACCAATACCATTCCCAGATTCAGTCCTGGTGGTTCTTCTTGCCAGCAGTGTTGGCAGTCCTGTTACTCGCTTTGTGTTTTTTGATCCAAAACACGTGGATGTAAAATCTTCAACAGCTAAGCTCCTTCAGATGAGCATTTCAAATTAATCTTGAGACAGGATCAAAAACCTTAAATTCAAGAGATGGAAATTTGATCAGAATATTTTACAGGGAAAGGAAGATGGTACCTAGTGAGAAAAGGTTCTCTATAGCAGTCATAACTAACAGCCACATCTATAGTAATGGCAGCCTTGGAGGCTCATTTGAGTGCTTGGCAAACAAAAACAAAAAGTTGTTCTTTATTTTGTTACATCCTGCTGAAAACATGACACATTTCTCTTGTAGCTTGTGCATGCTAAATGATACAAATACTGTATTTTATCCACCCATGACACAAACCTCTATTCTGATTTTCCTTTCTGTTATAACTGATTTCAGATTTCATTTCTGGTGTTCTTTTCTTTGTCAGATGAACATAAAAAACCCCTCAATTCCTTTACTCCAAAATAAAATATAAATTAACAGTTATCTGAAGAATAATAATTGAAGGCATAGGAGAAGAATGCTTTGAGCTAGAAAGTCTCCATGGCAAGTGTCTGGTTACCATAGCAATCGCCATGGAGCATGTGACCAGCATGATAATTGCAGGGGACTTAAGAGCCTTTTCTCTTGCCGAAGTTTGATGTCTTCTCAACAGAGGTGTTATGTGAGGTCACATCCCTGCAATCCTGACTCCCAGATGGATGGATAATGCAAACGATCAATTTGCAACTCCCACTGGGCAGAAAATGGTGTGTTCAGTTCATGGATTTTAATTTGTTTGATCTACAGCACACCACAACTGAGGGCAGGAATTTCTTCTCCCTGGTCCAGCATGTTTTAAATCTACGTTTTGACTATTGGTTTGTGTAGCAATGGTTGCTGTGTGGTTTGTGGAGCACTTTGAACTAGGCAGACAACCCTGTCTCTGCAGAATCTGGCTGATAACTTTAATGTGGAAATACAGTGGAATCCCAGCAACTCGGAGGTGTTAATATTGAGGGACAAAGTAACGTAGTGTTGCAATAAAATAATCCGTTGTTTTAAAGTTAATTTTTTCTTTTCACGTTTACTCTCTGTGTCTAGTGAGTGTGGTGGCTTGGCTTCAATAATGAGAAAAAATAGAGAACATTCTTTCTAGAAAGAAGAGAATGTCAAATTTGCAGTCTACATTAGTTGAATTTTTTACTGGATATTTGGATAGGTAGCCTCTGATTCCTTCCAGCAAAGGGCACTGCTGACTTGACTTTCATCAGTGTTTTAAGGCTGTTGAGAATCCTGCTAAAACATGTTAAAGCACTTTAATGGAATGATGCTGTTCTGGAGGACAGAAGCAACAAGGAATAGAGCCAAGTGATTAAATATATATATATGTTAAACACATATACAAGCTGTTGACAGTATCAAACTCAACTCACATGTTAAATTTTCATGATTTGGAAATATTTACCTTTAAAAGAAGAACCTTTTCTGTAATACACACTTTGAGTATGACTGTACATTGTCAGCTGTGTCATATTTGACTGATGATGAGAGGGTACTACCTATTGTTCTTTATAGAAGGATGCAGAGACATCCTCTTTGTTTTGAGGTTGCTACCAGCAACAGATACTCCTCCGAGGAAATGAGTCACCCAGGTGTATTTGCCACAGAAATATTTGCTCTCTTTGTGCTGTGTGGAAACCAGTGACGTGAGGTGTTTGTGCTGTGCAGGTGTTGGGGGTCCATCCCCAGAGACCCCTTCTAACCTGGCACAGGAAGAGAGGCTTGGCTCCTCCTGCTCTCCACGACACAGGTGCTGACCTGAAGAGTTCTGAGGAACTATTTTCCTCAGAAATAAGGAGTGAAACAGACCCGGGATTCCTCATTTATTGTGTTCTTATTGGTTTTCCTTTTCAAACATGATTTATTGAAATAATGAACACACCAGATGTATTTCCTGGAAGTTGGGTGCTTATTTTTTGGCTATCCTGCTGTCCTGAGATGATTAAATACCAGGTCTAAATACATGGCTGTGTAACAGAAATCCAGATGAAATGAAGATCACTCTGTTTTGTGTTTCAGATTCAAACTCTGTAACATTCCAGTACTTCTTAAATGCTTTTTCTACAAGGACAAAGATAAGGGGGAATGACAGCAAACTGATGGAGCGCAGGGTTGGATGGGGTATTAGGAAGAAATTGTTCCCTGTGTGGGTGGGGAAGCCCTGGCACAGGTTGCCCAGGGAAGCTGTGGCTGCCCCAGTCACTGGAATAGTTCAAGGCTAGGTTGGATGGGGCTTGGAGCAACCTGGTCTGCTAAAGGTGTCCCTGCCTGTGGCAGGAGGGTTGGAAAAAGATGGACTGTAAGCATTCTGTAACATCCTTTTTAATGGAAAGCTATGACGTGGTTGGAGGAATCTGTTTATTAGTAACTTGTGTTTGTCCTTTATACACTGAGGAGGAAATAAATAGGCAACACTTACATAACAGTGTGTAAGAATGCTCCTTTAGGTGCTAAGTATTATTTAACTTTGTTGTCATAAAAATAATTGTTCAGATTTTTAAATATCATTAAATAGATGCATAGTTTATCTTTTTCCTATTACAGCTTGGTTTAATGACTCAGTGGTAAACCATAGGCAGCTTTTTCACCCCACTGTGCTTTGCTCTGTTGTTAGTCTCTTATCAGTGTGGGCCAGATGGAAGCTGAGGTTCAGCTCAAGGTAACCAGCAGAAACTCCTATAGTGGTGGGTCGATAAAATCCCAGATGATTATCTGTGGTGCACTGCTGTGTAGACACAGAGCACTTACCACACATGATATTTAGAGGGGGTTTTATTATAAGCATTGAAGCGACTGACAGAATATAGGTGTCCCTGTTTTAACAATGACAATATCTGCAATTACTCAGCTGGAATAGCTGAGTGTTTTCATGCTTTTAAAAACTACTGTGATGTGACAAGTGCAGAGGGTTTGCTTTTAGGACAGGCCAAGTGGAGATGGGTCTCTGGAGATCACAGTCCAACGCTTATCTCGGATCGGGGTCAGCCAGGGCGTGTTGCTCTGGACCATGCCTCGTAAAGTGTTGAGTATCTTCAAGGATTAAGAATCCACAGTCTAGCAAGGTAGTATGGTAGTATGTTCCTTTACTTTTAAAGTGTTTTTTCTTTGTGTTTAAATAGAATTTCTTGCATTTCCATTTCTGCCTGTTGCTGGGTACCACTGAGAAGAGCCTGTCTTGGTCTTTACGCTCTCCCACTTGTATTTGTCACATGGATAAGATACCCCTGGCCTTCAGTTTCCAAAATGTGAATGTGGGAGTGTTCTGACTTGCTGACAACGTTGCTTCAAATTTGTTTTTGTTATAGAAGTATACGTAGTACAGGTGCAGAATATGAAGTAAGTTCAGGATGTAGAAAGAAGCTGTGGTTCAAGTAGAATATAAGGTTCTAATTTTCGTTATGTACATTCCCACCGTTACAACAAACATCTTAATGGATCTGCTGCTGTTAAATTCAGTGGGAATGGAGGTGGTCTTGTAGGATTAAATTTTTTAACTGTGGAAGCCACCTAGAATGATGATATAAGGAAGGACTCTGGGAAATCCTGTGTCAGACTGATGGTGTAGACATGCCTGAGGTGTAGTGATAAGCCTGCTATCTTGCACAGCAGCAGTGACCCAGCTGCACCATCACACTGCTTGGTGCAGGCTGGAGCCATCTGCCAGCAGCTGTAACAAGGATGCTCTCCTTTGGCTTGGGTTTACATGACAATAGGAATGCATTTGGGAGCAAGGGTCCTGGGTCTGGAAAACACCAAAGCAAAACTCGTTGAGGAAGCCCTTCTGACTGACTGCACTTACCGAATTCAAGGGATTCCTGTAGTACCACTGCCCTGAATGCTGATGTACGGCATGAAGCTTCTGGCAGTGCTTCAGAGAGAATGACCAGAGCACTGCTGAAGGACTTTCAGGGAGCTGCTTCACACTTTTGCATCATTTCTTTTCAGCTCCATAAGGTAAATTTAAGCCGGGGTGAAATCCTCTTGATCAAAGCTGTCTGAAGGGAGGTAATTGGGTGTTGTTAACCTGACAGGTTGAGGCTGGGGTTCATATGTGGGGTGGATTAAGGTACTTGAGCTAAGTAGCTGGACTTAGGTGTAATGAATACAGCCTGGAAACAATATAACCCATGGGATATATCCGTGGGAAGTCTCCACACACTAATCCACCTGCTCACTTAAACCCTCATTCTTGGGAACTGTCCTATGATGAATCACCAGCCATTGCTCCTTGTTCTGTGGGTTCGTAGATATGGTTTGGAGAGCTGATATCCCCTTTATAAACTGCTGAGGTCTGATCAGGTGTGTGACTGCTGCCCTGTTTCAAGCGAGTTTAAAATTACTTTCTGTATAATTCCCTGTATTTGAAGTTTATGTCTACATATTTTTCTTCAGCTAATAAATTTTGTGAAGGAAATGGAATACACATGCAAAATACAATATTTTTTTCCTAACTGCTTTAAATGAGTATGAATGCCTTCAGCAGTTCTGAATATTTAGGACTTCCTTGGCTGTTTGGGCATTTCTGCGGTAGCTTGTGTGGCTCTTAGGCCTGATTTGTTCTGCTATTAGACCTGTTGTCAAATGACACCAGCTGTGATTCCCTGGCTGGTTAGGCTAGGTTGGTTTGGTTTCACGCTGGATTTTTGGGATCATGGGAAATGAAGAGTACTGATATGTTGTTACTGAGCCAAGAGCATTTGTTTTCTTTGGCTACACCTAAAGCTGCATTACCAAAGGTGAACGCCCAGGATTTGGGGAGAGGAGCTAAGAGCAGTTAAGGTTAATGTGGTTGTTGTCCTTCAGCAAACTTGTACATGTGAATTTGGGGTTGTTTTGAAGCTGGAATACTTGTCACAACAGGCTTTTCCAGTATTTTGTTTGTGGGCACTGT
Source organism: Oriolus oriolus (assembly GCA_013400235.1). Classification (NCBI taxonomy): domain Eukaryota; kingdom Metazoa; phylum Chordata; class Aves; order Passeriformes; family Corvidae; genus Oriolus; species Oriolus oriolus. Next base: position 255,052 of record VXBT01005544.1, read on the forward strand.
CACACTATACCCTTGATTCGTCAGGGAGTTGTGTGACAGTGCAACTCCCATGCCCTGATAGAGAAAAAGGAAAGGTCAGGTGAGAAATGTGGATGGAAATTGGAAATCCTCAAACTGTGTCTTTCTGTCTCGCTCCTCCCTCACACCTTCCAGCCTGCACTTAGCACTGGCTGCCTCCCCGGGGTGCTGCCCTTTTGCTACTCACAGTGACTCCCAGAGAATTCTTCCTTTCACCGGGCATCAAGCCTTCCATCATTTAAGTCTCTCAGGAAAATCTGCTCATTTCCTGACTATCATGGAAGTCTCCAGCAATCCTGTTTCCTTGTTTTTTTCAGCTTGAAGACTATAAGTAAATATAGAATTAAAATGATAATAAAAAGTCCCATCTCTTTCAGGAGCAGAGGCACAAGTGATGGATTTGGTTGAGCTAGATGGTTTATTTTTCATCCCCTTTACATCACTGCAATGCCACGTGATCTCTGGGTTTTCAGAACCATCATGCATGATTGTTAGTTACAAGAATCATCGTATGTGATTGAAGTTTACTTCATCTTTACACTCAGAAATATCAGTGATTTAATTTTTTTAATAGTGCAAGAAACATTGCAAGAAGAAAACACGCACTAAGTAATTGCCACATACTTCGACAAGGTACTTAACCAAAGAATCACTTACTGGGAATAAACGAATGTCAGACAAAGACTGTAAATGGCTTAGTTTGCTATGAGAAAGGGCTGGGCTATGAGAAAGGGCTGAATTTGTGCAAAATTTGACTAAAATAAGAAATGGGAGATGACCTCTCTCTTTAAAACTAGCAACTGTGTTTGTAAATTAAAAGAATAACTGCATCTCCACAGGTTCCCCAAATGAATTCCATGAATGTCTCATGCTGATAACAAATGGCTGTTGTACGTCTTCCCCAAAATCCTTGCTGTGACTGTGATTGCAGCTCTAATTATGGCATAACAGATGCAGTGTTGTATAGCACCCGCCTTCTTCAGGATCTGTAGCTGCCCTTACTTCTACATGAGTTTTCTCATTTTAGTCTAGAATTTACTACTGCTTGCAGTAACAAAGGAGTCGCTCTTAAAGTAAGGAAAAGAAAAAAAGATTTTGAGGTTGTTACACTGCTCACATTGTTGTTGTGCTGCAGATGTTCGTTGTGTTCGCAGACAGCGCGATTGTGGGAGAGTGAATTCATGCCTCACTGGGTCCTTTCCACTTTCTCCAGCCTCTCCTTTGCTGAGTAAGCAGTTAAAGGGAGTTTTTTCTTTTGTTCCCCAGACTTCGCTGCTGTTTGAGAAGGAGGGCAAGTTACTTGGCTGTTTTTTTCAGTTGGAAGTGGAACAGTGTAATTTTTTTTTCTTTTTAAAGTGTTTATCAGAAGAAATAGAAGAGTGCATTTACATGTGAATGTCACTGTATTGTTCTTCCAATCGAAGGAGGAGGTGATTTATTTTAGTAGTACAAACTAACGCCTTGTGCTGTGCCAATCGTGCTGCCATTGTCTGCTTTGATACTGACAGTGAATCATCTCTTGGCTGTTACAGTTGTGGCCAAATACCACGATGGCCAAAAGCCCATGTGTATGG
>VXBT01005544.1:256825-321421 GCA_013400235.1 Oriolus oriolus
CTGTCGCTGTGCCCGCCCCCGGCCCTGCCCCGGCGGTGCCACCCTCGGCTGGGGCTGGGCGCGGAGCCTGCATGGCACGGCACAGCGCCGGCAGTGCCGCTCGCTAGGATGAACGAGGAGGCGGCCCAGAAGAGCGACGGCGGTGAGAAGTGCAACGGCGGCAGCCAGCGGAGGAAGAGACCCAAGAAGGTGGGACCGGGACCAGCGGCGGCTCCGGGCGGGGAGCGGTGCTTGGGGTCGCGGAGCCCGGGGGGATGCTCCTGCCCTGCCTCCGCGAGCAAGGGGTCTCTCCCCATCTGTTTCTGTGCGGAATCGATAGCGTTGCGATAACCGAGCCGGATGGCTGAGCCAAGGGGGTTTTCTGTATTTTTTTGTTCTGTTGAAGTTGGTATCATTTGGCAGTGGATGTTGCTCAGCACAGGTTTCCCTCGGCTGCCCTTAAGAGAGCGGGTGGTTTGTTTTGACAGAAGATGATATTGGCTCATGTGCTGCCACACATCCCTTTTCCTTCAAGCTGCAGAGATGGAGGTTTATAAACCTTTGGTTTATTTTTCCGGAGATGTTTCTTAAGGTCATATCATAAGTCATACAGAGATCCATTGCTGGCTGTTGTACCATCCATGGTAATTCGGTGATGCTAATGACAAATAACTGGGTAAAAACGTGAATTTGTCCAGCCACACCCAGTTCCCAGGGCACTTTCTCTGTGTGTCCAGTCTTTCTGTCACAAATGGGTGATTTGCAAGGTATAGCCTGCCGTGCTTGCTGCTTCAACCCCCTGCTTGAGGTAATCGCTTTTTAATGGCTTTAATTGCAGGCAGCTATTTATTTCTGTTTGGGCTTTCTCTCCCCTTTAGGAGGAGAGATGCCTGTGGTGCTGCATAATTATGACATAAACGGGTTTATAGTTATTCTCCCCTCCCCTTCTTTTATGTCAGTGGCTGGAACCTGAGTTAGCCCACTGAAATGTGGGGGACTGCTTACAGGATGAAGAAGAATTATTTAATCCATACACAGCATACACTGATGAATTCTTCAGTCCCTCATTTTGCATAGAATTTGCATTTTAGCCAACATTGTACATGAGCAAGACAAATTGTTACAGATTGTAATAACACGCAGACACGTATTCAGGGACTTCTGCGAGGGCTTTGACCTGGTGAGGAAAAGCTCTTTTGCAATAGGTGACACTGTTAGGCCCCTTTTTATCAGGGAGGATTTTGTGCCTATAACCACAAGGGTATGAGAGAATCCAGTCTAAACAAGAATTTGAACAAAAACATCCTCACCCCACCCCACTGTGCTTGGAATATTGCCTGGATCTCCACACAGTGGGGGATTTTATATAGCATCTTGGCCTTATATTTAAGCAGAACCTGGTAGGGAAGAGGATACCTGCTTTGTCTCACCTCTGAATTTGAAAGGTTTATTTGTGGGGGTATGGATATCCATACAAGGAAGCAAAAATTAAAATATTAAGTGCATACCCAACGTTTTAATTGGACTGTTAGGTTATCTGGGATCAATATCATACTAGGAGAGAGGTTTTGAAGGTCTGAGGAGTCCAAGTGGGTGTTTGGATTGCTTCTTTTTTAATCTCTGCATTTGTGCTTTCTTGTTTTCCCATTGTTTTCCAAGTAAAGTGGCCCAGAGCCTTTCAAGGTTGCAACAACTGCCAAATGAATGGTGGAAAGCATCTCTTATATTGAGTCCCTATATTCAGAGTCTTCCAACAGCTGATTCATCTTCATTTTTCAGAAGCATAATAAATGCTTGGGTATCTTCTTTTACAACTAGAAAATATTAGCCGGGCATTTTCAATTGACAAATATTAAGCAAAAATATCGTTAATTCCTGAGTTTGGATGCACTAGATGTTGGTGGCTCAGGTCTGGTTTTAGATGAGCTCTCACCAATCTTCACCCTTAGTAAGTTCATGAAGAAATACAGCTCCTGCCTTTGATATTTCTTTTAAAATTCTACAAATTATATTCTGAAAACCTCAGAATGATGAGAGAGACCCTGGACTAGCCAAGAGTACAAGAATTCCAGGTTGAATTCCTCTGTGTTTTGACTAGGTAGGCACAATTTATTTTGGGAACAGAGACAAAAGTGCCATGTGCAAGAGCTCCAAAATCCCAAGTAATGTAGCCTGTTTTCAGGTCCTGAACTACTTTTGCTGAACAAAGCTGCATTGCACCAGCCAGTGTGCCCTCTATCTGTTCTGCGGAAGTTGATCCCTTTTGTGTGGATAATTAAATATTAATTGAGCTAGATGTGTTTGATCTATGTATTGGGAGAGACAGAGAGTGGCTCTTCTCGGATACGGTGTTCAGCTGGATCTTCTGTATTCCAGGATGATGTCCTAGCTAGGAAGCCATGTACAACTTTCTCTAATTTTCAGCAGTACCCTGTTTTTTTCTTTTTTTTTTTAAATGCTTGCACACTTTAAAATAAGAAGGCTTCAGTTTTGTCCTAATTACAGGATGGGAAAAATTGGAGTTTTCATTAAATGGGGAAAATTACTACCTACGCAAAGCCAAATTTAATCCTCGTGGTGATGGTTGTGGCTTTGTGTGTTCTGGTGAGTCAGTGGGCTGCCTTAATAGGTTTGTTAATCCAATGGTAGGGCTGCGTCCAGTTTTCCTGTGGTGTTTTGCCTCTGTGTGATAACTGGGATATGATCAAATCTGTGTTCCTGGGAAGAAAGTCCCTGCTCACTCAGTTCTAGTGTTGGACAGGACAGGATGCGGTAGTGGACAGAACTTGTTCTGCTGCTGGTGTAACTTCATGGAGATTGGTGTTGAAGGAATAGTGCAGCAAATGATCTGCAGTTTGTAATATATTAGTGTTTGCCTTCTGTCTTTTGCCAAGTCTATTGCAAAGGGCTCAAATACTAAATTCCTAGAATTCCTTTCAAGGATGTTTTTTTAGTTTGAGAGTGTTTTAGATGAAAACCAACTACTGTTGGTCATCATGTGGAAAATGAAGCATGTTCCTATATCTGGTACTGAAAGCACTGATGGCAAAGGTTTCTAGGAGCCACAAGTGCCTCCTGAACTTACAGGCTCTTCATAAACCACACTGTTGAGGGATCAATGCAGAAATAATCCATTTTGGCTTATTGCGGAATTCCAGTCTTGTCACTTGTATTGCTCATTCTTTAAAAAAAATTTAAAATCTTGGAGTCAGGTCCATATTGGAAGAGACTTGGAGGAAGTTTTAATGTTGATTTAAAGGAAAAGAAATGAGACTTCCTTTTCTAACCTGAGCATAATCTCGTATTTTAAATAAAATTGGCTGCATTATGTGAAGTACTTCCAGTGGAAGCTGTACACTTGATAATGGAATCATTACAGTGTACAAGCTAATCCTTTTAATTAATTTCAATTACTTAAGACGTTTTATTCAACGCATAAGATATTTGAGACCCATTTTGGAATATGAGTGTCATGCTGGTCGCTTATGTTCAAGAGCAAGAATCTCAATGTACACAAAACATGGGGAGGGGGATTGCCAGAAGTGAGCCTGTCCTATGCAGAATCCAGAGGAGCTTAGCTTTAGTGTGCTTAAGCAAAGGCAACCTGAGTGGAAAAGGAAATGAGGCTCTTCTGCAGCCTTCTAATAGGTTTAATCAGGTAAAAAGCCAAGACAAACTTAATTATGTATGAGATACGGTTTCTCTAGCATATCACTGGACTGGATTCAACTCCTTCGAGGAGGTCCCTCTTGCTCCCATGTTTCTGTGCTTTCTTCTGCGTCATTTACGGTGCCAGAATAATATTACACAGCACTTTAATTGATGCTAAGTGTGGCTATTGAAGTATTTTAAAGTGTTTGTTTACCTGGTTATTTCACTCTTGCAACTACCAAATTTAGTGGAAAGCTGAATGACATCAAAAGAAGGGTTTGAACCAATGACCATCTCTCCTGCAATTGGTGTGGGGACTGGTAGGACAGCAGTTACAGTTTTCTAGATGACATTTCCCTGAATTGCCCTCATTCCACACCTGGAAAGTCCCCCTGTGCCTTCTCTAGTTGCTGCTCTTTGCCCCACTCTGCTGTTACTGCTGGTGACAGACAAATAGCTGTGGCAACACTGCTCTCGGCTGTGCCGTTTGGTGATCCAGCCGGGATGAAACCAGAGTGTGCCACCTGAGAGAGATCACATCCTCTAGCTTTAGAAGAAAGAAGGTTTTCCTTCAGTCAATAAGCAGTAAATTGAACAGGCAGAAAAGAGCTAATGAGAAAAACCACAGGGTTTTCTTTCTTTCAGCAGTAGATGTCTAAAAGACTTTATCACAAAGGAAAAGTGGTAGTTTCAAGTTAACTCACTGTTGTTCAGTATTGCTAATTTTACTGGTAACACAGCTGCTGTAAGGCTGGAAGGTCTTATTCTTCTTTCAGCTGAACCACTGGGAGAGAGCTGGAACAGCTTTGCTTTCAGAGGAGCTAATCCAATTTACATGAAAGTAAACAGGCAGAGAAATGGTTCTAGAATTCGTTCTGTAAGGAAGATAATAGATAGAGAAAAAACCAAACTTGTTTTTAAGTCATGGACAGGTTTGTTAAGAGTATTAAGAGTCAAACCAGTCATATCCCTAAATGTCTGCCCTGTGCTTTAACATGGTTTGCACTAACATGAATCTGATGCAACTCCACTGCTATTCTTGCATTACTGAAATCAGGATTTGCTTGTTCCCTTTGCCTTTTATTCCTATCACGAGTCTTCCAGCACATTTTGTGCCAGGTGTAAAACTAACATTGTAGCTGCAAATGCTTTGCTGTATTTAGCTTTAGTTGCTGTGTGTGATGGTAAGAACCCAAAAATTATGTGTATTTCTCCCACTATGGGATAGAACATCTCACCTCTGTGTCCCAAGTTGCATCAGCAAATGCCCCATGCTTCCATCATGACAGCTCCATGGCGAGTGATGCTCTGGAGAAACAATTTCCATTTATTAGAGGGACAAGACAGGGAAAATAATGACATATGCTAGAGCTGAACATCTGGACTAGGCCATTTTGTGTTGTTGTGGGGTTTTTTTTAGCATCATAAAGTGTGTGAGACAGAGAGTGCACATGGTCTGGGCCCCATGGCTGGGCCTGGCTTTTCTAGGTCTCTATGTTCCTGTGTAACAGGGTCACTTCAGCCATTACTGTGCTCTGTTGTATCAATGCACCGAGCAATGAACAAGTCTTAGAACTAACACAACTGCTTGGAAGGTGAAATGTCTTCATTGTGGCCTTTAAAGGTAAAATACATATTGTTTTAAAAATGTTCTTATTTTCATAACAGAGTAATAGGAATCTGCAAAGGGATGGAGTTGTTTTAGTGTATTAGCAGATTTGTGCCAGTGCTGCATTTCACAGATTAAGTACTGTGAAGATAACAAGGAGGAAATGATCTGGATCAGTGGTGACTGTTACAGGGGATGGTGTGGCTGGTTGAGCCTGCGTCCGCCTGCCGCGCGTTCCAGGCTCCCGATTTATCATTCACAGTTCCTGCTCATTTTCACCAATGTTTGGCAAACATCAACTGAGTCAGAGAAGCAAGTCCTTTTTCCCCAGCCAGCTTCCCTTTCTCCCTGCAGGATGCCTGGGGCCATCAAGTATCGCACTTACTTTATCGCGCTCGTGCATCTCGGAGCCTCATCACGTGTTCCTGCGGTGACAGAGGCTGAGCTGGGCTTAAAGCTGCTTGTCCTGGCTCTCTGGGGACATTGGGGCCACGCTGGAGGCAGCCACATGCTCTCTCTGCCTCCCTGCCCTCGTGGTGTCCAGCTCTGTTACCTGCCTATCCCCATCAGAGATGCCGTGTTATTGCGGCGCTGTGTCCTGTGTCCCTGTCTGTGCTGGGCATGCTGTGTTGATGCTTTCGATGACATCTCTGGCTAGGGACGTTTTTTCACTCTACAAATTGAGACTGACATATGTAGCACGTAGATATTTGTGTTAGACACTGGGAGCCCTGGAGCTCTGAAATGCAAGGAACAGAGAGAGGCAAAAAAAATACTGAGATGGCCGGAGGCTTTTCCATTCTCATTTATTTTCAGGAATTAATTATTTCAAAATCCTTCCTAGCTGATTAAGTAGGCTTCTTTTGTCTTGGTGACAGAAATTGCTGAACTGAAAGTTTGAACTTCCTGTCATTATGCCTCCACTGTGTAGGAATAATCCAGTATTTCAGTTTTCAGTAGAAATTTGCAGTCTTGTTATTCATTCAGTGGGATCCTAGTAGCTTTTCATTTTCTCCTCTATTTCCACTTCATTTCATTGTTCTCTGGCCCCAAATACAGGAGGGAAAAATATTTAAAAAGGAGATCGAGATGGGCCAATGTGTAAGGTGCCCTCAGAGCGGTTTCTAAAATTGCATGAGAGGCAGTGAATTACTTCAGGTCAATTTTGGTAAAAAAATCATAGTTGAAAGGACACGTAATTGATTGTCAAATTCATCTTTCTCTATTTTAAATGTGAGTTTGGAGGATGGAAAATGTAGTATTATGTACCTTTTATGTACAGTAGTATGTATGTACCTTTATGTACGTAGTATTTATGTACCTTTTACATAAAAAGGCAGTGTATCCTTTTGGGCATTGCAAGTCAGTTTGGGAATTGATTGTTTTCCCCAAACCTTCCTGAAATAAAAATGTTCCTTTGGCATGCGGCAATTTAGAGAGCGCAGGTAGACACCACCCCATGTTATCTCACCTCTTCTGCGGCTCCTTCCAGCTGGCTGCACTTGGGTTGCAAGCAGGTACACAATTTGTAACCTGCTTCTGTTTTCTCTGCGTTTAGTTCACACACACACACACACCAATTTAGCCCATGAATGAAGTGCTCTCTGGGGAATAGGATCAGCTCCAAAGGAAAGGATAGAGTAAACGGCAGTAATTGCAGTTGGAAGTGATTTTCTGGGTTAAACAGTGTATAGGTTTCTGCCACAAGCTGAGTGCTTCAGAAGGGGTTGGTTGCTTTTATTTGTTTCATTCAGGCTTGGCTGCCATGTATTTCTATTATGCTGTAGTACTGGATCTCAGCAAGCAGAACATATGGATTTCAACTGGCACTAGGAGTGCACAGACTCCTGCAACAATATAGCTTCATGATCAATTAAATCTGCTAATTGCTCCACTCCTAGGGTTCCTTTACAAAGCAGGGTTTGAAGTGTGTGTCAGGGTAGTGGAGGCAGCAAAGAACATTGGTGATAGTTTTGAAGTAGGTAAATGAAAGTGGGAACTGATGTTTATAAACAATTTACACCCTTCTATAGGATATGCAATTCTAAACCTTGTTTGTCTCTTCCTATATTAAAAATTGTGCTGCTTTCCTGTGATCAAAAGACTCTGCTAGTCCTCCTTTTTAAAACATTTTAAATGTTTAATACATCTGGCAGCTTTCAGTATCGGAGAGCAGATGTCAACATATAAATGTCAAGGAACAGTGGCAGTTATTCATGGCATGAGCCATTAGAAACCTCATCTGATTGTGCTGGTGGAGACATTGGTATGATCTAATCAGAAAGCGAATGAATGGGCGTAAACACCAGGAGAAGGAGGCCCTGGGATGTGTGTGTGTGCACTCGGGTATGTGGTGTGGTGCCGTGTCCCAGGCTGTTTGTGTTTTTTCCGGAGCATGGCAACGGAGCACAGTGGGCTCCAGTCTGTGCTGGATGTCAGCGTGGGTTTGGTACAGCCGGCGGGGCCCTGCCAGTTGCCATCAGCCAAGGAGCTGGGCTCTTGTTGCTGTGCACCTCTGACAGAGCAGAGCAGGGTGAATATCAGAAACAGAAGCTCTGGAATGGGCACAGATTTTCCAATCAATCTGTGATTCATGCTCATTAGCTTTGAAACACTGAAGAAAGGCGCTTTATGAGCTGGCATTTCCATTTGTGCTCTTACTGCTTTACCCAGGCTGAAGACAGAATGATGACTGCAGCACTTGCGAAAATAAGGGGAGGAGAAAGATGGAAACGTGTTCTGTGCCTTGTCTAAAGGTCACTGCCCTGGTTAGAGATCGCAGCCTCCCACTCAGGCCTTGGATCTGCTGATAGCCTCTTATTTGGTGTGAAATACAAGTTGAATGGGTCAAGTGTAGAGTAGAGTTACACATTTTCTTTGGTAACAGGTTTCCTTCAGGGTTGGGGAGGAAAGGTGTGAATATTCCCTCCTGTACCTTGTGTTCCCTGCCTGAAAGACAAGCCAGGCTTTCGTTGTTGCATTCATTTTTAATTAACCTCTTGTAATGGTGCAGGGGGTGTTTCTCGAGGAAACCATGGCCCTTGCAGAGCTTGCAGTCACTGCAGTTGTGTTTGGAGGTGTAAGTGTGTGAGGGCTTGTGGTTAATTTTATGTGATGCTGTGTATTTGTACACGCCTCTCTCCCCGCTGCTCGTCAGCAGAACTGCTTTTTTCACAGTCACATCCCCAATGGAAGCAGCAGGCGATGGCTTTCAGTTGGAAAACAGCTGCCACGAACTCATTATGCACTAATGTACGCTTTAAGATTCAAGACTGCTCCTTTGCAGAAGGAGCTTAGGAGTGTGGCCCATTCGAAATGTGGCTGACAGCAATTAGGATAGTGACGTACAGCATGCCTTTCCTAGAAATCATTGTTAAAGACCAGTTATTACCTCTGAACAGATACAATACAGTCTGGATTGTACTTACACTGCACTTCTGTGTATGGTATCCCAAATTCTTTTAGCGATTGAGGAAAAAAATTCCTGCTGGAAATCTCTTCTGCCATATTGTAGTTTCATCCAAATGGAAACCAAATGCATTTAAAAAAACCCAAACCGAACAATTGGTGAATGCAAGTGGTAAATACAATTAATGAAATCTACCTTTTTGATATAATCAAAGTGATGAAGTTATGGTTACAAACCAGTTGAGTATGAGCTGGAGTAAGGGAAGCCTCTTGTGTTGGATGTTGATGCTGGAGCCCATAGTTAAGGCATCATTCACATGGGAAGGCACATTTGAACTGGGACCTTCGTTTCTTTTCTCCCACCTGTCCTCTTGGGAGGATCCATGTGATGATGAATTTCATTTTATTTTATTTTTCCTAAAGGAGGGAACAAATGGTTAAGCTTTTACTGAAAGCTTTTGAGAAAATGCATGTGGTTAATATCCCCAAAAGAGAAGCCCTAGTTAATACAGAAGGAAACCGAATTCCTCATATTCCAGTCTTCCCAGTCTCCGAAGTCCATAACGCAGCTGTGGCGTTTATAATCGTGTTTAGGAGTAAGTTCTGAAAGTGATGGGGTTATGGGTTTGGGTCTCTCTGTTCCAAGCCTGAGGCCACAGTTGGACAAATGGTGTGAGATGACGCTGCCACTGGTTGAATGTTCTTCCTGGCAGGCAGAGTAAGAAATTCATCTGGGTTTGAGCTCTGCTCTTCCGCCCTGTACAGGACACAGGGTGGGAAGGGATGGAAATGAGCAGCTGGGAGCATTGAGAAGGTGAGGCTGATTTTATTTGCGAGGGTTTCAGTGCTTGGCTAGATTATCAGGGAGATGCTTTTCACTATTATGTACTTATAAAACCCCTTTATTGGAACAGCTTGAAAAGCAGGTAATTATTTAGTGCTTTTTTTCTGTCTAAAATGTAATTTGCAGGAACATGAAATGAGAGTGTGATTTACATTGCTGTAATGCTTGGTTCGACCAACTGAGATTGGGCTGCCGTTCTGATAGTGGTGATATTAATATGAACTCATTTTCTCAAACAGCATTTTTCATTCTTGCATATAATGTGCTTTGCGGGAGAAAATTGCTATCACTGCAGGCAGGTGCTTTGCAGTGGTTTGCCTGGGGCAGCCTCGTGCGAGTGCCAAAACAAGGCTGAGAATCAAGCGATCCGCAGCTTTTCTGCATCCCTCCTACTGCTGGGGACCGGCTTCAGGGGCCTTTTTCCTCACACCTCTCCTTTTTAAAACCCTGCTTCTTCTCTGTATGCTCCCTGCCTTTCACTTTTCACCCAAAGACCTTCTGAGCCCGAAGTCTTTTCTCAGAGGTTACTCAGAGTATTCAGGGACTCATTCAGGTTGGATGCGCCATGGAAAGCGGACCCTTATCTTAGCTGTGTTCAAACAAAACCCACAGCTCATTTTTAGAGTCTGAGTCAAAGCTTGCTGAACTTCATGGAAGGATTCCATTAACTTCATGAATTTTCACTGCTTTTTAGTGGTTTTGAGATTCATGCCAGCAGGAACGAGTTGAATATTTTCTTGTTTACCTTTGACCTTTGTGGCTACATGAATGGCTGAATTAGGACTGGTGTTCAATATATACTAAGAGCTTAGATTGATAAATTCTGGAGCCAGGTGTTTCATCTTTCTCTGGAAATTTTTCCTTGTTACCTAATAAAATTACTGGCTGGTTTTATTGCAGTAGTAATGACAACCATTAGTCTATATTGGAGTTTGTGGAAAATGTGTAATACCATCAGTCCGTTTCCCACTGTGTGCCATAAAATCCAGCAGATACCTGTGGAAACATGCGGTTACTTCTCTTCCTGAAACATGTCAATTCACCTTCAAATTCTAAAGGCAGTTCTCAGCTCTGATCTACTGTATCTCAGCAGTAAGGATTGACTAAGTCTATCACATACTGCCTTGAGGTGGTGAAATGTATAGGTGGATTATTCCAGGTGCCATTACAACAGTTTGTTCTGGGGAGAGTTATTTTCACTGGGATTTTTTTATTAGTATTGTTATTTTTGTAACCTTCAGAGTTCTGTTTCTGTGGTTTCCTACAAGCCTTCCAGTACTGTTGGAAATCAGGATGAGTTTTTGGCTTATCAGTTTGCATGACTGTTTCCAAAATAGGAAGTGAGGTTCCTCTTTATTGTACCTGAATTTGAACACTCCCACACTGCCCTGTTACATCAGACAAGGCCCCCAGCTGTAGCAGGTTTGATGTGGCTGGTCGGAGGGGTTCCTTTCACACATTTGGAAGGTGACTTCACCCAAACTGTTGCACCGTTCTGCATTGCTGGAAGCCCTCCTTAGAGGTTTTGGTGTACAGGCAGTACAGCCTTGAGGATGACCTCAGCTGTGGCACATCCACGTAGTGCTCCAAGGACAACAGGGAGGATACATTAACTGTGAGAGTGTTGGGAACAGTGGCACTTGTGACAAAGATTTCTGTCAGTGCAGGAGTCATGTCAAGAGATAAGGATGATGTTATTGGATGCATGTGCGAACAGAGAAGACACTTAGGTTTTACTTACTGTGACGTGTTTGGTGTCTAGAATTTCAATCTCCCGTTGGCTGTGCTCGAGAGCAGTGGGGAGGGCAACGCAGGCAGTTGTTAGCATGAAATGAGTGTGGAGAGGATAAGCTGCAGAGCTGCACATGCACAGTGAGCTGCTGATACAGGAGAGCTACAAAGAGAATTCCAGGTGTGGAAAACCCTTACAAATAACAGCAGGGATTATTAGGGGTTTATTCTGTTTTAATTACATTTTGTCTTACAAAACATTTCAGGAGAGAGGTGAAAGAAACCTGCTTTCTTTCCATTGATCTCATTCAACATCTATTAAAGTTGACCTAAATCTTTAGGTTTGGCCTTAAAGGTTCAAATGGTTGCTGAAGCCCTTTGTCCACTCCAGCCGCTGTCACTCCGTGCAGTGCTCAGTGGATTTTTTTCTTAGGTGGTTAAATCCTTTCCATGTATCTGTTTCCTCAAATAAAGATCTATTTTTTCAGCTGTTTTAAATGAAGGAATGTTTCTGTAGCCTCTGGGAACTTACTAACTGTAGGGGCTTCACAACTGGATTGCTGGCACATAGCACAGTTGCAGTGAAATAAAATGGAGACTCACAGAAAATTATGGAAACGTTTTTAGGAAAGAATTGGAAAGCCCAAAAAGAATAACTTTTGAAAAAAGAATTGTGTTTTGATTCTAAAAAATACAAGGGTTTTATCAGCATCTTTCTATTCTATAGACATAATTTTGAAAATACGGTTTATCACCCCTTTCCTTCATTTCTTCTCTTGATATTTTTAAGGAATATGCCTAAAACCTCTGTCTCGCTGGCCTTGGCTGCCAGCCAGGCATTTTGTTCAGAGTTTATTCAAGCTCTTGTCCTTATGCTACTGGCACTGTCATCCCTGTGCAGGTGCTGGGCTCCCAGAGAGGGGGTGTGACAGCAGGCCGTGGCAGCCTGGCCACGGCCAAGATTAATGGGAGCAGATTCCCCACCACTGTCCCAATCTTTAGCAGGAGAGGTGCCTTCCCACACCTTGTTTGCTTTAAAAAAGATCTCCTTTTGGTTTAGAATATAATGAAATGAAGCCCCAATATTCTGTGTAGTACATTTTCAGAAAACTTTTGACCTGGGAGCTCCAGGCTCTTGTTTCCTCCTGCCGGTGGTGACAAGAGTTTCAGCTCCTCCACAATAAGCGATACATTTTCAATTGTGCTTAATTAAGCCAGGTGGTGTTTTATTTGAGGGTATGCCAAAGAGGGCAAATAGGATTGGAATTAATTTGGACTGCTGCTTTAAAAAAGTGAAAGGCTATAAAGCAGCATGGTATTTTAGTTCTTTTAGTATTTAATGAGTAGATAGTTTGAAATGTATCTAATTCTCTCTCAGGTTCAATAATGTTTTGTATTTCTGTATTGCAGCTCTCAAGGTGTTATTGTTCAGAGTAACCTGGGCATGACACTTCAGCTTCATGTCATCTACTCTGTATTTGCATTTGTGTATTAATTTGAAACCCTATACATATTTATTTCCTGTAGTTTACATTTTTAAAAAAGTAATTAATATTTAAAAGCCTGCAAGGGTGTTTTCAGAAGGGTTTGTATCAGTTTGGCTGCATTTATTTAAACATTCCTGGGTTAGTATGAGTTTGTGTATGTCACCTCAGAAATGTATAGTTGAGGGTGCTGAGGATATTCAGGGTAACCTGCTGATCACAGCCAGTTTAAAAGGGTATTATGTCACTGAGACTTTCTTAAATCCCAGGCTGCAATCTTATAATTCCCTTTGGTAAAAGACATTTCTGTGCTTTTATCGTGCCATTTTAGCATGACTAGTGCTGCTTTTAAAGTGAATCTTGGAGTCAAACTCTGTTCTTTGTTAATGACTTTCACAGTGAAGGATGAATATGCGCATTTTGGTGGTTTTTTAAAGCAGACAAGAAGTGGAGAGATTGACTTTAGATAGCTGTAATGGAAGTTACAAGTGAGGAATGCTGAGAAATGTTGAGACATAATTAACAGTTTTTCTAAAAGAGATGTTTAGTGGGGATGGGGTATATGTGCTTTTTTCCTGTAGGTGTACATGTGCATCTCACACTGGGGCATTGCAGCTTTAAATAAGCCTTTCTCTCTGTGCAGTTCTTTAATGAACATTAGGACTATCAGCTCCATGGTTTACTGAGATACATTTAAGGCAATTCAATAACATGAACAGAATTAGCAGGAAAGAATTTTATATAATTTGATTCAAGCATTATTTTACCCTCATTTTTCAGACTAGGAAGACCTACTTTCTCACTAGGCTTTTTAAAGCATAACTGGTTGCAAATTAATGAACCTCTGCTGCTGACTTTGATCTTTAAGGTCCCTTCTAACTCAAGCCATTCTATGATTCTATGACTTTGTTACACCCTCTGTGTGTCAACAAAGGAGTCAGAGTACGTTAACGAAGGGATGGTCGATTTTAATGCTGGATGACAAAAACCAGTTTAGATGGTACCAAAATTCACCTGACAAATTAGTTGTTGGTGTATGAAAGGCACCAGCCCCCCCATTTTTACTGAAATAAAGTAGACCAAAAAAAAAAAAGACAGAAATGTTAAAATTAATTTCATCCTTTGTCTTATCTATGATAATTTCTGGTTTGTGTGTTAATTTTCTTGAAACAAGTGTCCAAATCAAAGGCAAATCTTCATAACTAAGATGTACATTGGAATTAGCGTTATCTGCAGCAGGCTTGCAATTTTTTCCTCTGATTATTTTTCTCTGAAGGCTTTTTTTGCACAACCAGGCAATGCTTTTGAAGAGACAAATGGAGTAAGGAGATACCTCTGTCCTGTATTTGTGTTGGAAATAACAAGTAATGCAATTAGTAGATGACTGCATGAACACTAGCAATTAGAGCTGAAGAATGTGTGAAGTGTGTTGAGTGTAGAGCTGTATTTCTGTATCATCTGTACTGGCAGAAAACTGGAAAAACTTCTCTCAGATGAGTAGACTTACTGACTGATACGTTTTAAACTTTTTTGTCAAATTTTGCCCAGGTCTGATTTTTGAAGTTTAAACCAGGTTTTGGACAGTGTGATGAGTAGGGAGAATCTGAGTCTGTCCCCTCATCTTCTCATCGAGGGGGCTCCCCACATGTGTTTTACCTTCCAAGCCGCTGAAATTTCTACACATCCAGTATCTTCTCTCCGGCACTCATAGGTCAGAGATGCATAGCAAAGAATAGGAAATAGCCTCATTTTTGTGATTCTATCTCCATCTATTCCATACCAGTTTGCTTATGCAGGTCCATTTGAAAGACCTTATTAAAATAAAACCACCCCAGAAATTGTAATTTATTTGACATGATTAGGTTCTTAACAAATTGACTTTGTCTGCTCCTTCTGATCATTATTCCCTTTATGTCAGGGCTGCTTCGTTGTTATGGAAGTCCTCTGTGTAGTTTTGTGAAGGTTATCCAATTTTCCCTGCGATCCAGTCAGCAGGGAGCCATTTCCAGTCCCAGTTCTGCTGAGCCACGCAGGTGTCACCGGGGCAGCTTTGCAGCTGCCTGGGGGGCCCAGTGGCCGCACAACCAGAGCAGGGTCTGCGGAAGCGTGACAGTCACCGTGTACTTGGGATCTCAAAGGGCACAAATGTTCCTGGGTAGGGCAGCAGGGCCTTGCTCAAAATCCTTACAGTTTGATTGTTTTAATAGGTTTTTCTGTGTGTGTTTTTCTGTGTGTGTTTTTCTGTGTATGAAAATTTTGGTGCATCAGCCAGGAACTCTTCTTTCTCTGCTGTTTTCTGCATAGCGTCATGGAATCATTCGGAGTGGAAAAACCCTCTAGAGATCATTGAATCCAACTGTTCCCCCAGTACTGTCAAGCCCACTACGAAACCATGTTCCCAAGTGCCACATCTGCATGTCTTTTAATGTGTAACACCCTCCAGGAATGGTGGCTCCACCAGTGCCNCAAAACTCAACCTGTACTATATTTTGTTGCCTTTGAATTGTAACTGTTTTCCACAGCTTGGTTAGCAACCTATTTGACTGCTACTGTTACTTATACCTTTTGAATAAAAGAAAAAGAAAGGAAAATAAAGGAAATCAATATTAGTTACAGCTGCTGGTACTGAGCACATCCAGTTTTTCAATATAGAGGCTTTGTCCCCAGGCCTATTGTCACTCCATCATCACCAGTTCCAGTTTCTTGAGATTTTGCCACCTCAGTAACACTGCAGGGGATTATAGTAATTAGTCCAGTCTTTCAGAGAAAGCTCTTGAGCCTCCTGGAGCAACGTGGCCAGCTTTTGCATCAGTGATGTTACCACCTTGGGGTGGAAGAAGATTGCTAAGGTGGTGTATTGTAAGTGATCAAATGGGTCTGATAGAGGATTGAAATGATATGGAAAGAAACTGTCCTAATTATCACATCCCTTCTACTGTAGGACCATTTCCAAGGACAGGTTCTCACCAAGCTCTAATCAGCATGATTCTTTTGGCTTGTCCAGCAGATCCACATCAGGTGATAACAGAGGGCTGACCTTTTGTGCAGTGTGATTTTAAAATAAAGCAAAAATACGTCACACCAGTGACAGCTGCTCGGGCTGTAATGTTTACAAATGAGTTCTTACTCTGTAGCTACCTAAAGATGCATCTTCCCATTGGAATTTAATTTGGAATATTATGTATATGTATGTAAATCATATATATATATTTAAATATCTTAATAGTGTAATAAATACAAAAAATAGCTGTATTTATCACCCTGTGTTTCATGATGTCTCAGCACGTTTACTGGAGCCCAAGGCATCATTGTCCACGATGCAAGTTTCTGGCATGGTAGTTCAGTGGAAAAGTGTGGGGACGGTTTTTAGACTTACTTATAGAGATGTCCTGAGACAAATCAAGGTAAAACATGAAAACAGGTAATCTAGAGCAGGTTAATCAGCCTGCGGGTAAACTGACTCCCAGGCTGTATGGCTGTTGGCGCCCCTGTGCAGATTGCTCTCATGAGTGCTGCGTGGTGCTTAGCATACAAAAATAGTTTTACCTGGGGGGATTTTTTTTCCTGTCCCAAGGTTCCTCATTAATTTTGAGTCCTGAGTGACAGTGATTGTTGTTGTTTCAAATGAGAGTTTCCTCTGCAGAAATGTTTCAGCAGGGTGGAAGTTATTTCTTGTGCTGTTCTCCCTTTCTCTTTTTTCTTTTCTCCCCATCTGTAATAAGCAAAGGCAACTTTTACAGTGGAAAATAGATATTTTTATGATCTGCTAAGATGCCTCATTAAGAGTGTTGTACTGACAAGCCATTATGCGGCTGAAAAAGTTTCACTAGAAATTTTTTGTAACCACACAGAGATGTTTTCCCTACAAGTTATCTAAAACACTCCTGAATTTCTGTGGGAAGTTATTTGATGATCTGATTCCATACAGGGTGCAAATCCTCATCCCAAGCACCAACAATTCACTTCTCCTCAGGCACCAAAAGCCTCACGCTCAGATTGCTGTTCTGGCTTAGCTGGAACTGTCAGACTGGAGGCAGGGGTAGGAAACCAATTACTTTGGGTTCTGTTCTGAGAAGTGCTTATTTCTGTCTGTGTTTGGAAGAGCTGTCACAGTTTGTTGGGCTGCTGGAGCCTTGGACAGGCAGCAAGAGGTTGTTTACTGTAATGAATTATTTGCTATTTTTATCAGTATTTACCTTTGATACTGGGGAATCAGTATATTTAATTCTTGCTAGATGGAATAAATTATTTGAGCACAATTCAGAGTAAAAGCAGGCAAGGTCTAAAGGTATCTGACTTTCCATTAAATTATATTCATTGCAGGGGAATTGGACCAGGTGACCTTTAAAGTCCCTTCTAAGCTGAACTGTTCCATGGTTCTACGATTTGTGTAGGAGTTTCTAGAGCTCTTGACTCCCGAGGGGAGAACCGAGGACCCAGTAGTGAACTGTGTCCCCACACAGGGCCATGTATTTTGAGCATCTCATGGTCACTTCTCCACCTCCATGGGACTGATAGCTCAGTATCCTGATGCTGGCTGCTACAAAATATTCCTGTAAATTAGAGGGTTTAGTTATTAACTAAATAAATTAACCAAAGTGATACCACAGCTGTTGCTAGAGATACAATAAAAAAATCAATGTGGAATACTATTATACTTACAGAGAGTACAAGAGATGTCTGTGTTTCGAAAGCAGCTCTGGGTGGTTCCTTCAAAAAGCATAAGATAAGAAGAGCCAGAAAATGCATGCATTTAGTTTCTAATTTTACTTTTCAATATTATATGTGTATTTCTGAGATTTTTTTTTTAAATATTTTATTATTGACTTAAAACCAAACTGACTTATATCCAGTCACAACACAGAAATGCACAGAAATCCTGCAGGAAGTGAGCTCTGACACTGTTGCTAGAGCCTGGTCAGCTGTCACACTGCTGGGCCATGCAATCTATCACAGTTAGAAAAAACTGTCCCAGTAAAAATGATTCATTTAATTTCATTTGTGAAATGTAAGCCTTGCTCTTTCTGTCCTGAGGAACTAAGCCCTGATCCACTAATGCTGAGGTCACCGGAGTGTGTGTAGGTGTCCTGCCGTTAAGGGGTAAGGTAAATAGGCTTAGGTAATGCGTGTGTTAGGAAACATTTACTGTAAGCCAACTATTCTGGGCAGATTGTTTATTCCAGGTGGGTGATACGGCTGTGCCCAGTCAGTGCTTGACCTGGCTGCTTTGGGATTGGCTTTAATTGGGCTCTCTGTGCTCCCATGTCACTAATTACCGTGAAACAGTGTTTTCTCCTCGCTTGTTGCTGCGAGACAAAAGGTGTCTTTCTTCCAAGTGCTCTCCTGGTTTACAAAATGATGTTCGTCAAGAATTCCCCACACTTCGTGGTTTTCACTTGGCAAAATATTAGCTTCTTATTTTTCCTTTACAAACGCAATTCCTGCTACCATCAGTGAAAATTATAGGCAGATTGTCCAAAGCTTTCTAGGTCAATAGAAGCCTGTCTTTGACTTAGTTGGATTTTAATTTGTAAGCATGTAAAGGAGATAAGAAATCCCTAATTATAATTTACTAATGCGTTTTAAGACTCTTGTTACCAGAGGCTTCTGTAGAAATAGAGTTTAATAAAGCTGGTAAGGCTGCAAGAACTCATTTTCTTCTGGACTGAGCCTTAGGTCAATTAGAAATAAGCCTACTTATCTGTTGTACTTTACAACAGCCCTGTACCCCAACTGTCTTGTTCTCTACTGTCTGTCAAGATGTCACTCTTTGATGGATCTTCATCTATCCCAGCATTTGCAGAATTGCAGAAGTCAGTCTTGTGCTGGGTCCGTGACAGGACAAGCAAGCTCCCTGTTAAGAACAGGGAAGGCAACATCCTTCAGAAATTTCTGCCTCTCTCCGCTGCTTTCTTTACTCTGATCAGTGATTAGTTCAGCAGAGGCTTTAAGTAAATATGAATACAGACAGACAGACAGAAGCTGGCTAATATGAGTAAAGAAACAGAACAATCTACCCAATATTTAAGACAAAAGAATCCAGACTACAACGAGAGTCTAAATCTGTGTATGTTATCCAGGAGGTTTTCCGTGAAGGGCATGGCTTTCATTAGGCAACAAAAAAAAAGAAAAAAAAAAGAAAAAAAAAGTTGTGTTGTTGCTCAGTATCAATGGAGCAATTTGTTTTGTGGTGTGTCAATAGTGCAGTAACTTGGAAACTCAGGCTGTTGCAGAGAAAGTCGGCAGAGCAAAAGGGGAGAAGAAATGTAGCCAGTTTATTATGCTGTGTAGGTGTTACAGTAAGTACTGTAATGCTCTGGAAGGTGTGGACGGAGGGGAAATGCCTTTTGTCCCCCCACTTTGGAGAGCAGGGGGGAAAAAAAGGGTGGTGGGAAGTGGAGGTTTGTGCTAAAGAAATTAATCTGCAGGATGGTAGGTGTGTGGGACTCCGGTTTTCTATTTTTATCTGTGTGTGTTAATACAATAACATATCTGCTGTCAGAGGTTTCTTACTTCTGTAGACATATTTATCTCCTAAAGTTATCAGAGTGCTTGGCAAAACCACAAAGAATGTAGCACTCTACACGTTTTTCCAGAATTTCAATATGTTTTGCCTGAAGAAAAATAGAAAATCAGCAGATGAGCCAGAAATACCCTGCAAGTGTCTGCTCCCCCTCCAGCTCCTGGACCGCAGTCCCTCCCTGCTGTGTTTATTCCTCATACTATACCAGTGTTTGCTGCGAGAGGCAGATTTGCAAAATTTGTAGGAATGTGGCACACTGATGTGGCAAAGCATTGGTTATGCAGGTCCTTGGAGTGTGGGAATCCTGCGAACCTCGTTGGCTCATCCCTTGTCAATCCCGCAGCGTTTGCGGGGCTGCTTTCTGCCCGGCTCATGCAGAATCGCAGGCTCTGTTGCTATGGGGACCGGGCCTCTCCGCAGTAATGATCCGCCCTAACGGTGCCGTGCGTTCAGGGGCAGGGAATGCGCACGGAATGAGCCCCGCCGCTGATCCCTGCTGGCCTGGCCGTGCCCTTGGCTCACAGGCTCCTGCCTTTTGCCGGGGCCTTTGTTCTGTGGCAGCTGTGCTGCGGGTCCCCAGGTGCCCTCACTGGACCCGCCTCTGTTGTGCTGCTACTGGGAAGAGGGAAGGTGTTGGAATTAAGGAAGGATGAGCTTAAGCAGGCTTGCAGCCGAGCTTTCTGATCGTCTGTAAAACACCAAATGCTGCCTGGAGGCATCTGTGAAAAACCTAGTGGGGAGGGTGGAACAGGGACACTCTGGGCAGAATAGGGCTGGGAGAAGGGGTGTGGGGAAATACTGCTGTGTGCGAGGGTAAAGCATTGAGGAAGGATGATGGAACTGCTTCCAAAAGGCATAAGGAGATGTCAATAGATGACCCTGGAGTCCAGGAGCTGGTTTGGAAGGCAAGTGCCAGGCTGACGTTACGTACAGTGCTTGCTGATGGGAGGTTATTCCCTTTCTGTTACGGTTTTTAACTGTCTCATCTGAGGCACATTCTGTATTTCACCAGTTCCTGGGTACTGTCTGGTACAGGTACAAATGATGGCACTGCTGATGCTGGCTGGTGACACAGTAGGCTGACACTTGGTGTGTCAGGTACAGCGGTGTTTCTGAGCATCCAGACGTTCCCAGGAGCAAGGCTGAGGACAGTTACGCATAAAGATGAAGAAGTGCCAGAAATAAGGGGTGTGTTCTCTGATGCAGACCTCTGGTGGTGATGTTGTGCTCTATTTTTCCATGATACATATGACTTTTACAGGGCACAGCTAGACCTGAGTTACACGTGAGTTTAATAGTCAGAGGACGGCTGCGTTCTTGCGTGGGCTGTGTTGGAAACGGGGTGTCGAAGATGTGGGATCATAAGGAAGAGAGCAGAACTGGACATTTAGGAAACTGAACACTGCCCTGGAGATGTGAATTCTGACTTTGTTCTCCTCAGAGGTCCTTCGTGATGCTGCTCACATGAGAAACCTTGTGTTTTCAAGGACAGCCAGCAGTTACGTGTTCCTTCCTTTTATTTGATAGCATGGCTTGTGATTCAGGGTCTACCTGTACAAATTCTGAGCATCCATTATTGTAAATGAAGCCCATGGAAACGTCACTTTTGCAGTACAAATGCTGCATGTAACGAATATATCCTGAAAAATAAGATTCAAAGTGTTTCTGGTTGGTGCAGGCAAAATTAGAGGGTACATTTGGCCTTGTAAATTGAAGATTAAGTGCCTTTCATGTCCCAAAGCTGTTCTTGAAAATAAATGCATTAGTACTTATGTACTATTAGTACTTATTACAGATATATGTGTATATAACAGAGAAAACTACAGAAAGGCCTAGGAGGGAATTAATAATTTAATCTTCAGAAATAAGGTTTATCGTGCAGTATGAAAGTCGTTCTGCCACCCATTGAGCATCAAGGAGAAAATAAGTGCTCAAAGCCGTTTTTTAAGTGCATGCTGCCTGGGCCTGCTCACTGAAGGGGGCAGAGGTCTCTTGAATATATAGTGAGTGATCCTTAATTACAGACTATCTCACAGGACATGTGTGTAATAGGGCTGAATAAAGATTGTGGTCTTAATCAGGAATTTTTCAGGTTTTAAGTGCTTGTCTTTGCAACAGAAATGTTCTTACTCTGTGCGCTATTTCATGCACGTTGTGTGATGTCATGCTAAAAGTCTGAGTTTTCTTAGTGCCTCTATTAGTCCATAAGAAATTGTTATTAATAACAAACTGTTCTAGCAATGCCCTTCCAAATGAAGAGGTGCATGTGGAGTTTGGATCTGCGAAAACCAGGGTTTTTGTGGTGCAGTTGACTCCCTGCACTTGCTGAAAGGCTCCCAAGAAAGAACGGCAACTGGAGTGGCCTCATAAAGGAGCCTCATGGCTCCTCATGGCATTGTTTGTCACGGTGAGCACTCCGTGTTCAGCTCCCAGATCGCAGGGGTTAATCTCCTATTTGAGCTTGTTCTGATGAGATCAGAGAAGAGAAATGGCTGTAGGTGTGCCTCTTTGTGCTCCTCCAAATGAAAAGGATTTCATGTCGTTTCCCATCTGATACCATTTCCTTCCACAGCCCCCTCACTCTTCTCCTAGGCTACCAGCTGCATCTTCCCCCACACATCTCACCTTGGGTGCATTTCTGTGTGGTGCAAGGTTAAGTATATATCTCACAGCTGAAGATGTCATAGGTGAGACCACACATAGAATCCTGCCAAGCATATTTTGTTGCAGAAATTCCTTTTCCCAGCATTGGAACAGGTTAAAACAGCAACAGTAAATGAATTTGGGAGAAGAAACGAAAAGACAAAATAGCACTAATCAGGTTTCTTGCACCCTCCTGTACAGACCAGTAGCCGAAGTGACTATTCCTGCACACACATGCAGTTTGATCTGTGATTAATTCAGAAATAGTCCCCTTACACATGACTGCACAGCATGAGCTAGTCTGAGATCATACAGAGCAAAAGCCAGCAGGAGACTTTGCAAAGGTTACTTCTCTGTCCTTACTGGGTACAGTTTTCTCTCTGTCTCTGGGGGATGATGAGGTTGTGGAAAACACTGTTCTCCAAGGCACCTGTGTTTATGGCAAAAAGGAATTTGTTTTGCATTTGAAAGTGAAAGATTTGTCCTTCCCGTGTGTTGAAAGTGATAACTAAATCTCAAAGGCATTTCTGCTGATGGTCGGTGAGAAATCCTGTGTTTTTCTCTCTCATGGGGAAACTCTCTGAATACTGTGTGCAGTTGGACCATAGGTTGTATGATGTAGCCTCTCCGATGTGTTTAAACCACCACAGAGCAGCAAATTTGGAGAAATGAGAAAGGTATCATGGTGCAAAAAGCAGGAGGCACCGTGCTCTGTCCTGGGTAGTACAGAGAGAGATGGAAGCAGAGTGGTTCATGTTAAATGCAATGTAAAATCACGTATGTCAGTGTCATATGGTCTGTTCATGTGTGTGAGCACCTGTTACACTACAATTAACACTTGATGGGTTCGTGGAAGGGATAGCTGTGCCCAGCAGCACTGGTTGTTGCAGTGTTTCTGGTTGTTGCAGTGTGAAGTGTTCAGAAAGGAAAAGCACCTGGGGAGCCCTGGGTGGCCGTGCCAGGGAGAGAGAGAGCTCTAGGCACTGGGTGGGAAGATCAGCACTAACCTACTGCCGGGAGGTCAGGGCATTGCCTGCAGTTTTTCCTTTATATTAGTATGTTAAAATACCCTGGATGTCATCGCAGAATCATAGAGTAGTTTTGGTTTGGAAGGGACTTTTAAAGGCCTTTTAGTTCAAAGCCCCTGACACGAGCAGGGACATTGTCAACTAGGTCAGGTTCATCATCGAGTCTTCTCCTGAGTTTTACAGCAGGCTTTCTGTGAGGAGGAACTTGGGATGGTTTGCTGTTTAGTTTTCTTCTGCCTGCTTGCTCCAAGGTGGGAGAACATGAACTTGGCAGCACCTGTCTGCCAGGGTTGTGGTAGGAGAGGAAGAGAATCAACAGTTGTAGCAGTGCTTCAGGCCGGCAGAGTTGCCATTTCACTGCCCTGCAACAGACAACATGGAGGGGACCTTTCCCAAGAGAAGTTTAAAATTTGTGGAAAAGTAGTTTACTTTTTATTTAAAGCAGTAAAAACTGGTTATCCAGTGGACAGTTTTTTATTCGTCTAAACTGCGTTAAGGTGTTAGACAGTATTAACCTGTATCAAAGGCTGAGAACATAGCTCAAGCCAAAGTGAAGTGTTGGCACCCGGAGATCAGGTGCCTGCTTTTCCTTAGACCAGGCAGAGCTGAGGCTGCTGGGGACAGACAGGGCTGCAGTGCCACCGTGTGGTGCTCAGCGCTGGCGTTGCAAATACACTCGTGGAAAATATCATTTATCAGTGGGAAAAAAAACCCCAAGCATTAAGCAAACCTTTCTTTCCCCTCCCCAGACTCAGCTTTGCTCCTTCACTCCTGGCTCCTCTGCCCTCCTGCAGCAGTGCAGGGGATGCTGTTGTGTTACAGTATGTATTGGTTCCTCTTTGCCACTCCTTCCCTCTGTTCAGATGTTGAATTAAAGACTGATTCTTAGTGAGAAAGCCCTCTGCTGTGCATCCTTATGTCCTCAAGGAAGAGAGAGGATGCCGAAAGGAAGGGAAGGGACTGGTAAATCCTGTCTGCTGGCTCGTTGCAGTTACGGAGAGGTGAATCCTAGGGATTGTGTCGTTCTATTTAGGATTTTGAAAAGTTTGCAAATATTTACCTTCAGTATGGAAAAGATGATGTCTCAGGATACCTCTGCGTTATAGAATGGTGGGCAATGCAGTGACCTTCAAGCCAGCACCAACAAAGACCAGATAAGCATGAGAGCACAAGGCTACAAATTAACCCAGCTGAAAGATGGGGCTCGAAGTGCTGAGGTGCCTTTCCTGCTTTTACACCTGACCAGCGTGCTCTGCCACGTGGATGTGTTGACTGACTTGGTACTCTGGCAGCCTGCTCCATTGCACCGTGTCAGACCTCTGTCAAAAGACTGGTGGTTGTGGCTTTACTTGGAAATTTTGGATTCAGAGAGGTTTCTGAAGTCCCAAATAAATATATTAGTGCCTAACTAGTCTGTTCCTTCTTTTTTGGGAGCTGTTCTACTTTACGTAAGTAAGTGTTTTAATTGGGCCATTAATTCATTGAGGTGATAGGACACCTGGGATTTTAAATCTAGGTTTCTCACATCCCTGGTGATGTGTGAAATGTTAGCTAGTGTTTGTCTTCAGTTACCTCTCACAGGAAAGTCCAGCTTCTGCCTTTTCCGTACAGGCCACTTAACTCCTGCTGTGAAACTCAGCCTGTGCAATTGTGCCATCAGCTTGTCTTGAAAGGAATTCTCTGTCATGAAAGGAATTCTCAGTCTGGCAGCTCTGTGAGCTGGGGGGGAGGATTACCTCTGTTACACACTCTGCTCACAGGTTCTCCAGGAGCATGAAGTGGGCAGGGTGGAACTAGAATGCTGCCGTAATCCAGTGCTGCCTGTTGTGGAGATACAAGCTTGTTTTCCTCTTTGCAAGAGCTTGAGGATGATAAACTGAGGGAAAGCCTGGGATGAAGTGTGTCTTTGGTCTAGACCGAGACATTTACAGTTCTTTTTGTCCGTCTTTGTAACATTAAGTCTCTGCTTGCTGCCTTGATCCCTTTCCAATGCAGAGCTCAGCCTCAACCCGTGTGAATGAATCATCCGTCCTTTTGCCACATATGTATAAATGATATGTCCAGCTCAGATTTGAACCTCTGGCAGCTGAGGGCCAGCTTGGCTTAGATTTGTGCAGAAATATTTCCAGACCATGCCCACCTCAGTTCACAATCAGTTTAACCCCGATCAGCCAGATGTCTGATTTCCAAGTGAGAGCATCCCTTTTGTGACTTTCACAGTAAGGACAAGGAAATGGGTAAATTGCCGTAGTCTTTATTCATCACTTTTAATGCCATTGTCTTGATGAAATATTAAATCACTAAATATTGTAGGGATAGTGAAGGGATGAACACAGCTGAATTCCAGCAAGGCTCCCAGTTACATCAGGCCTGTCAGATTACAGTGTGCGTTTGCAAGGAGGTGTTTTTGGTAATGGTCTCTGCAGTGCATTTTCACGTCTCCATAATGGCAAGGGGTTGTTTGGGAAGGTGATTCAGACAGCTCCCTTTTTGTAAGGTTTTTATTCCCAAGGCTCCTAGTAAGTCACAAAGCATTTTTCAGAAATTATTCTTGTTAGAAAGATACTGCTTTTAAAGTGAAGGTGATGAATCTAGACAGAGCGTTGCCTCTGTTCTATGAATTGGGAACCATTCCTGTTAGTTGTTTGAGAAGACATATTCTTCATCCTCGTCTTCCACAGGAATTAATGGAAATTGAAGGCACTTCAGGAACAGACTCATGATAATATATTCTTTTCTATGTGTCAGATGTATCTCTTGATTCTGGGAAATGCTTTTTTTCACGTAACTGAAGGTGTACTGGTATGGACAAGCTCTTTTGCCTGATGAGTTCACAATGAAAGAAAACGCTGTGCATCAAACACCCCTTGTGTGTATGTGTGTCTTGGAGGAGTTTTTCAGTATATGGTCCCATAAACACAGGCCTGGAAGCCAAAACATAAAAATTATACTACAGCATTACTTTTAGGAAGGACAAGGAAAAAGCTAGTATTTGAAAGTGAGATTTGCATTACATTTTTAAGTCATAGAAGGACAAAAAGCTATATCTTCTGTGATTTCTGAGGAATCTATGTATTTAGCTGACTCAAAAATGACTTTTAAAATTGATACTACTTAGAAAAGATATTTGTATAAGGTTATGAAATGCTTTTAAAAGGTCGCCTGGCAGGTGCTTACTGAAGAGTGTAGATGATTGGTCCAAGACCAACAGAAGCTCAGGAGGGAGCCAGGGCCCTTCAGCGGTGCCCTGTACCCTGGTCAGAGGCCAGTGGCCTGTTGCTGGGTTTGGTGTTCAGACCTGGTATTCTCGCTTTCTGTCATGTAGGGAAAATTTGTCTTCATTTCTGCTGCCTTGGGTGTTTGGGTCTTCTCAGGTGCTTCTTCTAGAAATTGCCTGGTAGTCTGTGTCTTTGAACTTCACAAAGATAGCAAGGATTTCACAGTGTTTGTGCTGCAGGGAGCGTCTTGTTCTGTCTTACCCTAAAGCAGGGCTGAGTTTCAGCCATCCCAAAACTTGGTGCTTGGGCTGCTTTGATGCTGCAAAAGCTGTCACAGGCTGTGTCAGAAGCATGGCCAGCAGGTCAAGGCAGGTGGTTGTTCCCCTTTGCTCCCCTCTTGTGAGACCCCACCTGGAGTCTCCAGCCCTGCGGGGCCCAGCACAGGAGAGACCTGGAGCTGTTGGAGCAGGCACCGAGGAGGCCATGAGGATGCTCGCTGATGGAGCAGCGCTGCTCTGGAGCCAGGCTGGGAGAGCTGGGGGTGTTCAGCCTAAAGGGGCTACAGGACAGCTGGAGAGGGACTTTGGAGAGGGGCATGTAGGGCTAGAATAAGGGCTAATGGCTTTGAACCGAGAACAGGTTAGTTTCAGACTAGGTATTAGGAAGAAATTGTTCCTTGTGAGGGTGGGGAGGCCCTGGCACAGGGTGGCCAGAGAGGCTGTGGCTGCCCCATCCCTGGAAGTGTCCGAGGCCAGGTTGGACTGGGATAGTGGAAGGTGTCCCTGCCCATGGCAGGGGGTGGGACTGGATGAGCTTTAAGGGGCCTCTAACACGAATAGTTGTGTGGTTCTATAAAATGTGAATCCAGGGCTGCTTTAGCGTTATTTGACCAGGAGAGGGAGATCGTTTGCTATCCATTTCCCAGGCACTCCTGGTGGGAAGCGCAACACTGACTGTGCTTCATTTGCCTCCATGTTTCCAGCCTGTGCCACAGGAAGCACATCTACCTTTCTTAGATTTTGAAACTTGACTTTTCAGTGGCTGCGGAGGGGGACCAGGACGTGTTCCCAGCGGCTCCCGACCCCTCGGCTTTGCCTTCCTGGTGTTTCCCCTCCGCGCCTCGGTGCGTCCCCGCCCCAGGCGCTCTCCAGGGTGCTGGGCTCTCTCCAGGGTGCTGCGCCAAAGGCACCGAGACACCTCTGCCGAGGGTGCCCGAGGGGAGCAGAAAGCGCTCAGCCTTGGGATTCACTCTGTAGCAAATTCCGTACGTTCTTTTGCTGTCCTTTCCAAAGAATTGTCTGCCAAGGGCACCGTTTGGCTGTGTATGGAATTCAGTGTTCCATAGGCAATAACGCTATGTCTGTATTGGTTTGGTCACACATTGGGACCATTGAAGTTATTTGGTGGGGGAAGAGACTCCCAAAGTAAAAGAATCTCACCCTCTTTCCGTGGTGAGGTGAAAACCATCTAGCTTAGAAAAAATGTTGTATATGCTAATGTGTTTACTGTGGTTGTGAATTTGGGGTGTATCTAAAAATAGTGTCTGAGAGCTTTTGAGAATCCATAGTGCAAAATGTTATCTTCTGTTTTTATAAACAAGTATCAGACAGGTCTTCTTGTGTTAGAAACAGCGTGAAAATCCATATGCATACATATAAAATAATAATTGTGTGAGTAGCAATATATCAGGCCTTTTTTTTGGTCATTGTGGGCAGGTAACCTTTGAATTTGAGGTAGATAGAGCCCGTTCAAACATGAACCCGTGTGACCTAGTCCAACACTGAAGTGCAGGCACACTTCTACACGTAACAGCAAGGATGCTTAAGCAGAGCTGATTATGTGCAGCAGCGAGGTTGCAACTGAAAGGATTTAAAGTGGATGAGATGTGGGTCACACTGGCTTAAGGCTTCCAGTGGCAAACAAGTCAGTTTTCCTGTTATAAGCTCTTGTTGCCATGGCGTAATTATTTTTCATATCATTATAGTTGGTAAAATTATTTTTATTTACATCACTCTCTTGGCTCTGAGAGAGAACATAATTCTGTTTCCAGATCAACAGATGTTTCTGTTAAACTGGTTTTACTACATACAGCACTGTAGTCCAGCGACATGATTGTAACAGCATAATTTCTGAATGGAATGAACTACTTTGTCAGGTAGGTCAGTGGGGTTAGAATGAAGAGCCCTCCTTTTCACTCTTCGAGCTGGTCACTGGCAATATTCCCCTTGGTTTTGGGAAAACAAGTAATAGAACTTCTAAATTACAAGTGGTAGGGTTGATCCCTTAGGGACACAAGTGAAATATATGCAGGTGTCTTTCAGTGTGTAACTTGTTTCTTGTGACTTTTTCCCAGATAATTCCCCTTAAGCTTGAAATATGTCCTGTCTCAGGATGCAGGATTAGAGAAGGAGCATTCCCTCAGGCTATTGGAGCACTTGTCTGTGGCACTAGGTGGTCATAGGGGAGCAGCAGGATGAATGCAGACCCCAGCAAGGTCCACTGCTCTTGGCTGCGGGTCACCTTCCTGGTGTTGTGAGTGGAGCAGACCAGGCTGGGAAGCTGCACCTGCAAAGGGTGGGACCCTGCCCCTTCGCAGCTGCTCCAGCAATGTAAGTGCGGGGATGAGGGCATGCGAGGAGAGTGAGCCCAGGCAACACAGTGTACACTTTGGCAATCAGACCCGGCAGCTCTGAAGCACCTTCAGGATGGTCCCTTGGATCCTTTTTTGTGTTAACCGCAGCTTCTGCCCTCACAAGATCAGAACCAAACACAATAATCAAAGGTGAAAGCAGGTGTAGGGCAGGAAGGAAGATGAGAGGGCACATTGCAATGTTGAATTAAATAATCAAGGTCCTGCTCCCAAACCCATTGAAATTAATAGAATGTCTGCTGTTGCCCATAGTGAGCTATTAGAAGAGGCCCTGTTTGACTTAGTTAAAATAGAACGTGACATCAGTATTTTCAACCAGTATGAAAACAAATACGAGTGGAGCGATATCTGGAGTTAATGCAGCTTAGCGGTCATTGGAAAACCACAGAATGGGCACTCTTGCCAGAAATATCTGTCTCCAGGTTATTTAGGATTCTGATGAAACAAATACGCTTCTTGAATTGCTGACTTGGATGGAGCTGGGATGCCTCTACTTCATAATTGGAATATTTCTTTAAACCAGAGACATCAGTCTCTGAAGGGCTTTTCTGCGTACTTTTGTTAGTGGTCAGGAAGTTGTTGGTGTGTGTGAAGACTTTCTTTGCCATGGCACAGCTTGGGCAGCGGCAAAGGCTAGCTGCAAGGATTTTCGTGATTCTATAATGGCAATTATTTTTTCTTGCCTCCATGCTGGTCTGTAAGCACTCACCTGTGACAGTGGTACTTTGGATACGTAGTTGAGCTATAGAACTCGGCCTTCATATGTTGTGGATGCTGAAAATTCAGAGAGGTTCAGAGAGAGGCTGCACAAGTTCATGGAAAACAGCCGGTGAGGATGGCTGTGTAACTGGAAATGCCTGGCACAGATACCCAGCAGTCTGAAACAACCAGAAGCTGCTGGAGTACTTGAAATTATCGTCCATGTTTGTCCTTTTCTACTCTTTGTTAGATACCCAATTTTTGACCACCGTTGGAGCCGGAAGACTTTGGTCTCATCCCACAGTGACTGTTCTTACGTTACTAGGAATATATCTCATTTTCTCCATCCATCATATAAGAAAAATAATTCTGTAAGACCAGATTACTAATTTCAGTAACTCTCCGAAGATGAAGGTAGCTAAACAATATCTCTTTTTCCCCCGGGTTAATTATTAATTGCGCTTAAAGTTTGTCAGTGTTGAACCGAATACCTTCAAGGCAGAAACCCACTGTGTAAGGGGGTGTGTGGTATTTGAAATATTACTGTGTCATCTGTGATATGTTCTTGGTGCTAACCACTAAAGATGTGAGTGCTGTGATTTATACCCAGGTGGTCTAATAGAAAAGAAAGGAAGGATGTTAAGACCGGTCTGATTTAGGTCCATCTGTACTTCAACTTGCCTTTTTTCATTTCTTTGCTATTGCTTGCTTTCCAATTAATAAAATAGATATAGTCGAGGTACAGAAAAAGGCAGGACAAAGTTTAATGTATCATCTGCTCAGTTCCAGCTCAGTGGCACTAATTTCCGGCGTGGAACTTTGAGGAAGATATTGTCTTTGCATATTCAGTAAAATAAGAATGAGAGAGTATAGAGCTTTTCTTTTAACCTTAATATCTTTTCTCTCAGGAAATATAAAATTAAACCTCTACAGCATGGATATGTGATTGCTAACTCACTTCCAGAGTTATTGTGCCTTTAGAATTATATACCTATAGAATTACTAGTGTGTGATTAGTAACTAAGGGTGTGGATTAAACAATGAGTGAGACAGGAGGCCATTTATAAGTGTACCTATGCTTCCAAAGTTAGCTTTGTGCTTATGCTTTCTGCAAGGATTATTTTGCTGCTTTTTAGGAATGCATAGTTCTGTAGGTACTGAAATGGCTGGATATGCTAATAATACACACAATCCCTATGAATACTCTTAAATAGTTGAATCAAATATGTTGTTACTATCCCCTACCATTCCAAGTATTTATGTGCCTGTCAAAACAATTTCGTCGCCTCCATCCACATCCCTCAAGAGGAGGTGCTCAGAGAGGAGCTTCCTGAGCAGAGGGAAAAGGCTGCTCACCTCTGCCACGTAGCCTGGCTGGAATAGCAGCAGAAGAGAGGTTGGTATCTGTGCTTGTGGGTGGAGGTGAGCTAATTCAGTGAGCCAGGGCTCTCTGGTTTCCAGGCCACTCATGGCTGTGTGCACACCTCCAAGCCTGGCCTAACCTGTCCTGCCTCTCAGCAAGGAGCAGAAGTTTAAATCAGTGCACAATTCGTAGGGACAGAGATAATGGTTGTTGCAGATTTGCTAAATATCTTGTGGATGCACCTGTGGATTATAGTGAACAAGTCAGGCAGGGCATTGCTTTGGAGGGAGCCTAATTCCCCTATGGAATTTTAATCTGCCTTGTCCAGAAGGGTTTTTCGCAACAGTAGACAAAATGTTGAGTTGTCCAGTTTTCATCCCTGCTGAACTATTGCCTAGGACAGCCCTTTCCATTTTTAGCTGTTTGAAACCAGTTTTGATTTCCAGGCAGTTTCCTGAATGTACTAGAGCTTAGAACTGGAAACAAGAGTCTCCATTCTGGCTATTAAGCGTGAAAGGCTTTCCCCACTCCGTCAACGCCTCGCTTTTTTTTTGTACCTTTGGGAACACATTTGAGTCACACTTCCTCGGCATGGTTTCTAGGCTTGGTTTTAACTTTGTTTTTGCACTGCCCACATGATTTATGAGGAGAGAAGCTCATTTTTGTGAGCTGGACCCCTGTTAGTGGATATGCTTCAGGGAAGATAATCACTTGTTTACATCCTCTCCTCTTGCACTCAATTACTGTTGGGTTTCACCCACTAGGTTTTTATAGACTGCAAATGCTCATCTGCTCAGCAAATCAAGTCTGTCTACCTGAAAGCTGGCAGGTAAAGCCTCGTCATAGCTGTGGCCATTTGCAGCACTGCAGTGCCGGAGCTGACTGTGTCAGCTGGTAGGGCAGGTCAGAGGACGTAACCTGGAGACTGTGAAATCAGCAGATCAGGTCAGGAAGCAGATGCTTTATGCCAGTTTATATGCACAGGCAGACAGGGGCTGGAACCCCAGTTAAGCATCTGGATCTCACTGTGAGGTTCATTACTTGGGGCCTGTTCACAGATCACACAGGGCTCTGTACAGGTTGAAGCCATATCAGCTTTATTATCCCAAATGAGAATTTGTTGAATCTCACGAGTTCTGTATTTCTACATTCCGAGCTGAGGATGACACATGCTTTTCAGAGAAAGCCCACCCTTTTTCTGGAACTGTGTTCTTCTTGTTATTGTGCATCTGCCCACTCTCCCATTCCCCTCCCACACACTGTTTGTGGCAGCATCGCTGTATATTCTGCTTTTCTGATGTAGCACCTCCACAATACGTTTTCTATGTTTAGGGGGAAATTGCTCAGTCTCCATTTTTACTTGAAAATGTAATCTTCAGACTGATGTCTGCAGAAGGTTTTCTTTTTGCTAGGATCTGTATGCGCAATGCGATGACAAGCCTTTTTCTACTTTTTTTTTTTAGGAAAAATCTGTCTTAGAACACTTCTTTCCTGCAGGGACATAAGCTGTGTCAAATATTGATAGATACTTTATGTTCTTCTCCCCAGACAAGATATGTTCTTTCCAAAATAATACTCTTTTTTTTTTCTTTTTTTCTTTTTTGCCACACAATGAAGAAATACTTTTCTCTCTCTTTGAGGTTAGGGAGAAAATGTTTGTGGAACATAACAGTGAACTCATAGAGCTGGTCTGAAGTTTTTTATCAGTAATCCTATAAAGAGTCATTTTATTTTACTTGGGACCAACTTGAACTTCACTTGTTCAGTTCCAGTGTCTGATGTGTTGTGTAGCCTGGGTTAGAAAGTACATCAAGTCCTTGGTTAACTTTTAAGTGAGTTTTCTGAAGGAATAATTATTTGATACTGAAGTGATGAGCCTGCATGTATCAATCATCAAAAGATGACAAAATGGTTTAATAATCATGATTGCCATAAACCCTTCTGTGTGTCAAACCCTCCTGTGTGCACCATGTAGCAGGATTTAAGCATTTAGTGGCTTACACGCCTTGAACCATAACTTAGGGAAATCCTAGGGCTGGGCTTTTTAAGTATGTTGGCTTGTGATTTGGTCTTATTTTCAAACTTCTTGTTTAAGATCCCATGAAAAGGTTGGAAGGGTATCAGGAAAGTTCAGTTCTAGACTACCAGCTGTTAATTTCTTATTTACAAGTGATGCTACCTGTGAGCTTCATACAATGTTGAGAAGACAAGACGTGCCAGAGTCATATAAAAGATTCCGGTTTCCCCCTTTATTTTGTTCCCATGGCTGCCTCCACCTGTCTCGCTATTCTGGTGGCTGTTGCTGCAGCCCCTTGTGTTTTAGCCATTAGCTTGTGCAGCCTAGTTTTTCGCAAATGGGAACAACTGGGAGAAGGTCAGCCTGTACAAAAAGAGGAGCCAGGAAAAGCTTGCCTGGCACTCGCTGCCGTGCTAGTTCCCGTGCCTCCTTAAACTAGGGAAATGTGTTTTTGATTGAATGCACAGATCACTGGCTCAAACACAAAATAGATCCCTGTTTTAAAGATGCTTTTGTAGTGCTTCATTGTTCTTCATATATAATCCTTTGTGAAAATTTGGTCTGTGATATGCTCAAAGTGAAACCTTACAGTAACAACAGAAGTCATCAGTGAGGATGGGGTTCCATGGTGACAGTAAATGGTCCTGGTTTGCATGAACTGGAGACCACCAAGTTTTGTGGGTACCACAGTTATGTGAGGGGGCAATTTGGGCTGATCTATGAGCTGCTGTCACGTGAAGAGCTCTCAGGATGTCTGTCACTCATGTGGTGGGGCTATGTTACAGAGAAATGCATGGTGCTCGGCTCTAGGGACCGTTCAGTACTATTCCCTGAAGTCAGGGAATGTATTGCAGAGGGAAACTTGGCTCAGGGAGTTGTTTCTTTGGTTTGGTGGGATTGGTGCTGCTGTTGGTGAGCTGCCACGTCCCTGTGACTCTGGGGTGGTGACTAAGCCAGGGATGCAGACAGCTCTGCTGCACCTGGGGAGTCACATCCAGCCTCTCCCTCAGCACCTGCCTGAAGAGACTGTAGCAGTGGTATTGGAGGGGGCTGAAATGGGATCCGTTGTCTGCTAGCAACTAATGCAAAGGCTCTTTTGATCTACCCGTGTCCTGTTTTGATGAATAAAAGCTTGATGCTAATAGTGATTAAGAGTTGCCTAGGGAAGAGGGAGTAGAACTTTGATGTGCTGGTTTAGCAGGGGGATAAGCAATGGGGAAATGACAGACCCATCTGTCTCTGATATTAACGCTAGTAATTGGTGTTCCAAACCCAAATGATATTTGGGGAGTGGAGGGGACTAAGTAGCAACATACTGTCACTGTCTCTTTTGGTCACTGTTGGTCCACAGCTATAAGCACTGTCCATCTTCAAGGCAGGCCATCAGAAGCTGTCCTAGGAAGTGCCTGAAAGCAGCTTTTGGGATTGAATAATAACAAGCAGCACCCTTGGTGATACTATTTTTACTTTGGCAGGGTTGAGCTGAGCGGGGCAGGCCGAGCCCAGATTATGCTGCGTGCTCTGTGCTGTCCCTCCTCACTGCATTCGGTTCGCTGCTGAATGCAGCTCTCCTGGTGCAGCCTCACGTGGCTGCAGAGAGGCACAATGAGGACTTGAGCGTTGCCAGCCCTTTCCAGGCGTCTCTCCTGCTGCCTGCAGGTGAGCAGGCTGAGCCTGGGCTCTCCCAGCCCCGCAAATTTTCCTCCCGGCTTCCTATGGACCGCCTCGGCAGTGAGGGAAGATCGTGAGGAGGGGAGGAGTAGGAAGGCGTGTGCTGGGCTCCGGCGCAGCTGGTCGCAGCAGCAGCAAGTCGGGAAGTCAGACTGCACCATTTTCTTCTCACCCTGCGTAAAGGCGATGTGAGAAGCTGACGGGAGCTGCCCCCTCCCCCACTTGCTGGGGATGCTGAAGTGGAGCCCTCCTCTCAGCCAGAAGACGCAGCCTCTCTGGAGGAATCCCAAAAGACCGTCCCAATTTGGTGATGTGTGTTTAAAGGCCGATCTTTCTTTTCCTTTTTTTCCCCCCTCCCTGTTTTTTTTTTTTTTTCCTCCTTCCCAGCTGAGTCTGAAGCCCGCCTTCTGTTACAGCCACAGCCAAGCTGAAGGGCTTCCAGCCTGCTAGGAGGTATTTTCCGGCTGCTCACTGCCCGTGTGTGTGTGGCTGCGGGCACTTTGGCACGCTGCGTGTGTGGACACGGCTCTCCTGCTCCCGAGCTATGGGTGCTGCAGGGGCTGGGGCAGAGCCATGACCTTTCCTGGGGTGCCGGAGGAGGAAGAGGGGATTACGCCCTGAACTTCTGGCTCGCAGCCAGTGCCCTTGCGGAAAAAATAAATCACCTGGATATCCGTGTGTGGTGGGAACGGCTTCCTTGGAGCTGGTGTCTTCCTCGCCAAAATGGCTCACGCAGCTGCTTCCATTAAAAAAGTTCGAGAGTCTGAAATCGAAGAGAGGGAGAGAAACCTTGAGAAGGAAAGGAAAAGGCAGCGGAAAATCTCTAGGGCTGATCGGAAACGCAAGGTATGAGGGGGAAACCAGCCCCCTGCTCCCCTTCCCCCCAACCCTTCCCCTGTCTGTGCAGCACTTCACAGGTGTTCGCTGCCACGTGCAATGCTCTCCCCTTCATTTTCCAAACCTTTCCTATCACGTTTCCCTTTTGCATCCCTTCCTATCCCCTCGGAGCCCCGCTGAGGACTTAACCCATCTGCAGTGAGATTCAAGTGCTGCCAGCCATTGCAGCCCACAGCCACACAGAAATCATGCACATAGAGATGGCATGCCGGTATTGTCGCTTTCCCTTCATCTCAAAAGGCCTGGAGCTACCTGCCATCATTCCCAGCAAGGTGTTCTGAGCCTCTGGCTGATCTGGAGAAGTTGTCAGGGAGGGAGGTGGCTGTGCTTGTGCTTTGCAGCGTGAAGGTGCATTTCTCTACTTCACAACAGCATTTCCCCCCCATTTCCCATTTTTAGTTCCACTTCCCACCTCCCCAGCAGTACTCAGTGCAGCGTGTAGGACCTGCCTTGGGGTGCTGGGAGCATCCGCTGAGCCGTGTTGCAGTTTTTGGGTGTCATTAAAGGGATTCTGTGCTTGCTGCCGTGATTCAGTGTATTTACACTGCACACTGCAGGTGTATTTGTCTAGGTAGGGCCTGGCACACAAGTCTGCCATCTGTCGAGTTTGCCTCTGTTACTGATGGCAATTTCTGGTTCTCTTAAGGCATGTCTCTTTAGATGGTTCAGATTTTGGGGAGATTTCTCCTAATTTATAATTAACTGTTGTTTTCCTTCTGTGTCAGAAAGAGGCAATGACAGCTCTCGTTGTCTTGGGACAAAAAAATAAAGAAGAATAAAAAAATCAATAGAGATGACTTTATTTGCCAGATCACTCTACAGTTTCCAAGGACACAAAAAATACCGTAGTAGAGAAAATACTAAAATGAAGGTTCTGTTGATCTTAGGTTTAGGACTGTGGTACACTGGGAGCGCCTGTGTTAATGCCTCCTCATTGCTGTTTCTTTCCTCCCATATGTGGATTCTCTAGCTTGTGATATGCATTAACTCATTCCCTGACACCATATTTTTATCCATTCTTTATAAATTTCTCTGGAAGGGAAAATACCAAGAGACACCATCTTTTCCCCCCCTGCCCTTTCTGCCACATTGCATGTAAACACAGATCTCTGTAAAAAGAAAAGCCCAGAATCCAGCCATATCATGTTTGAATTTACAGATCCTTTTGGCAGATCTCTAGAATTCAGAAGCCATCTGCTGCCTTGGCATACCTGGGCAGTTTTGAATTTGTTTTGCATTCAGTCTTAGGGATTTTTATATTCTGAACTGCATGGCTTAAATAAAATGACCGAGGCCATTTGATGCCTTTGGGACCTCTGGGTGTGATCTCCATGACTTTTCAAAGGCTCGCTTTGCAGAGTTCATTAAGTCACATCCAAATTCTCTTTAACGAAAACAGGAATGACATTTCTAATGTATGCAGTGCCTGGATGCTGGGCAGGGCTGCTTGGGGCAGATTGTGATTACTCTCCTAATCCCTTAAATGGGACACTGCAGCATAAGGTAGTTTTTGTGATTACATTTTTGATCGTGGAATCCTCTGCAGAACAGCCTTTTAAAAAAATTTACTTAATGTGTGGATGTCCTTGCTGGAAGGGCTTTTTTTTTTTCTATCTGCCCAGCACCCACCTCAGTTACTTCATTACAGCGTGTGTTGTTTTTCCTGATTTTCACAAATCCTATTTCCTCAACATGTTTGATTCAAATGCCTACTTTAATTAAAGCTGGATAGAATTAATACTGCCCCTTCTGCTATCTCTTTTCCCAGAGTGCTGCATATCCCTGACTGCAAGCAGGCAGGCTCAGGCCGCATTCATGTTAGTAGTCATGTGTGGTGATGCAGGCTCCTAATCAGATTTTCGGATCCAGGGACCACGAGTGGGCTTTGCTTAGAAAATACGGAGAACACTTCAGTGTTGTGTGCGTTTCCTCCTTTTTAATATTCAGCCCCTGCTCCTGGCTCCCTTCTACTGCGGCTGTACCTTACTGTTACATAAACAAGTGCCTGGCTGCACCCTAAACTTGCCTTCAGTCAGATGATTGGGGGTGGGTCAGACTGGGCTTTTCCGTCCTGCTCCTGCTGCAGGGGACACACAGCAGCGCAGGGATGAGTTGTTTATGTCTGTATCTATACATGCTCGTGCTGTGCAGAATGCAGGCTGTAGAGCAGATCAGGTATGTGGGTATGTATGCACCCCCATTGTATACACAGAACAACCCAAAGACAGACTGTATGGTACATACAGTATTTTTATTTAGTCGTCATTTTAAGTGTGATACGTGTCTGTGAGATATTTATGTATCTGTTGCTTTAATTCCTGAAGAGCAATAAATGGTTTTACTGTGAAATGGGATTATCTCCTAGTAGGGGCCCTCCCAGTTTTTGTTGACTTCCTTGGAAAATGGAAGCTAGGAACAAATTAGGTGTGGAGGTCCATGAGAGGCAAAATGCAAATGAGTATTTTTTTGAGTGCTCTCAGCACTTAAAGTCTTTCTGCATAGGGGGAATTTGGTTCCAGCTTTGTGATTTGTTTGAAAGGTCTTACACTGCAGCAAGTGGATTTTCCCTACAATGGAGGTCCATTTTGTTTGTGGAAGGATCATTAGAGTGGGGGAATATGTCAGGTGTCATGGACTGTCTTTCCCAACCCTCATTTGGATACATGCTATGCACCAGTACATGCTGAGTGCATGAAGCACTCATTTGGCCTTGCGATAGGAACTTTTCCTGTGTCCCTGGAACATCCTGATTATGCAAAAGAGGATAAATGAAGGGCCATGGCTTTAGCTGTCCCACCTTGCCAGGACGCTGGGCATCTGTTAGTACCATCCCACCCTTCTCCAAGCTCCCAGGGATGCTGCGGGGTGTGGGCTCATTGTGGCTCTGCCTCTTGAATGTTTTGCCGTGTGACCATCGCCCGTCTGGGCAGCAGCACCGCAAACTGTGGCTGCAGCCTCTGTGCTGCTGGGGTAGCACCAGAATGTTCTGCCACGCTGTCACGGCTGCTGCTTGACGTAACCCCGGGCCCTAACAGCCCCCTGGCCAGCAGCAGGGCTGCGAGCAGGCCCAGCAGCAGCGAGCTGCTC
The DNA here is from genome assembly GCA_013400235.1 of Oriolus oriolus. Taxonomy (NCBI): domain Eukaryota; kingdom Metazoa; phylum Chordata; class Aves; order Passeriformes; family Corvidae; genus Oriolus; species Oriolus oriolus. Next base: position 295,328 of record VXBT01005544.1, read on the forward strand.
GCATCGTCTCTTGGCCATCCTTAATGGTTCTTTAAAGATGAACAGAATTATTCCACGCTCAGAAACTGGGAAAAGGAGTTTGCAGGCTGAAGACCCTCTCCTGCGTTCTTTTTGAGATTGACTCAGCTGATTTTAAAAACCAGTCAACAAGAGGCACGTCTGCTTATCTTGCGTCCAATTGGAAATTTTCCCTTTTATGCAGGTGTAACCTTTTTTTGCAATGTAGAAAAAAAAGGGTACCGGTGCAAACACGTGTATGTAAACAGCCCCCCAACCTTCTGAATAGTTGTGTGGATACCCAAATGTATCAAGAGCATTAAAAGTCAAGTCCTAACACAGGAGGTGAGCAGCTTCAAGTATATAGATTTTATTGAAATTTAGGCATGACTAATTCCATTTTACCTAAATTCATGATACGTAAGGCCCAGCTCTACTTGCCTCTTGGTGTCTTTGGAGGGAGCTGCCTGTGGCTCACCCTTTGCAGAGTGAGGCGAGGGAACCGGGGTGATTCCGCGACGGTCACTTACTGAGTCAGCAGCAAAGCTGGAATTACAGCTTGGGAATGCAGCTGCCTAGCCCCTGGCTCTATGTAACACACACTCACTTCTCCCTGTCTAAAGTACTTCTCAAAGCAGACACAGCTTCCTGTCTCTGCATGTGACAAGTGTTGAAATGATTTTCAAAAACCCACATAACATAAAATCCCAAAGAAAAAAACTTGTTACAAAAATGGATTCTGCTGCCAAATAAAACTGGTTTTTGGATGTTACAGATGTGGTAAGCTGATGGCTGTTACCATTTTGCCATCAGTCATGAGGACAGAGTTTGACATCTGGTCTCTACTAGCAGTAGTTGGGTATTTAGCATTTAGTATTTTAAGAAGGTTTTAAGAACTTTTATACCTTTTTGAAAGCCAGATTCATGAGTTCAGCATTCTTAGCATAAAATGTTCCGCAGCATCTGGAATATTCATCACCGTTTGCTAAAAGAGATTGAGAACCAGTAACATCAGGTCAATTTTGTCCTTCCCTTGACACCCTAAGCACTGCTGAAGCTCGCACAGAACTACTGCTGGACAATATCTGCAGAAAGACAAGAATGGAGGGATTCTGCTGTCAGCAGAATTCCAGTGTGTGTGGGGAAGAGTCAACATGCAGTAAGTGGCTTCCATTATGGAGCTGCAGGGGACAGGGAATGAGTTTGCTTTGTTTTACCTCAACAGCCGACTTTGTTTCACATTACCATCTCCTTTTTCACAAAAGAAAAAAATGAAAGACTTCTCCCCTTATAGAAAATGTTGTCAGATTTGTCTTAGATCCAGGCCCATTTGAATTTCAATCATGTCTTTGGCAGGGAGGGTGGGTGTTTGTCATTGGGTACATTGGCTCTTCAATGAGGCTGGCAGCCACAAAGTTCATCCCTTTGGAAAGAGCCGGATTTGAGTGAGGAAGGAGAACGTGGAGGAGCTAAGGAGTGCTTGGGTGTGCTAGAAGAAGTCATCCCGAGGAGGAGGAAGTCACGCAGAGATCCAGTTCTTTGCTCTTGGTCACTCCTGTGTTGGTTCATGGATGCCAGCCACTATCTCACCTGGTGTGAACCTGCTGCAGGATCCCTGTGGAGTTTGTATCAGGATAAGGAAGAGAAAGAGTTTCTCACTGCTTGACCTCTGTATACCGAAGCTTTCAAGGTTCATTGCAGCTTTAACCTGCTGTTCTTTCCTTAGCACTGAATATGTCGTGTCTGTTCAGTGTTGTGTTCGTTGCCTTGGCAAACGTCTCTGTGATTCACTAGAATTTCTAGATGTTTCAAATGCCTCTCCAGCCGTGAAAAAAACTTTTTGGTGTTTTGTAATGGAGTGTGTGCGTAGGAGGTGCCTATTCCTGATGCCCTTTGAGCATTTTCCCTCTGTATCTCAAGCTTATGTTTTCCTTATGGAGCTATTTCTGGGCATGAAAATAATACCTCAGTAGTTAGCTTCCTTGTGAAATGGAGCTTCTTTAGATGACATTGCACTTCAGAATAGATTGGGACTTGCTGCTTCATTTTCTCCATGTCCTCTTTGAGGGCTGTGATGTGCATGGGCACAAATATGCGGTGTTCTGAAATGAAGCAAGATTGATGGTCTCCAATTCCCTTGCTTCTCATGGGAAAGGAGCAATTTTGAAGTTTAAATTTGCTGACCGTGTATTGTTGTCTAATCATTCCTTGATTTATATGTAGTATTTAAGTTGATTTCCTTGATAGTTTTTCAAATACAAGATTTATTTGCTCTTAATAAGTCATATGTAGACAATAGTTCAAAACACAGATGATGTATCTTGATGTGGTTTTGGTATTGTGGGTGAATATGCCTCTTCACAAGTTTAAGTTGAATTAAGCCATATCGGGAATACTGGAGAAAAGATTAACAGGGTCTGTCGGGTCTATTGTGTGAGACACTGGAAGCAGGAGGGGGAAGATATGTTCCTGGAATGCTAAGTCCCTTTGCATCATAAAACTTGCTGGGTGCGATCCATTGTCATGGCAGACACTTTGGATTTTATGGCTGGATTAACTCATTATGTGATTGTTTCCATAAAATTATGAAAGTGTCCAAAATGCCCAAGTTTCCATCTCTCACTTTGTCTTAATCAGTAAAAAACACCTCTGCTGAGCTTTTAAAAGAGCAGCCTAGAGAGAGGAGAAATGTCAGCACCTGCCTACGGTGACTGTCCACCTATCCTGTCTCTGCAAATTTAACTTAGCAGGAATGATTAAAAAAAAAATCGAGGGAGCATTTACGCATTGCAGGAAATCATCCCTGATAAACTTTTCTGGCTTTGGGGGTGGTTTTGTTTACCTCCTTGTAAAATATTTTGTGTCCTTTAAATTAATGGCTTTTCTCGCACCACTGGAAGAATTATTATGTGATGTTTGGGCAGCTTTGTGTTAAGCAATTTTAAAAAAAGGGTTTAATGAGGATGTCAGATGTTAAACTGTGAAGTGTCAAGCTTTTTGAAATCTGGCTTCTGTAATTTAGTCCCTCAGGCTTTTCCACTGAACTCCTGGGGAAAGTTTGGCACCTGAAGTGAGAGAGGCATATGAGCGCCGAGTTGATAGTTTAATGGTGAAAGCTGGAGCCGTGCCCTGGTGGATGTATTTGCCAATCTATAGCGCGTCCAGAGGGTGGGAACACGGAGTATGGCCCTGAGCAGGGTAACAGCAGTGTTACCATTCAGGCCCCACCTCATTCCCTGAGATGGTGCAAAATACTACAGCTGGTAGTCAGATGGATTTTCATACTTTGTTGACTTGACTCTGCTTAAAAAACATCTCCTGGGTTACTTTTTGAGAATATAGGTGCTGCTTCAAGTTTTGTGAAAAATAATTCCTCTTCTCTGCTTCAATCCCAGATAGTTCCTTTTATGCACTCGTGGTGCTGGTAGTTCTGTTTGAATGTCTCATGAGCTTTTCCATACTTAACTACGTTTTAATGAATATGCCTGTTAGCAACCTGTCTTTTTAGGTCTACACAGCTAAAATCAACTTTTTTTTTCCTGTTCAGTCCATGGGATTGTCCAGGTAGGAGTAGATATTCCCCACTGTTACACAGTCATATATAGTATTGGAGCATACAGTATGAATTACTGAAAGCTGACGAATGTAATTAAGTGAATTTCAGGTGGCTCACAGAGTTGGTGCTGTTCAAGGGTTTTCTCTTGGTAATTATTTATGGAAGTTCCATTTATTGTAAATAGATTTAGTGTTTTGCTTACAGATTTTCAGAATTTGCTTCAAAGCCATGTTGACACTCATTCCTATGCTAAGACCTTCCACATATGGATCAGAACGGATTAAATGGTAGCTGCCCTTTTACAGGTGACTGCAAACAAAGATTGCAATTTAAAAAATGTCTGTAATTGCCTTATATTTGTTGATGCTAATGAAGGATTTGGCATGTTAACCTCCCCACAATCTAGCAGGTTCGTTAGCTCCTTAGGGCTTTGGAAAAGAGACATTTTAGGGAAGTGAGCCTAAGTAGGTTTCAGAGTACACGTTTCTGTTTAAGGTCAGCTTTTTGTCCTCCAGCAGAAGCCCTTTCTGATGAAGATAGGATAAGAATGAACAGAAGGAGAGAGGGGAGGGAAGTAACACAAAATTAAAAAAGTTACCCTGTTTGCCTGTGCTCTGAAACAACCCAGTGAGACTGTTTGCCTGGATCAGGAAAAACTCGCAGTGTTTCATGTTTAGCAAATATTAATGTGATGATGTTCTTGTACGTGACCTGAGGAAGGGTGTGGATTTCTTTTGGCCTGATAATTTAGATCTGCCTTCTCTTTATCCCTGTATGTAAAATAAGGCAGCATTGACAAGTGGTGTTCACCTGAAATGAGTGTAGCTCTTATTTCCCCAGGCTGGTAGAAGATGATTTCAGCCGATAGAACTGTAATTACAAGCCTTTCTAAGCTGTTTTAGTTTGAATAATTTAAGCTTATTTTTAATTATTTACTCCTTCTGGCCTGTGCTATGCCAGGATGTCTAACAGAAACGTGTCACTGCTCAAAACCAGTGAGGCTGACAGTGCAACAGGAGACTCGAGCAGAAAGCCGCTTCGTGCCTTGCTGCTCAGGCCACGACTTACCTGGGGACTGCCTGGACCCACTTGAGCCTTCTTGTTCCCCTGCTTCATTTCTTTTTAAAGGCACTGGTGCAGCAGGGAGGGAAGAAATCACCTGCATTGTGTTGATCTTAGTCTTACTGCTGGAGCCAGAGGAGGCAGTAACTAAGATTTCCCAGCCGGCCCCCGTATGCGATTGGAGAATAGTTAAGCTCAGCAAGTCTTTTCTATTTTTGGTTATGAACATGGTGCTGGGCATCAGAGCTGCCTGGGGGAAAGGAGTCACTGCTGCCATCCACATTTCTAGGCCAGGGAGACTCAGTTCCACTTAGTTAAGTCAGGTAACATGGCAAGTTATCTCTGTTTTAGCCTCTCCACAGGATCTCCATGGATTGACTGTTAGCTCTTTTTAGTTACTATTGGGAGTCATGGAATCACAGAATGGTTTGGGTTGGAAGGATCCTTAAAGCTCATATCATTCTACCTCCTGCCCCAGGCAGGGACACCTTCCACTATCCCAGGTTGCTCTAAGCCCTGTCCAGCCTGGCCTTGGACACTTTCAGGGATGGGGCAGCCACAGCTTCTCTGGGCACCCTGTGCCAGGGCCTCCCCACCCTCACAGGGAACAATTTCTCCCTGATATTCTGTCTGGCTCTGCCCTCTGGCAGTGTGAAGCTGTTGCCCCTTGTTATTTTGAAATAACATTCTTGCATCAAATAAATTAAAACCTCAAAATTTTATGTAACAGCAGAAGAAAAACCAGTCATTTTCCAAATTATGCCTATTTCTCTTTACCTTGCTCACGGAAAAGATTATGAATAGACAACTTTTGGAAAGTGTTTTGGTACAGTGACATGATTTAGCAGGATGAATTGAGTAGAATCTAAAAAGCTGATGTGAGCCTTAAACTGCCGTGGCAAGCTGTGTGTGCAGAGTGGGGTGGCTTTTATGAGCATGGATTCATTTTGCAAAATGACATTTGCTGGAGACAGAAGGTGATACAGATTGAGAAAAAAAAACAACTTCTTTTGACTGGTCAGTGTAACTGCTGTATCGCAGCAAAATTTTCCTGAGGAAATGTGCGGAGACTCCATAGCAACTAGATGAGATCTGTGCTATATTCTCCATGCTGCTGCTGTGTTTTCTTGGGAGAATCCAGCCATCCATCTCCCACTGCCCCCACAAGCACGGCATCTGTGCTGTGCAGCCTGACTGTGCTTGGCAAATGGCAGCTGCAGCCACTGGCCACTGCATCAGGGGTATTTTTAGGATCATGAAAAATCTCCCAAATTGTATTTTCTTCCCTTTTCTTGACTATGACGAGGACAGCACAAAGCCTGCAGTGTTGACAGAAGGGTAGACAAACCACTTGGCCACTCCTTTGGTAATAATTTATTTACTAAGCCCTCCTTTCCTGGGATGCAGGTGTTTCAGTAGGTACTTTAATAGAGCTATGTGCACCCTCAAGTGGTATAGGGTATTAGTCTGGTGAATGATGAGGCCCTGGAAAAGGTTTCCCAAACAAGTGAAATCAGAAATAATTAATAGCTGTGCCCAGAGCCAGCTCTGCATTGCAGCATGAGTTCTCCCAAGCCTAAGGAAGTACGTGCTTGGCTGTCTTCCCCGGATTTCTAAGGAAGCCTGGCACTTAACCTGTTTGGTTTAGGATTTGGTGGCGCTCCCTGTGCCTGCGGTGTGGCACTGCTGATGGGAATGCGGTGCCAGCAGGAGTGCAGATGGGATACGGTCCTTTGCAGACGTGAGGTGCCGGCACAGCCGACACGGGGCTCCTGTGTCCCTCCCAGTTCCGTGGAGGATTTGTCCCTGCAGCTGTGGAACAGAGCTCTGACACCAGCCTTAGCGTGTGTGCTCTTAGCAGTGCTTGGAAATTCATTAAAACAGAGGAATGAAGGAAATTCTCTGAGGGCAGCTTAGGAGGAACCAAGGTCCTGCTACAGCTGATGAATATGCAGGTGCTTGAAAAGGTTAATTAACACCAGTTTTCTCTTTATTGCAGTTTAGCCATTTTGTACATCATCTGGCTGGATTTTTAGCAGCACACATTCCATTATTTTGGCCAATAAACCATCATTATGTTGTAGTCTCTGCATAGTTGTAGTAATGATCACTGGCCCAGATGTGTGAAACACAGGAATGAGTATTTTATCCTTTTTTAACTAACTTCAATACGCAAACTCAATGATACAATAGCAGAAGGCTTGAGAGGAACCAGTCTTCTTCCGGGAGAGATGTTTAAGATGGACAAGGATAGTTTAGAGATAGGAAACTGTAATTAATTACAGGTTATAAAGGAACACTTGGTTTTATAACAGTATATATTATAATCTTAACTCATTGAAATCCCTGAAAGATTGGCCAATGATTTCAAGAGATTTAGATATTTTCCAGATGATTTCAACCAGGAGATAATTCACCTCCTATTACATAACCATCTTAGTGATTTATATTTTCCAATGTAATTTTTAAACATGTGTGCGCTTTCTGTAATACAGCTCTGTGATTGAAGGAGAGATTATTTATAGTGGAAAATAATGTCATGCAAATGTACTTTGAGGTCCAAAATGTTCTTTACCTGAGTCTTATGTTCTGTGACCCGTCCTGTTGAAATCGCTGTGTTGTTGGCACGAAGAGAGCCTTGGTGTTCTGACACTATTTATAAATTTAATACCTGTCTATAAAAATAATGATTAAAATAAATAGAGAAGCAGGAAGTGCTGGAAAAACACAAATATAAGTGGAGAGAAATTTGCCAAAGCAGAGGGGTAAAATGAAGGTGGTTTTTCCTAACACTTGGAACTTGAGGTGCTCGTATGCCTTTTGCAGAACGAGTATGCTTCCTTGCAAAGGAGCTAGTGTACTTCTAGCCCACCTGAACATAAATTCTAAATATTCTTCTCTGGTTTTACTTTTAACAGTGATTTGCAGCAGTTGAGATTGTTCCAATTGGTGATCCTTTCAGTTCAGAAAGGACTATCTTCAATATGTTTTGCTGCCTATTTTAGCTTGTAGTCTTCCATTGCTTCTTAATATATGGAACTAAGAGTAATGCCTTGAGATTATTAATACAGAAGCTTGGTGGAACTTCATTCCCCTCAGAGTTTGTGGGGGTGGGAGACCCCTGTTGTCAGTGAAAAACAGGATCAGAGAATGAACAAAAGTCTTCCCTTCCCAAGTGCTGCTTCAGGGCATCAGTGTCTTTATCTCGGATGTTTGTGAAAGTGTTAAAAAATTAAAAATAAGTGCTTTTCTAATGTGCAAAGACAATGCAGCATCAGGTGGTGGTTGCTGAGTAAGCAAGAAAGAGTAGAAGTTTTGCCACGTAGGAATTATCAGACACTGGAACAGACTGCCCAGGGCAGTGGTGGTGTCACCATTCCTGGAGGAGTTTGGAAGACATGTGGATGTGGCACCTGGGAACACGGGTTAGTGGTGGCTCAGCAGTGCTGGGGGAGCAGTTGGGTCTTTTCCATCCTAAATGATTCCGTGATTCTGTGGCTGATCAATGAGGCTGTGGGTTGTAGAGAATCTGGCTGACAGAACTGCCACGAGGTTTATTTGCTTTGATTTTCGTCCTTGACAGTCCTTTAGTGCTGGAGGGAGTTGGAGCAGTGAGTGAGGGAGGACCTCCTGGCCGGCGATCAAGTGATCCTATTGTGATCCAACTGCAAAGATCGGGCTCACTTCAGTGGGTGCTGGAGCAGGCTCCTAAAGAATGGATAAGAATAGACAAATACTCGTTTAATCAGACAGCTGCTTCCCCTGTGGTGTTGATATCTCCCCAAAAATGAGTCATCTCTGCAGTAATAAAGAATTTCATTTGTCACTGTGAATGCAGCAGGACTTTTGGAACTCTCACGTAGGATCTGAGGTCTTTCACTTAATATTCATTTGGCCTGGGAAATGGTAGCCTCTTCAAGTATTTTATTGTACAAAATTCCTTTGTTTTAGAGTATCATTGCATAACAGATGTGCTTTTACTTATTTTCAAGATTTGGCCATTGTTTAGCTTAGAAATTGCTTGGTTTGCCCCTATTATTTTTACTCATTCTGAGTGTAAACTGCAAATTCAAGTGGGAATTGTAGTCAACCTGATGCGATGTGGGGCTTTGTCAGTGATTGCCTTCATCACCTCAGGCTGAAATATTTACATGTACTCTTTCACTTTATCAGTGTTGAATTGTACTATCATATGACTGCTTTATAGGCAGTTATGTCTGAAATATAGAACGTACTACACTTTTGTCCCGAAAGATCATCTGGATTGAGTTCTGAAGGTACAAATCTCGTAGGAAAGAATAAGTTTAGTGCTATATTCCACAAAATAGGGAGTTGCTTCCAATGAGATGGGAATCTTGGTTCCTCTTCCCTATTTTTTAAAATTGTTTATTTCCTGTAATACAGACTAAGGAGCAGCCTAGCAATTTTTCTTCTGTTGATAAGCACTTGAATAAAGAAGTCCATGGGACTTCCCAGCTCTGGCAGTCTGTAGGAGGAAGTGCTACTCTCTGAAAGGAAGGGTAACAGGAGGCAGGTCTGGATAAATTGGAATCTATTTCTGACCTTGCTTATTACCTTATTGGAAATACATGAGTTTTCCATTCCCTGTAATTGAAATTTTATATATTTCTGTCCCAGTTGGTGTTGGGAAGATGCTGTCAGAGAGGAAAGATGGAAATTCAGTGTTGAGAGAAGGTGTTGGAGAAGGGAGTGGTTTGTGGAGGTTGCGACCTATTTTCCATCTTGTCACTGCCTCGAGGCCAAATTTTGGTGTTGGGCCACGAAGGCCAAATAAACGAGCTGTAACAGTGACAGAACAGGGCTGGCAAGAAGTAATGCAGATGGCAAGAGGTGGTCCCAACTGGAAGAGGGCTGGCTGTTGTGAGGGATGTAATTCTGTGTTGCTTGATTTGAGTTCTCCTGCCTGCCTGGGCTCTGTCCACATTGGAGTGTTGGAACTTTGCTAAAGGCGGGTGGGGGAGTGGTCACGGCCAAGGGTTCCCTCAGTTCTTCGGACACTGTAGGGTGTGTAGCAGAATTCATTAACGTGATTTATTTGGTAATGATCAAATGTTGCAGTTATAATGTAACATAAAATTTCAAATAAATACTAGAGCCCTTTTCTTGCCATAAAAAATTTGGAAAGAAAACCACAGGCTTTATGCAAGATTTAGTAAAATTTTCTGTTTCTTGCTGGCAGTAAATCTGTGGGTTTATGTATGTTTGGGTTTTTTGCTGGTTTGTCTGTTTAAACTGAGGTCCTTTAATTTTGGTTCTATTGTAATTATGCTTTTCTTAAAATTGTATTATTGGATTTTGAGAGAAACCAGTTTTTTGTGTGGATCTCTTCATGCTGCAAGTGACTTTCCATAGCTTATGGCTTCCAGTCAAGCCAGATGAGTCTTGTTCATTAGTTATCAGTACCTTCAGAGATACCAGGCAGAGAAAGGGGTAACTCTGTTTGCAGTACAGTTTAAATTCGGGGTTGTGTTGCTCTGTGAGGGCAGTTTTTGTGTGAATCCCATGAGCTGGGTGCTACTGAAGACTGCAGAGAACCTGTGAAGCTCCTCCTCTTTGAGTTCAGAAGTTTGTAGGGTTTTTTTGTGAAACGTGTTGTCCTGTCCTATGCTCCCCTGAATTTTCTAGCGTGTTATCTACAAAAATAATGTTTATTTGGTTATCTCTTTCTTATGTGTTTATTTCTCAGAAGAATGTGTTCTTAAAACCTTGGCTATTTTGCCTCATGTTTAACAGCCACAGGATGTCCACCATGAATGTGCATCTTGCCGTATCATGAGGTAGGAATGGCAGCTGAAGAAAGTTTTACAGCATTCTTTGGATTTCTCTGGAAATAAACTGCTCAGTTTTGTCATTACGCCTTCCTTGGCTTTCTTCGATTTATAGGCACTGCTGGTTTTAACAATCCTGAGAGACTACAGTGCCCAAGCACTTGCTTTATTAGTTGGTCATAATATCACAATTTCTAATTTGTACAATATTCAGAATTACAGCAGATTTTGATGCAGGCTTGGTTGAAGATGATGTGCTCTTCACCATGTCCTTTGGTGTTTCTGTTAACTTTATGGAGGTGATTTGGTTTTTTCCCTGGGTGGCAGGCCTTAAGTAGCTGATGATTGATGTAAAGGTGAGTTTTCAGTCACAAGGTCTCAAATTGTCTATTTAGAACTCTGCGTATGGTTGCGATAATGAAGTTTAGTCACTTACTCAGCAGACTTATTTGTTTTTCACGCTATACTGGCCCTCGTTTGGAGGATTTATGTAACTATAAGGCACAAATTGCTTGCTTACAGAAACAAAAATTCTTGATTGTACTCTGTTAGAACCCTTTTGATCGTAGGGAATTGCTTTTGGAAGATTGTCATCTTTTATTTATCATGTACTGCAACTCTGTCAGTGCGGGGAAAGGCAAAATATTAGACAGGAGTGATACAAGCCCAAGCTTTCAAGTACTGTTTGTTGACATGCGATGAATAGAGCACATAATTTTTCCTTTCATGACTCACTCTTTCTTCAAAAATTGGGAAGATAAACTCTTTGGAGCTATCTCCAAAGTGGATGTGTGTTCATCCTCACCAGAGCCTTGTTAAAGGCAGAGACTCAGAGTCAGTAATGCTGGATTCTGTTTTGTTTTTCCAAGTAGCTGTCGGTGCGATTATCTGAGCCCATAAAACAGTTATAATATTGCAGAACAGAAAAATTGCCGTTTTATGGCTGTAGTTCAACCAAATGTGAGTGCACTTGGCACAGCCAGGTTGTTTTAAGCTTTGATACAGGTATACTGTGTGTGTGTGCACCTGTAACTAGATCACTGTGCATTACCTCGTGTTGGTGTGGGAATTTTGGGCATTAGGTTTAGTTTCTTTTTGGTGGCAGTAATATTCTCTTTATGTTTCTAGTTTAACCCTCAAGAGCAATTCATTAAAACAGATAGCTTAATATTCAAGATAAAAGGATTTTCTAATGCAGATTAATAGTAACTCTTGTTTTTAACAGATGTATTTAATGGGCCCCAAGATAACAGAGAGGCACAAGGTGCAAAATAAAATAGAAACTGAGTAAATGAACTCTGGGTTTTCACTTAAGAACCTGTGATGAACCACTTTGTATCATTTACCATTAATGATGTACCTTCACAGCAGCCATTAGTACAAAGGGAGAGGAAAAGCTAAAATCGGGGGCGCAGTATTAACCACAAGTATGTAATGCTTTGAGGGTTCCTGAGAGTATGATCTTCAGCAGAGGCAAAATTATATATTTAACATTTCTTTCATTCCTCATTGAATTAATTGATTCTGTTAAACTACAGTAAAGCAAAAGATGGAACGTGGCACACTTTATACATTGTATTCCTATACATATGAGGCATACTATCTTTTATATGTTATATGTGAAATATACAGTCCCCCTGATTTTATATCAAAATAGGCTATATTTGGTTTTGAAAATTGTATCAAATTCAGAAGAAATCCAACATAAGTAGGATTCTGTATACATTCTGTATACAGAATACATACTGTATTTCAGCAACAAGAGCTTAGGAGACTTGGGGTTTTCAGAATCAGCAGTGAGCTCCTGCTGATATATTCAGAGGGAAAATGGAATGATTTTCTTGAAGAAGAGAACTGAGGCCTTACTTGATATTCCAAATTCAGAATGTGATCGCTTCACAATATCCTACAAGATGGTTTAAGGCAGAATTAGTATCCTGTCTGTGTTAAGGAAGAAAAAGCAGAGCTAATAAAGGGCCAGAGATTTGGTTTAGATTTAGACTGATACAAATAGGCACCAATTAGAGCTTAGTGCCACAGGAGGATATAAAAACTTGAAGTTCTCAAAAAATGCCTTAGTTCTGTTGAAATAAAAAAGCTATTTTGGGCATGAGAAGTGATAATTTACTTTGTAGCTGTGTTGGCATGGGTGGGTCAGAACTGCATCTTAACCCTTCACCCTCAGGGTGTTATTGAATATTTCTCCTTGCACTGATTTTTAGTTTTGTGATGAGTCAACAGTCCCTGTAAGATTTCTCTTGTGTTACTCAGTGCTTCGTGTTAACATGTGCCTTTCATTGCCCGTGAGGTGGAACCAAGGCTGAGAGAGAAAAGAAATACCAGTCACAATTTTTGTGAGAAAAATAGGTGATACATAAACTGCTGTGCCGGTGATGGCATCTCTATGAGATCTGGGGTTGTTTTTACCTTCTTGTGCCACACCTGTCATCCAAAAGCTCCCGTATCTGCAAAGCAGGGATGTGTTTTATCTGTGGAATGCTGGAGGTTCAGATGCCTTTTTGTATATATTTTATACTTTCCTATCCACAAAACAATTTTTCAGCATCTGTAGGATCCAGTGCCAGCAGGATCTGTAGCTGCAGTGATTAAACCTCAGGTTATCTTCTTCCTTTATTTCATAGCAGCTTATATATATGTATGGTGCCACTTGGATTAAGAGCTGTCCAGGGAGGATCATTAGGCTTAAAGTGTCAAATGATTCACCATCAAAAGCAGAGAAAGTCCCCTTTAAAATGGCTCAAAATAGATTTTTGCAATTGATAGGACTCAAAATATTTAAGCTGAAGAGGATTTTTGCTAGGTCCTCTGGAGCAGACAATGGCCCCTTTGTAAAGGCTGCTTAGGCGTTGGGAATTGGTTATTGTGGTCTCTGTGACCAGAGGAAGAAAAGGCTGAATTTTTGGGAAATAGTGATCTCATCAGTGTCATTATTGTAAAGCATAAAGGGGGACATAAATGATATAAAGTCATGACTCATCAGAGTTTATCATCTACATGAGCTCAAAAGCTGACCCAGAATAATTGCTAGAAGCGAGTGAGCCATGTTATACTTGACCTTCCCATAGAAAAATCCTGAAGAATGAAAGAATTTGCAGTTAGGAATCATTTCAAAGTTTGGGAGACCATCTAGAAGTATATAGGTCCCAGGACACTTTCTTTTCTCTCTCTGTTTTTTTTTAATTACTATGTTTAACCATAAAAGTGTCATGGGAAATGGCTCTTTGGGGAGGGATTTAACAATAATAAAAGTGGGGATTTATGTTGCTAACAATTGTTATTTGTCTTGATACTTGGAAGTCTTTCTTTCTTTGTTTTTCCCTTTTGTATTTTGCAGCACTAAATGCTATTACAGTGGCTCCTGAATTGTTGTTTTGGTTACGCTAATTGAAACATCTATCGACAAACTAAGCTTAAATATTAATGGCAAAAAAAAGGATAAAGAAACATTTTTCCTGGCAGCAGAGCAGTTTTGCTTCTGTTGCTGCCTACCTGGGTGTATGTGATTGTCTTTGGTCTTGTTTCATCTTACAATACTCAAGCTTTGCCATTCCCGGACTGTGGAATGGTATCCCATCAAATGAAATCTCCCTTTGGAGACGAGCTTACAGCTTGGGGTTTCACTGCTTCTCGCATGTTAGTCTGTGAGGTCTTGGTTGGGATTTTGCAGGTCACTGCAAACCGGCGGGTTTGTACCGGACGGGTTTTTTTGATGGCCAGTAGTAACAAACTGAGAGTATCTAGCCATGGCAACATTCACTGTGAGAATGTTTGGGAAAGATGCAATTCCCAAAAGTTTGCTGAGGACTTTATTGGTTTGTGTTGCTCTGAGGCTGATAATCGTAAGTACTGCGTGCTGAGAAACACTGGGGCAGAAATCGGAATGTTTCCCCCATTTGGGGGGATAAGAGGGAGTCTGCCTTAGCATCAGTGCTTTAATACATGGGATACTCTGCTCTCCTTCTTACAGGCACTTAGAATGTTTCTGAAGGTTTCCTATGTAAGGGAGTAATTGAGAGTTTGGAGTTAGTGTCGTGAAAAGGAGGACTGAGGTGCCTTGGCATAAGCTCTGCGCCTGCAAACTGTGCCTTTGGATTTGGTTTCTTCGCTGCTGCCTGCTGGGGTGGATTTGCAGCCGTAACAAGGTGGCAAAAAGCATGGGAATGCAGAGATAGAGCAATGTGCTCCTCCACAAAGGCTTTGAACCCTCCATCATGAAACATGTACTTTGTTAGAATACGATGCCCTGAGTCTGGCAGGACATGGACGTTTTTGCTTTCTGAGTAATTTGCCCTAAAGACTTGGGGCCATTTGGACAAACAACAGTAATATTGTTGAAAGGCTCTGACAAAAAGCTTCTCCGTTGCTCTCCCTCTCATGGCTACACAGATTGTTGCTTTCCACAAGCAGCATTTCCCAGGAATGCCTGTTACTCGAGTTTGGGCACCCTTTCCCGCTGAGTGGTGCCTTGTGTTTTCCAGTAAGTTAATTGCATATTAGATAGCTTGCTCTGTCCAGGGATTTGTAGTTCCAGTTTCTGTTGGAACCTTGGTTGGATGAACTTTGGTTGAGTCAGGCATTTGGTGGGATTCCTTCTCGCATCCTTTTATTTTGATAACTTAACTAGGAGGTTGTGGCAGTGTGTACACACCTTACTACTGTCACAGGGTAATGCTTTGGAAGAGCTGAAGGAGATTGGTGTCAGGTAGTTATGGGCAAGTGAGCCTTGCACAAACGTTCTGAAACATTTGCCAATTGCTGGCAAAAATGTCAAAAAGGCAGAAGCAAGCATTAATTTAACTATTCTGTGCATGTGTCTATCCGTGCTTGTTACATATCACAGCACCTGAGGTGCTGAGTGATCCATCCTGGAGCATTCATCAGCAATGAAAAACTACAGAGCCCCTTAAAATCTGCTCAGGGTAATTAACACAAGAGAGAACCTCGTACCCATGAATAATCCTTAACGGGGGGCTGGGGGGAGCTCTGTCTCTTGGGTCATAACTGGTGCTGCTGTGAAGGGGAACTGGGTGGGAATCAATAGGCTGCCGCAGACAGCTGCCTGCTGATGTGTGCTGCCATACTGGCAATGGATTGAAACCCCAAAGGGGAAAAAAAAAAGTTGGCTGATTGTTGCAGTTCTTTGAGGATCTCTCTGCTTCTGAGGAATTTGGGGCTTAAATTTTCAAATACATGCCCCACTCCGCTGGGGTTGGATGTGCATAGTGGTATATTCCGCAGGACTTTGGTGTGTACGGACGCTTTGTCCCCACTGCCTCTGCTACCCCCAGCTGATCCTGAAACATTTGAAAACTGCAAATTAATTCTCAACTACCTTTTCCTTTTTGTTTTGTTTGGGTTTTGGTAGTGTGGTTTGATTTGGTTTTGGTGTTTTTTAGTTCTGCACTGAGCCTCTTCTGGATAATGGGTAGATTCCAGCACACAATCCTGAAAATGGTTTTTATCCTGATGGGTGCAATCATGATAAGTAACTCCAGCCTAGAGGGAATGGTCTTATTCTCAGTTTTGGTGCAATTGTTCTTATTTTCCTTTGTCTTTTTATTTTGGTTTGGGCTCATTTTTTAATCATAACTATTCTATCTAAAGTATTAACGCCAACCCTAAACCGGATTGACAATAAAAATCCCAAACAAGATCAAACATGACATAAACAAGAGCAAAAGTGATCTAGCATGAGATATTGTCCTTTTTGGATACATTTGAGCTCATCTGAGATCATACCCGGGGGACATATCAATCCAAAGCAAGCTCATCACAGTTATTGGCTACATAAACATGAAATACCATATGAATCACAGGAATTAAATGGTCATGAAATCTCTGCTCATCCACTTTGTCTTGGTTTGTAAATATCAAGTAGATGGTGAATAATAGACTTGAAGAAATCATGTTTTTGAGTTAGAAACTGAGAAGGCATTAGCAACATTCTGAAATTCAGTGCTTTATGTAAGCACAATGAGATCGAGCAGGGCAGGGAAAAAATCAAAACGTTGAAAGGCACGCAACCGGGTAACTCAATAACCCGCGCGTGTAGGGCATTCCACCCAGTGGGACTTTAACTTTGCAGGCTGGGCTGGCCGGCTCCGTGCTGGAGAGCCGGCCCCCGGCCCACCCCACGCCATTGACATGCATAGCTGGCCTGGTAGGTGTAAAAATAGCCAGGCAGCGCCTGAATTGGAAATGGTCACCGACCGCTGCCCGCAGTTGCTGGGGTTTCGGGTTCTCCGGGACACAGGACAGCTCGGGGAAGGGAGCCTGGGACGAGTGGCTGGGGAGCGGAGCGCGGGCGGGACCCTCCTCCTGCCTGGTCGGTCCCTTGTCCTTTGGGAGCGCTGGGCACCCGCTGCGGTGTGAGAGTCATCCCCCTGCTCGGAGGGAGCAGAAGAATTGATATGGGCAATGCACCAATTTGCCAGGCTTGTCATTCAGAGAAGGGCTTAAGGACACAAGGGAACATACAGGATTTGGATAAAACTCCTGATTATTATGGATACAACAGTGAACAAAGTAAAGAGCCTGAAGCCCTGGTAAGTTTGGCTGAAGAAAACAAGAATCACAGGGAAAAATTCAGATGAGGGTTGTGCATGTTGGATTTGCAAAGGATCTCGTTGCTCAGAACTTTACTGGATAGCTTGCAATACTGAGGGATCTGCTAAACGTGTCCATGTTGAAGCTTTGCTGTGCTGCCCTGACTGTGATTAAAAAGCAGCTGTCGCTGATCTATGCAGTGGCTTCAAAGCATTGTCAGCTACCATAAGGTTTAGGTATGTGAAGAGAGAACCCTATGGGTGAAACAAGCCCTGCAATGAATGGATGTTATCCAATTATCCTGGCTTGCACAACTGCTAGGAATGATCCTGTATTGATCATTCTCCAAACTTGAACTCAGTAGCTTACTTTTGAGCTGCTGTCTGCCCAGTACATGACATTGTTTTCTTTGTGCAGTCATGACAGAGCCACACAGATCCTAATGCAGATGAGGGTTACAGTGAGTGGGACCAGGCACAGGCAAGGGGTCGCGCTTATGGCAGTAATGTCAGCGTTTGTGCTGCAAATCAGAAGAAAATAGTTAAGATGTGAATGTTTGTATAGTGTCTATGGCAAATGAAGTGTCTCTTCTCTCTTTTTTCCCTTTATTTCTAATCCTGTTTGAGAAATTCATTAACTGGTTATTTCATTCAGAATTGGCAATGGAAGTATTTTGTGTCAAAACTTACGGCAGAACAGGAAGATCAGTAAACCTTCAGTGTCAGTATATCCAAACCTGTATTCTCTACAATTGATCTTTACTAAAATTGGTCTCAGTTTGACCTGATGCTTTGCACATGCCTCAGTTACTGCAGTGCAGCATGGAAGAGTAGGTGAGCTGAGTTCCAGCGTTCGTAGGGGAAGAGGAGACCCGAGGCACTCCCAGCAGCAGCTCACAAGGAGTTCTGCATTGTCCTAGAAAACGCTTTTGATGCTGTCTTGGCTTTCCGGTAGAACATTTTTTTGGCTGGATTTTTCTAACCAGTTTTATGTTGTACTTCACTGACAACACAGCTGGATCCATTCTTCATAGAATCACAAAATGGTTTGGGTTGGAAGGGACCTTAAAGATCATCTAGTTCCAAACTTTATGAAATAAAACTTTCTTCAAGCTAAAACACAAGAGTAACCTACTTCTTTGAGCACACAGACAGGTTATTTTCTCCTACCAAGGGGTTTTTGGTTGAATTAACAAATAATCTCCGGTGTTTGTGATGGGAAACAGGCAGTCGGGGGAGGGACAGTGGGACTCGTTGGGCTGTGGGGGAGGGTGGGCCTGCTTCCATTGTCGAGGGTGGGCATTAGAGGCTCTCCCTTCAGGTGGTTGCCCTGAAGCTGTTAGCAAAGGTATGGAAGCCCCTGTGACACAAATAAGCAAACTGAAAGAGCTCTCCCGGCATGTCCGGTCTCCGAGCTGCCCTTCAGCATAAGGTCAGGCCTCAGAGGAGGCAGGAGTGAGCAGCATGTGATCTTTGAGGTTTCTTTTCCTTTTTATTTTTCTGGCTGCTTTTCATTCAGCCAATGCAGCTTTTCATAGCAGGCAGAGATCAGGCACTTTGATAATGTCTTTGATGTGTTCAATCATAAGATCTTGGCTTTAAATGACCCTGGTAGGGACTGGCCAAGTTTCTTTAGAATGTCTGTCTTGATTCAGGTTTGCAGTGCTTGGGAGATTACAAAGGAAAATTCCTGTATTTCCCTAAGAAGGTTTGTAGTCTCTCATCATCCTTTTGATTCCATACAAAAAAAAGTTAAAAGAAAAAGAGGTGTCTCTAAATTAGAAATGTCAGCAAAGTTTTGTTCTGCAGGGAGAAATTGTATATCTATTTTTTCTCCCAAACAGGAGTATGGTATCCAGCACAATACCCTGTTAGCTGTACATTTCCTCTGCCTTTATGTAACTGTAGCCATGCTCCCTGTCCTGGCTTATTAAAAAGAGTTGCCACATCAAGCTGAATGTGATGACTCCAGGAGTCTTGTAGCAGATACAAGGTTCAGAACAATTCAGCTGATATTCAGCCAACTCAGAGGGCGAAATTGCTTTGCTAATCTAATCTTTTCTAAACTAAGAAGCAAATGCAATCTGCTGCTTCAGCACCAGGTATTTCAGACTGCCTGGGACAGACTGCTCTCTGAGTTTCAGTATAGGATTGTCCCAGACTCCTACTGCAGCATTCGTAGGAGTTTTTCCTCCCTGCTCCAGGCAGTGGATTTGGCAGTGTGGATTTTTACATCATTGTTGCTTTTCTACAGGTGAAATCAGGTGAAACTGGTTCTTCTCCCTGCTGGCCAGAGCTGAATTGTTTAAGATCTAGGCCCAGGATTACAAGATTCTTCGTTTACTACTTGAGTGTTCCTTTTACCTTTCTGTACAAGTAAGGTCTCTGTGATGAGTTTTGCTGAATTAGAAACTGCTGTAACACCCGTTTGATTGCATCTTAGTCCATCTCAAAGCAACATGAGAATTTTTTCTGTTTTATGGATCCTGTACATTTGAATCAATGGGCGATCGGTTAATGGCGTTTAGGTGGATAAAGCAGTTTGACTCTTTAGCATGGATGGTATTAATACATTTCTTTTGGTAGGAAACGTCGCTTTGGCCATAGGGAATGAAAAATTGAGAGCGATAGAATTATCTGTCGACAGTCTGTCATAAACTTCACTTACAGCCTGGATTTTTGTTAAGCCTGGTTATTACCCTGCTAGATAACATTTGGAATGGCATCCTCATTCTTTCTAGAGGTATTCTAGCATTATTACCTCTATTTAGGAACATCATCAGTAATGGAAACTTGCCATGGAAACCATTTAGATGCCTGCCAAGTTCTACAGCTGTTACCAACACCTCAACATCTCAATATATGGTATCCAGAGGATCCTAAATATTTTTCCTTCCTTTAATATTATTCAGTTCCCATAGAGGAAATCTTGGTTCCATATCAGTATTTAAGAGACTTCAGTAAATGTGTGTCAACTAGGAGAACAAAGACTAACCATGTGGCTCTTCTGAACGTATCCCAAATCCTTACTGTTTCAGGAAATGACTAAATGATCCTTTCTCTCAAATTTCAGCATAAGAAATGTTCCCATTGAACAACCGGGTTATATGTTTCTATTTTTTAGCATAACGAAGATTTTTCTAGTTTTTAGGATTAATCCAAATATAAAATCTTTCATTCTCGATACCCAAATCCTTTGAGGTTTGGTTTGTTGTTTTTCAGGGTGGTTTGGGGTTTTTTTTCTCTCTTTATTATTTTTTAAATACACAGGTTATGTTTTCCAGGTACATTTGAGAGTCTGTTTTTTAGATTCATGCCAATGATAATTCAGACACCCACGCATTGTTTCCAAGCTGGGATTTACACCAAAAAGTTTGTTTTTGAGAAGATGAATAGCCCAGGGGAACAACAGGGATTACACATGCCTGAAGTTCAGCTAGTACTGATGTGCTGTCCTGGATGAGAACCCTGATAAGTGATGTTGCTTTGTATTGTAAAATCAGTATGGATTAAAATAACTTCTATCATTTCAAGTACTGCCTTTGGAAGGGACATGCAGCTGGGGAAAGCCTTTTATTCCATTCTTTTCCATAGAAAACTATGCGGTTTTGCCTCAGTTCTCACAAATCCTTCATTGACACAGTACAGTCAGCAGCCAGGCCAGTATGGCAAGTTAATGAACAGAGTGGGAGGACTCCTACAGATGTCTGAGGCAGCTAAGGATCATAAAAGGTTTATAGAAGGCATTTGCTTCTTGGCTCAAGTAAGGGGTGATTTTACATTAGTTTTCTCTTCGTCTTCTGCTGCTACTGTATTTGCCAGTATTGGCCCAAATTCAGGAACATGGTTAGGTGTTTAAACCCTCCCTTTAGCAAATAACTTAAATCTGTTTAGTTTGAGATCAATTAGACTTAAAGTTGTGGTAAAAATTAAGCATAGTTTAAAGAGGTTTGCCAAAATATGCCTTTATTCTTCTCCTGGTTGAAAACAAAGCCAAACTAATCAGGCATTTGTGCATTCCAGCCGAGAGAAAAGAGTGGCTGGATGGTATCCTGCAAGCTCTGGAATTTCACAGAGTTGGCAAGAATTTGAAGCTGTTGAAATATAACAACCGGCCTAAAATGAAAGCTATCCTCTATGAATAATTGAGAATTTTCCCATCACTATCAAAAGATGGGATAGGTGAAGCCTGGCTTTTCCATTAGTAAGAATTAGAAGTGTCCATCAGCATTAATAATTGTTCAGTTGTGCCTGTTTGGAGCGATCTTGGAGCAGGACCTGGTGTTCAGGTAAGGCTATTACCTAGAGAGTTTACTCCTCCTTACGTTGCTCAGAAACATGTTTGTTGGGATAACGTAGCAGCAATAAAAAACTTCCTAAATTTCAAATGAAGCTTTCTGAGAGCAGTCTCATAGAAAGATACGAAACTACCACAGAACTGTTTTATGCAAATACTGAAACTACTGGAAGTTAATGAAAATATGCTGGATTTAGAATACATTTTTAATTTATAATGTGCATAAATCATAAATCACTTAACCTAGTTTATTTTCTGAGCTTCTTTTTTGCCATAGTTCTTTACATCTCCAGTCATACCAATGAAATTCATTTCTTGAGGACCCTCTAAATGTTGAATCGTGCTGCATGCTGTATCTCCTTTGGGTTGCAGCCTCTTTGTCTGACACAAGAAAGCTTTTACCAATATGTATAATAAATGCAAACAGCATTACCCTTCCCACCTGCTCTAGCAATGCATAATGTGGGCTCCTACGCATCCCTTAGCAGAGCTGGTGAGAGAATATTCGTCCTGAGGAACACAGGATATACTGAAAGGGTCACTTTGGAATCTGGTCGATGCTATCCCAGGTTGCTGGGTCAGAGAATAATTTGCTGTGTTTAAAGTTTTTTGATTTGAAATCAAAGATTGTTTTAATCCTGGGTCGTATACAGTGTATAGCACAAAAGCTTTCTCTCTTCTTCTGCCTATTTCAGCATCTTGTTATTACAAAATAATTTTTGCTGAAAATATCAGCAGTCTTCATGCCAAAGTGCGGGCCCATGTCCACAACGTCTGCAACAGCGTGGTGATGGCAACTGCAGCCACAGCTCCAGCTTGATGCCAGAAAAAGTGGTGCCAGCTTTTCCATATTCTTCACGATGTTCTACGATTAACTGGTCTAAGTACTCGAAGCACATTAAATTATTCAGGTTCATAATATGTACTTTAAAGAATATTTTTATTTTTCTGATTTATAACCATCAGTATCAACCTAGAGAGACAGACCTTTGACATTTAAAAGTAATTAATTACTAGATGCTATTAGCTCCATCTTGGCAGAGAATATTTAACTTGCTAGTGATCGCTTACCTCTGAAGGCTTATCTTCCTCTTCACACCTCACAAATCCTGGGATTCTTCTTGTCATAACAAATATTAGTTTATTGTAAGGTCAGTTGTGTCTTTTTCCTGGATAAGAACTTGCTCTAGATTATGAGAACAATCTGTTTGTTTAGTGAAAGCTGCTGTTTTAGAATTGTGGGCTCTTCAGTTCAGCTATTCATGAACAAGTTCTATACAGCCAAAGGTACACAGCAGGATGAATCTCATGTGAAATGCCTGTACATGGTTGAATGGGAAAAGCTGAGTGATAAAAATATTTGTTTTGATATTGAAATAAGAAAATTGGGCTCATTGTTCATCCAGGAATTTAGATACTGAAATTTCTTTAGGATCTGTGATTTAATCTGTCTTCCTTCATCGCTCCCAGTAAATGAATGGGATGAAAACATACATTTTTATGGGGAAAGGAAGTGGCTTTGAAAGCAAAACACTGTTGTATTTCTTGTCTTTCAGAAGATGAATGTTATTTCATTAAGGGCTGCGAAAATATGTTTCCATTATAGCTGTTATTATCTCATTTAAGTCATTTATCAGTGTTAGATTACTGAGCCTGTGCCATTGCAAGTGGAATATTTAGCTCTCATTATGGCGTATATATCAGAACTGCAGGCTCAGACTCTGCTCTGGGAGTTTAATTAAAAGCAAAAAATATTAAAAAAACTTTCCTTGCCTCTTTGCGGTCACTGCTGCATCTTCTGGTGTGATGCCCTTTGGAGATCAGCAGCACTTTCAGCTAAAAAAAAAAATTGCAATGTACAGTAGATAAAATGTGAGCCACTGATAAACTCGCTGGCAAGTTTCACGGAAAGCATTCCATGAGGAAAAGCATTATATTTGAATTCTCATCTTTTACATGTGAATGCTGGTATGGAAGACGCTTCCTTAACGGACAGAAATCTGTATGTGATAACTGAGTTGGGTAATGGTTAACGCCTGGTCTGTGCCACTTTTAGAGGTGCACCCAATTAAATGGTGGCTGGTTGGAACAGATGGTTCCTGAAATCAGAGAATAACCACGCCAACTGGGACAAAATTCAGTGGTTGTCTCAAGGGTAGGAGCTTAAACTGATGCTTTAGAAAGTAGGGAATTTAAAAAAAAATAATGGTATCTGTTCGCCTACCTGTTATTTTTGACCCTTTGCATCTTTAAGTACTGAATAACATCAAGAAGCCATGAAAACTTGAGTTTAGAAGGTGCAACTTTCCTTCTGCCGTGAGCTGAATTCTCAACTCCAGGCATTCCCTGAATGTATTAACATCATGAGCCACTAGTCAATTAAGAGCTTCTTAATGAAGAAGAGTTCACAAGCTATCAGCATTTTGCTAATTATAGAAACAGCTGTTGGACAAATGATGCCTCACAACTCTGGAGTTTGTAAATGGTATTAACACTGTCACCTACCCCTGCCATGTTGACTGATTGTGGCTTAATGCTGGCTTTACCTACAGTGGTAACACAGGATTCACTTTAACATGGAAGGTTTTTTTAACTGATAATGATTGGAGTTTTTTGATTTATGTAAAGCAGGTTTTTCTTGTTTCCTGATCAGGGACAATATCTTCAGATGTTACAGCTAAATAAATTTTTCTCCATAAAATCAAAGCAGTACATCCCCAAGTCCATGCTTGAAAGATGAGTCTGAAAGGGTTTTTGCTACTCAGATATACATTGCAATACACAAACAAACCAAATAGGTTAAATTAAAGTGTAAACCTACTATTTGGATATTAGACATGAGTTTTGAATTCTTTTTGAAAACATTCCATTAACAGACTGTATTTAGTAGATGAGAAATGTTCAGGAGCCCGTGGTGCTGGACTATGTTCTCTCACAGAGATATTTGTGATTTTGGACAGACTGGGTTCATTCAACTTACTTGGAGGGGAAAAAGCCCAAATCCAACTTGCAGGAATAGTTTTTCTATAGACACGATTTCAAACAAATATTTGGATGGTTTGGATAATGTTATGATGAAAACTGTCCTTTGAAAACTGAAGCTTTCTGCTCCCCCAGTCTTTCCTTATTATGCACGAAGCTGGTTTTCCCTAGCAAGTTTGAATATTTGGAGAAATTTTTATGGGTTTGGTAGAGCATATGATTTGAAGATTTATTTTTGCACTTCTCTCTAAAATGTCTTTGAGAAACAGGCGTGTGCTGTGTGCAGTAAATGATATGGTACATAATGGGACAGGAGGGGCAACTGGAGTGGGGACAGAGGAACCAGAAGGGAAGGTCTGACTATTTGATTAAAATACTAATTCCCATATATGATTTAATTACTGAGATTCCCTGAGATAGATGTTTTAAATTCAGGTTAAATCGCAGCACTATAATTAGCAAGAAAGAAGTAGAATCCACAGTCATATATTCATATAGTCACTTGATCATTTCTTGAATTTTCTCATGCAACATCTGACAGCCAGGTACTTATAAAGAAATGTTTGTATTCATGCTGTTAAGTGTACTTTAGCTTATATTGATTTTTTTCACTTTGTAATTTATTTGTTCTTAGTGGTCTGAAAATTTTTGTTTCTTGGTGGAATTGTCTGTCCTCATTCAAATGTTCACAAGAAAAGTTAGAAGTTAGGAGATCTTTACAATGTCCAATAACACCAAATATTCCTCAAAAGTCATAGCATGGTTTAGGAATGAACCTTCAGCATCATCCAGTCCCATCCCCCTGCCACAGGCAGGGACACCTTCCACTATCCCAGGTTGCTCCAAGCCCCATCCAACCCGGGTTTGCCCATTTCCAGGGATGGAGCAGCCACCTTCTCTGGGCAACCCCTGCCAGGGCCTCACCACCCTCACAGGGAACAATATCTTCTGTTATTTAATATAAATTTACTCTTATATCTATACATGTACTAGAATTGCATTGCAAACGTAATTTTTTTAAAAAAGTGTTTATCGAGGGCTTGTAGTCGTCTGTCACTGTATATGTATTGAGAGCAGTGCATTAGAAAAAGATGGTTAAATCCACAGATGGTGAATTCATCCCATACTATAAAATGCTAGCTCAGTATTTTCTAATCCTTCATACCTTATTCTTATATCATGTTTATAATTTCATGATTTGATTGCCTGACCTTAGTGGCTGCATGTACACAATGTGGGCTTTAATTCTGCCTGACTGAGCTGAGGGTGGTGGGCAGAGCTCCCAGCTGAGGCTTTGCACATTAACATGTCATCTTTGGGGCTTCCCAGATTACAGAGCTCTCATTTTCTCATGCTCACACATAGTGCTGCTTAAGGCGAACTCTTCTCCTATAAACCTTTCCTTTCCTCACTGGTAGAGTGTTTGCTTTCAAGCATGATCTGTTTACATGTGTAAAACTCCCGAGAAAACCCCTCAGGGGCATGTGCTTAGGAAGGGGGGATGTGATAAATACCGTATGGTGCACAGGACTCAGGCTCTGTGTTTTTGTCTTTCTTGTAAAGGAAGTGCCTTCAAATGACAGTTTGTTGGCAGTTTGTCTTCACCAGTAGCCAAACTATAAAGACTGATACGGTGGTTTCTGTGTCACTGAGAAACACTGGCAGGCTGTGAGAGCTATGGGGCTCTGAGGGGCTCTGAGCTCTGTGAGGGGCTCTAAGGGGCCATGAGGGCTCTGAGGGACCGTGAGGGGTTCTGAGGGGCCATGAGGGGTTCTGGGGGCTGTGAGGGGCTCTAAAGGACCGTGAGGGACCATGAGGGGTTATGGGGGGCTTTGAAGGGCTGTG